>VXBB01005741.1:5139-43390 GCA_013399915.1 Illadopsis cleaveri
GTAAACTGCTTTGAAATCTTCCTGAAAGGAACTCTGTGCTGAAACCGAGCCTCCACTTGCCACTTGCTTCACTTACTTTATGCCTTCCTTCCCCTCAGGGCAGTCCCCAGCTTCCTTACATAGAAAGGTGGCTTACTCACCACATGCCTTTTGTGTTGCATGATTCAACTTTCTGATGTGTGAAGAAGGGGCAACCACGTAGGAAATGTGACCTTTTAAAGAAAAGCAGGGGGGGATTCCCTTGGCAGTGCTTTCCACAAGAGAAACTCTGCAGAATTGACAGTGGGTCTGTTGAGAACAATCACAGCTTGTGGGGCTTCACAAGGAGAGCAGAGGGATAAAATCCAGCTTTCAGCAGACCTTTCCCCAGCCTGGACACACTCTGTGTGAGGGGCTGGCAGGGATCTCTGGGCTCTGGAGAGCCCATGGACACTCACCATTGCCCTGTGATGGGATATGATGACCACGAGTGTATTTCCACTCTAGCATCATTTACTCCCTGCATAGAACACCCACAGAAACTTGCAGCTATATAAATACCACTGCATTTACCATACAAATCAGGAGGTAAAGGGGACTCCCCAGAAAATGTCTTTCTGCATTATCTGGGGGGCAGAAAGGCCAGGTTGAACATGGGGAGTCAGAAATCAGGAGGGAGCCTGCACAGCTACTGCTGGTGCCCTCCACCACTCTTCCTGCTGTTCAAGTCCCTTGTTTTCTTGACCAACAAATTCACACCTCAGCCAGCCAGGCTGTGTCAAGGACTGGAGAATTCTTTGCTTTCCACAAGTGTTGTTTCGTGATTAGAGGCCCAGGAGTGTCTGCCCTAGACAAGCCTCTATAATCTGATTTAAATGCCTCGTGCTTCATGTGGCAGATCTACCCAAGAGCATTAAGTGCTGGGGTGGTTCACCTGGGCACAGGTGAAATCTCAGCTCATCTCTGAGTGTATGTTTGGTGCTGTGGGTCACTCACAGATGTTAATAAAGCTGAATTTACCTTGGACATCTTGTGGAAATTACACACAGTAGCTTTACAAGAGAGGAATATCCATAAACTTCATCATAGCTTGTCAGAGAAGACTAGAAATAGAAAAAACCCCACACCTGACCTGTGAGGGGGTGTTTAGGGGATTGGAAGGATTTAAAATTATCAAAATCTTTGGAGCTCAGTGAGGCTGAAGAGCTCACAACTCAGCGTGAGCTTCTCAGAGCTATTTCTCCTGGATCTCCTGCAAGATCATTTTATTTTTGAACTACTTGAAGACCCAGATTTCAAATAAGAAGCCACCTCGTGAATAAGATACCTTGTTTCTCATGAATAAGATACTTCTATTGCCCAGTGGAACTGTTAAAGTCAGTATTTTAGGATAAAATTACCATTTTTATTCCTTTAAGTATGTGGGGCACGGGAAGTTGTTGGTAGTTAGTTGATCCTTTACTTAGGCCAGTGTTAACACCCCACCTGGAGTATTTCTGAGTCCTTTCACCCCCACTTGTGAAACAGACCAAGTTGTTTGTTTTTAAACTGGAAATGGTTCAGAGGCACCGTGCTAGATTATTGCCTACCAAACCAAGAAAACAAGCTCCATGTTTTTATGTGCTCCTTACTCTTTAGGACTTTATGTCCTAAAGAATTTCTTGCATGTACTCCTGCCAGTATGTCTCTCTTTTATTCACTAGCATCATCAAAATGCCTGCATGCCTTTGCTGTCTTTTCTCTTGCTTCCTAACTCCCCTCTGAACTCCCTTTCTCCTGCCTTTTGCCCCCAGGACCATCTGTGCTACTGGAGTTTGTCACCCTTGGCCTTTCAGAGGAGCACCAGGATCTGGGCTTGGTTTGGCAGAACCAAACAGCACCCTGAATTATGAGACACTGCAAGGATGAGGAACCCTCCTCCTGCTCCTTTTGGCTGTCAGCTGATGCCTTGAAGCATAAGGCAGGATAACTTAGATACCAGTGTGGAATGACAGAGGTTGCTCATCATCTGCGTGGAGCAGAACATCTGATCCAGCAGCTGCTGTGACTTACAGGGGAATTCCACATGGGAATGGCTGAGCAGGCACAGGGGAAAGGACTTCTGAGGCACTGGCTTGTCTGGGTGCTATGAAAGAGCAGAGCTAAAGATAAAACGCTTCCATGAGGGCAGCAAAGCAATTGGGAAAGTAGCCTGTGCCTTCAGGGCATTACTGTTCATGGAAAAAGCTCTGCTGTGAGCTCAGAGCCAGCCTGCTCCCCTCAAGTGTGAGAACCACAGATCTCAAATCCAGAGCAGTCACAAACACCGTGGTGGGGAAGGCACTGGCCTGAGAAAGAGCTGCACACGCAGCTGGGATCTACAGGGCTCTGCAACAGATCATGACCACCCTAAACTCTGGGGAATGGGGCTGTCACTCCTGGGACCCTACACGCCCTGGGGAGCTGTGGTCGAGCAGGATGTTGTGACCATAGATCACCCTCTGAAGTGCTGCCACCGCATCACCCTTCATGGACAATCAACCTCCATCGGTTTCTGTGCCTGCTTCAAACCCAGGCCCAAGACTCTGGGCCCTCCCATTCCATTCCATTCCATTCTCCATTCCATTCCATTCCATTCCATTCCATTCCATTCCATTCCATTCCATTCCATTCCATTCCATTCCATTCCATTCCATGCCATTCCGTCCACGCTCTCCCACGAGCGCCCCCAGGCGGCGGCCCCGCGCTTTTATGCAAATGAGCGCGGGCCGGCGGTTGCTGATTGGCTGCGGCGCGCAGCGGTGGCGCCGCCCCCGGCGGGTGTCGGTGTCCGCAAGCAGGTGCGCCCGGCCGGGGCCGCTCCGCGTTCTGTTCCGCGCTCCGCTGCGCACCGCTCCGCACCGCCACCATGACCGTCACACGGCTCGACCAGGGCCAGCGCTACCGCCCGCGGATGGCCTTCCTGAAAAAGGTGAGGGCTCAGCAGCGCCGGGGTCAGCCGCATCATTATGGGCACGTCGGGGTCGCGTCCGGGCGGGGTGATGCGATGCCCAGCGCTGGCGGTGTGATGTGTGTTCACAACGTCGTGCTTGGCCACGGCTTCCTGGGGCACCTCCGGGCGTGTGGGGTCCGAGGGTTGACAGCCCCTCCCCGGGAGTTTGGGGCCATGACCTGTTGCAGAGAGCTGTGGATCCTAGCTGGCTCGGAGAGTAGGCTGGAGGGGCAGCGTGTGCTGAAGTGATGGAGAAAATAGGACTGTCATGTTGAGGGATTTTTGTAGCTTATCTCAGCTGAATGATTCCCCTAACACGTTTTCTCCCTTTTCCATTATTTTTTTTTTTTTAAGTCCCTCAGAGCCGCGTCAGTTCCCAGGGAAAAACCCATCGTCTGTGGTGCCAGGGCACTCGGTGTAGCTCTGATCCAGTGTGTGTTCCTAGTGCTTTCAGCTGATGCCCACATTCAGAGGGTGTGTTACAGCCAACTGCCTGCTCTTGCCTCCTTCCATTTTTATAGAAATGAGCGTATTTGTGGCCAGAAGCAGTAGAAGGAGTGGGATGATGTCTGCCCACGCTTCTGGGTGTAATGCGTAATTTTGTAAAGCATTTGGTGGGCTTTTTCTGTAGCTTTCATTCACAGCATAGCCAGTTGTAGTGTAGCTAGTATCTGCAGATTTTAAAAAGCAGAGTGTTAAGCTAGCTTTTTCTCCCACCCACCTCTCCTGAGTGTGGCTTATCCTGTTGAATGGAATTAACTGAATTTCCAGTGACAAGTACAGCCAGCAAGTTGCTGTTCGAATTGTAGTTAGCTTTTCTCAACGCCCACAACCTAAGGAGGATTCCAGGGGTAAAGGGAGAGGAATTTGGGGATATTCAATGCTAAGGTATGAGCCTGGCAGTACATGCACTCTACTTACTACACCAGAGGAAGTAAAGAGGGTATTTGCTTTGGTGCTATGTCTTGCAGGGTAAATTTGGCTGGAGAGTCCTGCCAAGGGAAATACTCCAGGCCAAATTCTGTACTGAGTAATACTCGGTGGAGTTGTGTGCGGGGGTGCAGAGGAGAAGCTGTGTGCTTTGAGAAAACAGCCGCCTGCAGCTGTGCTTCAGCTGCTCCGTGGGAGTGCAGCAGTCTCTGCAGAGTGCTCCGAGTTCCTCAGGTGGGAAGATCAGTCAAAACACAGCGAATGGCTGTTACAGAGTGTGCACTGCTCACACTGTGAGCAGCCAGGGGGGCTGAGCACTTGCAGTGCTTTGCAAGTCTAGGACCTGTTAGCAGTAGGAAGGGAAGCTCCTGGTGGTCAGTGAAAGCCCTTGGCTCTCATCTCTACTTTCGTTCCTGCTCTGCTTTTACCAGACTTTGGAGCAGCTGTGTTTGGAGCCTTGGCTGTTCCATGGCAGTGTGGTGTGTGTGCAGACAGCCACATCCTCAGAGCTGCCTGCAAACACCAGGCACCTTTACCATAGCAGGAGCTGTGGATGCTCAGCATGCACCCAGCGAGCACCTTACAGGCTTAGACCCATGAGGAGCTAAAATCCTAGAAAGAAGCTTTGTTAATTGCTTAAGCCTGTGCTCACGCTTTGCTGCCAGCTGACACAAGCTGTGCCTGGGCTGCTGCAGCTGCAGGGAGGGATTCCTGCCATACTACCAGCCCGTGGGCCCCGTGTGCCTTTGCAGCATCTCCCTGTGCTGCCTCTCCAGCATGAGGCTGGTGACCACAGCAGCAATCCTGCCATGGGACACGGGGAGAGGACAGGGGGTTGCTGTAGGGGTGGTGGGCAGTGCCCTGTTCCTGCTGTGAGGCTGCTCTGAATGACTTGGGCTGGATGTGGGGCTTGGTCTTTTTGTCTGAACTATGAGGGGATCAGAGGTTCCCAGAGCCCTGTAAGACCTGCTCATCATGCTAGCACTTGGGTTGTTTTATTCTATTTTTTTCCCCCCTGTGAACCATCTTGGCTGGAAGAAGAATGACCCAAAGGTCTGTTGGGATAGCAAGCAAGCCTCTGAAATGCATTTTGGCTGGATGCTGTGAGAGCTTGAATGAACCTGAGCTCTTGGTGCCTGTGCCTGTTCCAGCAGCCAGATCTGGCTCTGCTGGGCATCAGCTGGCAGAGCTGGGCTCTGCTCTCCAGGAGCTGCTGGGTTGGGTATTTTTCCTTGCTGTGCTACAGGAGCTGCACCATGACTCACATCTGGTGGGTAGGGCTAATGGATGCCTTCTTCCTCTGCCTCCTCCTCACTCTGGTCCCTGGTGGCGTCCCCAAGCTATGCAGCAACCAAGGAGGGACTGTTCCAGGATCTGCAGCATGGCTGGGGCCTTTTCCAGCCTGGCTTTGCCTCTCCAGGCTTAGACTTTCCAGCAGCTGCTGGCCCTCATCTGCCTGGGCATTTCCAGAAGTGTGTGAGCACCTGAATTGTGTTTTTGCTGGAATCCAGCAGACTCCTGCTCTCTGAGGCCCTGGGTATGGCTGAAGCTGATCTTAGGCCAAGCTCAGCCTCATCTCATCCTCCCTTTCCCTGTTCCAGGCTGGGAGATGCCAGTGCTGCATCTTTCTTTGGAAAAAATCCCCTCCAGACTAGGAAGACCCAGCTACAGCCCTGCCTTCCCCACTCAGATTTACTTCCTTTAGCTAAGGCATCACTCAGTGGGAACAAGCCACTTCCCCTCAGCTTTAATTAAGAAAAAGCAGGAAGTTTTAGGTGGTTAACGACAGATTTTTTTAATTTCTTCTTTTTTCTGATCATCCATCAATATGCAAAGCAAGGTTGGTAGTTGTAGACCTTGAAAATAATTGAATGAACCTTCAGAGGCCAGACTGGGGATAAGGATTGTATTGTTACCTTGGCAATCAGAGCAGATAGGGCTGATCCTTGCAAACAGCAGCAGGCAGTGAGGTGGGCTAGAACCAGGCAAATACGATGGAGAAAGCAGCAGATGTTTAATTATAGCACCAGGACTGTGCACTCAGCTGGGAGCTGGAAATTCCTGCTGGGAAAATTGATCTTTCTTATGGCTGAAGCAAAGATGTCTCTGGGCTGATGCTGAGGAGGGCTGAACTCCTCACCTTGGCAGTGTTTTGCTGTTGCATTTCTGAGTCTCAGCACATGGAGTTTGTGTTTTCTGTGTTGTGGATGCCCTGATGCTGGGGAGCTGGTGGGTGCCCAAAGGGTAAAGCTCAGGCAAACAGGAATGGGACCTGCACCCAGGGTAACTCAGCCAAGCAATCCATCAGCAGTCATCTGCCCCCACTGCTCCTTGCTGTAGGGAAGCATCCATCCTTCTCCAGAAACATGGACACTCCATCAATCACTGGCCATTTGCCTCTCCCTGAGGTGTCCCACAGGCTCCTGAAATCCAGTGATGGTTTTTCTTACTTTATGGGAGTTTGAGTTCTGCTTTGCACTCAGTGAACTGAACCCTGTGACTTTGTGCAATCAGAGAGGGGACAGACAGTTTTCTGTTGTTTCCTGTTGTCTCCTCTGTGGCTTTCAGGGTGAGTTCACCTCCAGGCAGAGATTCCAGCTGACCTGAATGAAATCTCCATGGGGCTTGTGCCTTGTGGTGTTTGTGCATGAGATGAGCTCGCCCCAGAGCCTGGCTCCTTTGGCAGTCCTGATATTTACCTCTGTGTGCATCTCCACCCCTCAACCAGTCAGGAAGTGGCTTCTGGTTCTGCAAAATTCAAACCAGACAGCTCTTTCCTGGCTGAAAGCGTGACAAAATGTACCAGAGGCCTCAGCAAAGCAGTGAAGTGTTCCTGCTGTGTCTGAAGCAGCCCTCCCGGCCTCCCTCTGGCAGGCTGGTGCTGATGGCAACTCCTGATGGCTGTAATCCTCTGTTCCCTTGGGAGAAGAGACAGAGACAGGCTGAGTTTTGATCAGCAAGGTGGATGGTTTGCAGCCTGAGCTAGGCACCCCCCATGAGCAGCTCTTTGCTTTTTAATGTATTTGTCATTTCTCCAGTGACAAGAGGGAGTGTGGCAGAGTATGAGCATGATGAGAGTTAAGAGTTGCTGGTTAAAGGAAGGGAGTGTGCTGTGCTGTGCTGTGGGGGGTTCTGAGCCAATTCCCTGCTCTCAGCTGGTTGAAGGTGTGTCTCTGGAGCCCACCTGGAGAACTCCAGCAGTGCTGGAGCAGGATGTGCTGTCCTGCCTGAGCTTGGGGGGATCCTGGTGGGACCTGCTGGGTGGTCACAGCTCTGGGACAGGGGGATGAGCAGGGCTGTGTTTGCTCCCAGGATCTGTGTTCTGTGTGAAGGGACTGTGCAGTCACAGAGTGACTTCCCAAGGTACCTGGCTTTGCTTAGAATCCCAGTTTCCTAGCTGAGTGCCCTGCCTGCTGGACCATCCTGTCTCACCTCATCCCACACAGCTGAACTTTCTGAGGCTGAAACTGTGGATTCTGTTAAAAGATCTAAAAAATGTCTTCACATTCCATCACTTCTGGTCTGTTTTTTGCTCTTTTAAAATATTTTATAAGTATTTATACAAATATTTATGTTAAATTTTACCAGGCTTCTCCATTTTAGCATTAATTTGTCGCTGCCTTTAAAAGCAGTTGAAAATCCAGTTTTACTGACAAGTCCAGAGTGTATCCTGTCACTACAGCTTAAATCCTCACAGAACTTGGCAAGACTTGGGACCAAAGTCACTGTGGTGCCTGTGAAGACAATACCCTCCATTATGTGTGCGTGTCATCAAGTCACTCTCGTTAAATCCTCTACTCTCAGTTAAAAAGCTACAGCCTCACCCAAAACAAATGTGTGGAGAGACCAAATTGGTCCTGTTGGACCAGTTTTGATTTAATATCCCTGGAAGCAGAAGACAAAAAGAAGTGCATCTTCCCCAAAGCTCTCATGGCACTCAGATAATCAAAAACGAGGAGATGAGGAGTCCCCAGCTCCATCCATCTGAGCACAGATCCCAAGTGAAAGCAGAAGCTTTGTGCTTTTGGAATGGTGCTGGTAGGAGGTCAAAGAGGAGGAAAATACCTTTGATAATCTTTATCTTTTACAAAGAAATAAAGATAATTGGGAATGAGAAATAGAAGTTATCTGGCCCTGAGTGTGAGACTCATCCTCTGTTAAAAATGAGTCACCAGGATCCCTGAGGAATCCCCGGCAGGAGATGCTGCCAGATGGGAGGATGTCTCTGCCCCATCCCTGGAGAGGCTGAGCTTTGCTGGCCAAGACCTGGGTAGGGGCTGAGATCTGGATGGGGGAGTGCAGCCCTGCACAGGGATGGTCAGAGAGCTCCTCACACACCTCCTAACAGAAGCACAGATTTTATTCCCTCCCCATTTTTCCTTCTAAGTGCCCAGTGAGCTAGAGAGGAAGCTTTATGGGCAGCAGAGATTTTATTTTTTTGTTTTCTTAGCTCTCATGGAGTGGTTCCATCCTGTCCCTCCTGTGCCAGCCCTGGCTCTGTGTGTGTCCAGTGGCAGTGTGAGCTGCCATGGGCTGGAGGTGTCACCTCTGGTGCCAAGGGGGGGTTCAGAGAGGGCTGTGGCCACTGCATGCATTGCTGTGGCACACCAGTGCCCACCCCTCTGCAGTGCTGGCTCACAGGGCTCCCTCCTGCCCACTCCTGAAATCCATCCCATGCTCTGCTTTGCAGATTGAAACGCTGATGATGGAGATGCAGAGCCCAGACACGGGAATCAAGACTCAGACACAGACGGTGATGGTGGCCAACATCCCCCACGCTGTGACAGGTGAGAGCTTCCCTGGGGACAGGACTGGGCACAGCTCAGCAGAGAAAAGCTGTGTGTGGACCCCCTGGCTGCATGCTGGAGCTCTGTTCCCAATAAATATCAGCTGTACATCATTTGAAATGTACCTGCTCCCTTTATCTCCTTCTCACTCGTGTCTCATTTCATTCCTGTTCTTTGAATTAGACACAAAGGTTGATCCCCAGGCACTTTCAGCTGTCTCATGGGGGTTAACTCAAGTGACCTTGCCTTCTCTTAGCAGAGAGGTGAGGACATGCTGCAGCTTCCAGACCTCTCATGCTCCCAATGAGACTGGATCACAAATAAAGATAAATATTAAAATCCAATTAAAACAAGCAGCCTGAAAGATGGTACTTCAGAAATGAACAATAAACAGTTAGTCTCCCTTTTTATGTTTGCTGCTAGTAATAATTTTTCTTGAGTGGGCAGGAAAAGAACAAAATATTCAACCCACTTCTGTGCCTGTAAGTGACAGCTTTGCCTGCCTCAAGGAGGCTGAAGGAGCAGCAGACAGGAGCTGTGCTGTGTCATGTACAGTGTTCCAGGCAGCTCTTATCACAGCCTCCTTGTGCCTGCTACTCCTTTCACCAGGCACTATCAGTACCTCTGCTTCCCTGTTCTCCAAGCCTCCACAAAAGCTCTTGTGAGGAATCCTCTGCTATAAATATTCACACATGCTCCATACCCAAGGTTCCTCCTCCTGCTTGGATCTTTCTTCAGCGCTTTGAAATTCAGAACAAAAACTCCCACTGAAACCAGTGAGTTTGCTCCAGGCAAGTCAAGAGACTTTCCCCACTGTGTTTGCAAAGCCTGGTAGGCCCAGTCTGTTGTTTGCCCCAATTTTTTTAAATAAAAGTGAGGCTGCAGAGGCACAGAAGTCACTTGCCCATGGGAAGAGCCAGCCAGTGGAAGGGTCAGGAGAACTTGGGACACATGTGAAGCCTGCTGTCAGCAGCACCCTCCATGCACTGCAGTGCAAACCACATCCTGGCTCACACAGCTATTGTGCAGCTGAGCTGGGTGGAGGCTTTTGCCTGTACAAAGGAGCTTCCCAGAGCTGTCAGGGAACAGTGAAGGCAGCACAAAGAGGAGATTCCCTGTGCTGAGGATGACGTCCCACACAGATGAAGGGCAGGGGAATGAGAACTTCTCTTGATGTCTGCCCAACGTAACATCCCACTTCCTAAAAGGTCACAGGTACCTGATGTGCTGGCACTCACCCTCATTGTGTGCTGTCTGCCTTACTCTGGTTCCTCAACTAGAATTGCTGCAAGTTCCCTCTTGCACAAATCATTACCTCTGAGAGGCAAGTGACTTCCACTCCCCCTGTGTGTTGGTCATCCCTCTCTAAACTGATATTTTTACTGCTGCATGGATACTGATTGGCTTCTGGGTGTTGCAAAAGAGACTGATCCATGTTTGATGAGGGTGTGGGGGAGATACTGGAGCAGGGGACACAGATTCATTGGAGAGAGCCTGGCTCTGCCTGTGCAGGAAGTTAACTAGTTAAATTCAGTGCAAGTCAGTAAAACGGCTCACAAATAAACCTCGATGTTAAATGTGCACCTTTGGGGGAAAGTGCTTGCAGAGGGAGCTGTCTAGAAATGAGTGATGAGATAATCCTTTAATTTTGTCTATTTCAGGAAGCAGGCAGTAGGATAAGAGCTCTGAGCCCCTATTAGAAAGTTAAGTCATCATTGCAATGTCAAGAAAGGTCAACACCTCAGTCTGCAGTCCTAGGGGAGGTTTGGAGGAAAAGGCCAGTAACTGATCAGGGAACAAGTGCATTTTTTGCCCTCTTTAAATGGAAGGAGGTTCATGAAATTTGCTCCCCAGAACATAAAACTAAAACTGCTGGAGGTTTATGCTGCCTGTGGGTACAGCTGCTCACAGTCTGACAAAAGAACTGAGAGAGGTGAAATGTGTGTGAATGCAGAAATCTTGTTTCCCTTTGGTAAATCCTGTGACCATTGCAGCTTGGATGTGAGATTTGGACACCCCTTCTGCCCATTAAAGGACTCTTAGAGGATCAGTCTTCTACAAAACTGAGACAGGACTGTGCTCTGTGAATCTGGAGCTGCCTTGCAGTGAATCTTTCCAGGCAAGGTGGAGCAAAACCTCCCCTCCCCTGGGTGTGAAAGCTGTTGCATGCTTAAGCCCTTCCTAAGCCACTGAGGAGGGTTTGGATGTTGCTCAGGCTGTGGGAGCTGGTGCACACACTCTCTGTGTGCCATCCCAAGGTCACTGCCTGCCTCAGGCTGCCTCTCCCAGGCCTGGATGCCTTGGGGGATGCCAGCACGGCCAGTGGGAGCCCAGCAGTGCATTTTATCTGTCCCTCCTTGCATCTGAAAGCACATGTGCAGAAAAGGGGGCTGTGCCCTGGGTGAGGACTGGGGAGATCTCCTCTCCACCCATGGTTTGGGCACACTCCTGGTGTCAGCACCTGACCTTTGCTTTGCTTTGCAGGTAATGATATAATGCAGTGGATCCTTCAGCGCCTGCAGATCACCGCAGAAGGTGGGTAAAAGTGTCAAAATTGAGGCTTTCTCAGCTTTCAGTTATAAAACCAGGATCTCGAGAGGCAAAACCTTTCAGTTGAATTCTCCCCTGCATGAGAGCTCACTTTTAATTGCAGTGAAGTGTTTCTGTGCAATGAAAACATCTGCATTCTCCATTTTCAGAGGCACTCCACCTGGGAGACCTGTTTGTCAAATATGGATATATCTACCCTCTCCAGGAGCCAAAGAACCTCACCCTTAGGGCAGATGGCAGCCTCTACAGGTTTCAAGTGAGTTGCAGCTCCTCTAAGCTGTTGAGAGGGAGTTCAGCACTAGTTTTTATTAAAAACAGGCAGCTGGGGCAGTTCCCAGGAGCTGTGTAGCTGTGCAGGAGGAAGGAGAAGACTCAGAGAAGTCTGCACAGAGAAGACTGAGATTGCAGTTTACAGGGAACCTGTGATAGTTCCTTCAATGAAATTAGTGGACTTGTTCAACCTAAAAATAGCTGTGCTTTCCTCCAAAGAGTGTTCCCTTCCAGGTCTTGAAGTAGCAAATGGAATTGCTGGTTGGAAATAGAACGATGTGGGGGCCCTGAATAATGAATATACAAAAAGCACAGTAATAACAGGATGGTACCAAGGTTCATGGTTGGACTGTTTCCACTGCTGTGGGAAATTAGGATATCCCTGGTACTTGGAATGAGGAGTCCATGAGTTCAGGGCCCTTGTGCACTAACAGGAGGCTCCTTTCCTTGCAGACCCCCTATTTCTGGCCAGTGCAGAGCTGGGCTGCTGATGACACAGACTATGGTGAGTGGTGGCACTGCAGGTGACCGGGGGTTTGTCACACAGTCCTGCTCTTCATGTTCTTCTGCTGCATCTCTGCTTGCAGTGACCAGCCCAGGCATTTTTTTCCTGCTATTTTGTGAATATTTCTCAGTAATGGTGAATTGAGGGTGAGACCGTCTTGTGGTGGCTGTGATGAGAGAAGGTGCTTAAGCTCTTATGTTCCACTAAGATCCATCACACAGGAACACATCTGAATTACCTTGTTGGGGAGGAAAGACTTTAAACACAAGATTAGATTTCCCTGAGTAGTTAAGTGTGTTCCTGGATCTGAGCCCAAGGCTGTCTTTGTGCAGATTTGGATCAAGCCCTGCATTCAGAGATGGTTCGTTCTTTATAGAAAGCACAGTGACTTCCAATATCTCCTGATGGCTCTTTCCATATAAATCTCTTGTTGCCTTTCTGCTGCTTTTTTATTGTAGAGCTGATCATGAAACCTGGAGTTTGCTCCTGTGGGCTGTGCAGTTCCCAGACTGATTTGTCCATCCAGGGTTGTCCTCTATTTATCTGCATTATGCTGCAGATCTTCCGAGGAAATAAAAAATCCTGGTTTAGATTGGGATGCTTTTATTAGAGCTTGAGCCAGAAACACTGAGTCTGTGCTCAGAAAAGTTGGAGGTCAAACTCTGAGGAAGCTCAACACCTGAAAGGTTTGGTCTAGTGTCCCTTGACCTGTGGAAGCCTGGCTGAGCTCCCAGGGGAAGGGTGGCTGCTGGCAGGAGGCACACGCTGCCTGCCCTGCCTGGCTGCTCCCAGCCTGGCCATCAGTGACACACCAAAAAGTTCTTTTATATTCACTGAGCATTTGTGAGCTTGGAGCTCATGCCTGGGAAGATATTGTAGCAGACAAAAGCTCCTTTGTTTGTAATTTGGGTAAATTTATAATCATTTTTAGACTTGCTGGTCTAACTGACTGCTAATTTGCTTCTACCTCCACAGCAATTTATCTAGCAAAGAAGAACATTAAAAGGAAAGGGATTTTGGAAGAATATGAAAAGGTGAGGAGACACTGCACTTGTTCCATTACAAGACCCTCATTTGCTACAACTTTAGCCCTTTGTTGCTAATGAGTGGAGCTGGCAAAAAATCACCTCTTCAATTGCATGAGGTGTTACTCCAGAAGTATCAAAAGCCAACGATTTGCAAGTGGAAAAACGACCAGTACAGAAAACTACTGTGAAGTCAATTATAATTTTAGCAGGGGTAATTGCTCTCCTTGCAATGGTATTTTTGAACTGTTGCAATTCTTGTAATTACGTTCAGAACAATCCAGATTTCTTGGCTCAGTCACTAGCCTGGCCTTGTTGAACTATGGAAAGTCAAGAAAACCCCAGCATGGGAGTGCCCTGGTCAGAATTTTCACACTAACTGCTTTTTTTATTTTTATTCCAGGAACATTACAACATGCTCAATCAAAAAATAAACTACAAGTGGGATTTTGTCATTATGCAGGCCAAGGAGCAGTATAAGTGAGTTGACTTGCATTGCCTTGTTTGCATCACTGGGGAGGCTGTGAGGAGCAGAGCTTGGCTGTCTCAGTGCACAGTTAACTCACACATTAAAAACACCAACTGCAGCTCTAAAATGGCTTGGAGGGGAGGTTTAGGTTGTGCACTTGATGTGGTTCTGTGAAGAAGTTGGGTTCTGATGCTGCAAGCCCTCATTAGGAACAGCTTCATTTAGCTCAGTGTTCCCCAGGAGTGTTTGTGGATCAGGCACTGGACTTTGGGCCTGTTGTTGGTCTGGGTCAGGAGTTACTTGCACATCTCTCAGCTGAATGGAGGGAATCAAGAAGCAGTAAATGTTCCCAGCAGGGACTTTTGGAGAAAACTGTAGTACATACCTAGGCACCCAGCTAAAACAACTTGGTTTTAGGAGCTGAAACCTTCAAATTCCCAGGAAAGTTGGTGAACATGAGATGGGATCACTCCTTTAGGGATCTTTCCTACTTCTGTGGACTCCTCTTACCTTCCTTTACCTCCTGGCACGGCAGGCAGTGCCTCTGCAGCTCAGCAGCCTCTCTGTCTTCCCTGGGATGGCAGCCAAGTCCTGGGAGTGCAGCTCATCAGATAACTGTCTCATTAAACACCAGACTGTTGTTCTTGTAAATTGAGGGCAGACTTGGGCTAAGAGATGCCAAATGCAGTTTCAAAGTTAGAGATACCCAGCCTGTGTCTGAAGCAGTGGATTAAACTCGTCTGAGGCTGTTTGATGGTACTGCTGGGGCAGACTGGTGCAGAGCACCCATCCTGCTAACCACAGCAGGGAGGCCACATGCAAAGAGCCTGTTGGGAATGCTCCCTTTTCCCCATGCTGAGTCCCAAATTGTGCTCAGGACTTTTCTGGGAAAGAATTAGTTGGTCCAAGCCCAAACCATGCTAGTGCCTCTTCTGTTTAATTGTGGAGGTGATTTGGGTTTTAGTGTCTGGGAACACTCCTCAGAACCATTTCCAAGTAGTTTCTCTGAGAAATTGCCCCTGCTTTACTGAGAGACAGGGATGAGACATGTCCAGGATGTATCTCTGGGTGGCAATGCTTGGATCCTGCCTGGGGACATGGGACAGGGATAAACATGAAGCAGCAGGACTGAGGGCAAGTCAGCAGAAAGCTCCCAGAGGGCTGTGTGCCTGATCAAAAGGGGATGTGTCTGCTCCCAGCTCAGCTCAGGAAGATGATGATTTCTCAAAAGCCAGAGCCATGTGTGGCCATGTGAACATGATCTGCAGCCCAGAGTTAGCCAGGGCAGGGTGTGGTCAGGAGGTGACACTGCAGCATCAGTGGCACAGTCAGGCCAGGACCCACGGGGCACAGGAGGCTGGAGGTGTGCCCTGCTTCTCATCCCACTGATTTTAGGAGAGCAGAATTGATGAATTCCTCTGTTCTTGGCTTTGCAGGGCAGGGAAGGAGCGGAAGAAGGAGGACAGGTATGCCCTGGACTGCCAGGAGAGAGCCTACTGGCTTGTCAACAGAACTCCTGTGAGTAGAAGGTGACAGGGGACTTCAGTGACTCGGTGGTGCCCTCCCTGCAGCCACCTGGGACAAGCTGCCATGTGGGAAGGGCTGTGTGCCAGGGAAGGGCCAGCCCAGGCCTGCCCTGAGCCCCCACCGCCTTTCCTTGGTTGCTGTCAAAGGTGCAAGGGACAAAGGTCCGTGCTTGGAGAGGGGCATTCCCAAATCTGGGCTGTGGAGGCCTGGAGGGGGGGTCTCCTCCTGCATTTGAGTGATCCACAGCCTTTAAACCAGCTGAGTGACAAAGCTTTGTTGTTTCTTGTTCACCACAGCCAGGCATGCTGGATGCCCTCGAGTACGGGTTAGACCGTGTCACAGATCCCAATGAAAATAAGGTAAACCAGGTGAGACAGGGTTGGGTTGTTCTTTTTTTTACACACCTACTGAATTTGTCTGGGAGGACCCAGAATGTCCCTGGGGTTGTCATTTTTTGGGCTGAGTGTGTTAGCTCAGCTCTAACAGCTGAACAGGCCAGAGGTTGATCTTGCCTCACCTGGGAGGTGAAGCCCTCAAAATAGGCTTGGGCAGCTTCTTCTGGCTTGAAAAGACTTTGTCAGCTCTCTTGCCATCTTGCCACACCAGTTTCATCTCGTGCTTGGCTACAGGACATGTTTTCTTTGCTGGTGAAACTGAATTAAGGAATCCTCAGTCTCCAGGTGCTCGTTGCTGCCTTTGTGTTAGTGCTGAATGAACTTTGTGGGGTGTAAAGGGTCAGTGCAAACATCCAGGTTTAAGATAAAATTACAGAGTGCCTCCCAAAGGGGAATGAATGTGTGGTAAGAAGATGAAGAAGTTGATGTGGTGGATAGGAGACACAAAATGTTGCCAAAAAATGCATATTGTAGACCATAAAGAAATAGAATCAATGAAGTGAGACCTTGAGGGCTGTAACTGGCTGAACTGGTTCAGGGTCTGGAATCACACAGATGCAGGCAGTGGATGAGGAGCTGGAGCTGCTGTTCCCTTTCTCCTCATCTCAGCCCTCTGAGATGATCCTGTCTTTGTTCCCTTAGCAGTGTTCCCTTGGAAGCAAAGCCAAAGCATCTCTCAGCAATTCAATGCAAATGTTCCTGCCATCACACTCACAGCATTCCCACAACTTCCCATTTTTGTAACAGCCTTTAAACAACTCAGCAGCCAGAGGCAGGAGAATTGCTTTGGCCAGCTGTGTTCTGTTGCTATAGAGACTGAAAAAGAGCAAAGTGTAGGCTTGGGGTGTATTTTATTTTTTTTTTCTTGCTGTAAATAGCAGCTGCTGAAAGCCTTTTTTTGGTTTTTGTTTTTGTTTTTTTTCTTTTTTAAGAGTAAAGAAGTAGTGGGAAGGGAGAGGGATAGAAAGAGGAGTAAGCCAACTTCTCGCCCACAGTTTTACAGTTGACATGGAAGGGATTTTAAGTTTGCAAATGGTCTGGAGAGCTGTACCCATATGCCTGGTAGCACAGGGGAAGGGAGCTGAGGGAGCTCTGCCCAGTTCCACCCTGGCCATAAGAGACATGGTCAGTTCCCCCATCAGGGGAGGCTCCAAGGAGGGCAGAAGCCAAAGGACACCAGCTTTGGGGTGACCTCCCTGCCCTTCTCCTTTAAGTTGGTCTCTGAGCTGTGCCTCCTCTCTGGAGGCTGAGCTGAAGAGGGAAGGTTCTCCTTGCTCCTCCTTTTGCTTTTGAAAGAGTGATTGAGAGCACATGAGCCGGCCAAGAGCCCTCATGGAGCCTCCTTTGGACTGGCAGCTTTATCTTTGTCCTCTGCAGGCTGCTCTCACCAACACCTGTGGCTCAGCAGCCTTTGGTGAGCAGAAAGAAATGGCCAAGCTCTGATTTGTGTCCCTGTTCCTGCTCAGTCCACCTTCACTTTGTGGCATGAATAATGACGGGCTTTTATCTTGGCAGTTGAGAAAGGAAAGAAAATAATGAATTTCTGATTTCTTTGAAGCTGACATTAGCGTGAACATCTCTCCTCCTCTTTCTCAGACCCTTTGGTGGGCTGCTTCCTCCCTCAGGGGTAGAGTCCTCTGGGGATAAACAGGTGCTCAAACTCCTTTGAAGGGGACTTTTATTACTGATCCCTCGTGGTTGTAATGAGTTAGGGGCTGTGGATTGGCAGGAGGAGTCAGGCAGAAGTAGCCACCCATTGAACAGCTAATTAAGGGATGCTTTAGCCTTTTGTTGCCTGGATTTCAGGCTCACATCAAGCCTCACTGCCTGAGAATGACCACTGAGTGCCTGCAGGAACCAGAGTCTTTCTGAAAGGTGCTTCAGCTCCCCCAGAAATCCCTGTGCTGGATTCAGGGGCTGCTGAGTGAAACGCCCTGCTTTGTTGTACACAAATTACAAATCACATTTGCTGTTTGTTGTACAGCAAATCAGCCACAGATTAACGAGTCATTGCTGGCCTTTAATTTCATAAATCCCTGTCAGTTTGCCTGATAAAGTTCTGCTGCATCATCACGAGTTTGGAAAGCACAGGGTCAGGGGCAGATAAACAAGACAGGGGAAAAAAAATGGCCATTTGAACAAAACTGGGTGCATGGACTGTGGCAGATTTGATTTCCAGCTGCAGGGCTGGATGCACCAGCACAGTGGAGATGAGTGTTCAGATGATCTAATCCCAGAGTCAGGATTTGCCTCTGCAGGCTCTCAGCTGGCTGAGGGTAGGGAAAGGCTGGCTCTGCACTGAGCAGGGGTGTTGGGGTGTGGAGAGGCAGCTGGGTGTGTGCTGGGGTGCACTTTGCAGGGTTGGGCAGGCAGATCTTCCTTGCCCAGAGCTCTGGAGGGAGGCTGGGCTGGCTCTGCCCCGTGCTCAGTGGCCAGTTTCCTCCACAGGATTCCCAGGATCAGCCTCAGCCTGCCAAGCTCTGTGCATGGAGCACTTGGGGCAGAGTGAGGATGGGATCTGCAGTGTCCTGGTCCCAAACAAGCTCTGCACAATCTTGAGCTTGTTCTTCACTCCCAGCTCCTTCCAGGCACCCACCCAAAGCTGTTTCCAGGTGTTTATGAGCTCTGTAAAACAGGGAACAGTGGCCAGGCAGGCAAAAACACCATGACAATCATCTCCCCAGTGTGCTCAGGAAGTCTCACACTGAGCTGCACCAGGCACAGGTAGCTGGGAATTAGCAGATATCCCAGCTCTTGTAGGAGCTGGTGGCCTCAGCCACGTGGATCAGCTCCAGACAGGGCTTTGGAGCAGCTCCTGGCTGGCTCCCAGCTGGGCTCTGCAGCTCCAGTGCCCGGGGAGCACAGAGCTGGTGGCAGCAGGGTGTCACCAGGGCAGGCAGGGTGTCCCAGTGCCACAGGGTGTCTGGGGTGTGTCAGAGGATGTGGAACAGCTCATGGCTTGAGACAGACTGAGGCCTTTCACTAATTGCCATCTTGATTTGCAGCCCTCAGGGCTGGGGAGCTGAGCCGCAGTAATTGCGATAAGTCACTCGTTAAGGGCATTGCAAAATTAATCTCATTATGAGAAATGACTCCTTTGTTCCAAATATGATTTCCTTCCAAATGAGGCAGAGTGGGTGGGTGGTGCAGGGCACTTTGGCACTGTAGGGTGGATGGTGGGGACAGCTGGCAGTGCTCTGTGGGACAAGGACAGTGCTCAGGGCCACTTGTAGCAGCAGTGGAACTGGGAACTGGTTGTGAGGGCACTGTGGGAGAAAGGGAAATGAAATGATGAGCAGCTCTGGGGTGAAATAACTGAGATTCTTCCCAGTTACTGCAGATTTGAGAACTGGAAGGGGCTGTGCTCAGCCTCCCAGGGTGTTCAGCAGTGGGCTGAATCCCCTTGGATGTGGCTGCAGTTCAGTTTGTCCCACTGCTCAGAGACGCTCAGCCCCATTTCTGGGGGAGCCTTGGCAAATCCCCTCCCCACCTGGAGCACCCCAGAAAAAACCCCTCTTGTTTTCCCAGGAGCAGCTGCCCACCACACTGACCTCCACACAGACTGTGGCAGGAGGGGATCCTTGGTGTGGGGGGCAGGTAAAAAAATAAAATCTTCCCTTGTTTGCTGATTTTCCTTCACCCACATGTAATTTTTCTGTTGTGATGGCATTTTAACTGATGCCTTTCTGTCTCTGTATAACATTTAACTCACTGTGTTCTCTTTCTCTTTCCCACAGCTGTTTGTCTCGTGTGTTTGTGGTGTGCTGCCAGTCTCTCAGACCCCTCTAGAAGATAACACCACTTTCCTGCCACGTGAGCTGCCTTCAAGTGCCAGCACCCACTTCTCCTTCCCCACTGCACCAGGCCTGTCTGAGGCCCTAGTTGAGAAAAAAGAAGAAGAAAACAGGGTTTTAAAATGATTTTAATGTGTTGAAATCAATGCTCTAGCCACAAGTTCCATCAAATGGAACCCTTCAGCTGGCACTTGTAAATCTGGTTTATATCTGGTTATCTGGTTTATATCTCAGATTCCCCAAGGAGACAGTGAACTCCTGTTGTGCAGGAGGCAGCTGGCCTGGAGCAGAACCACAGGTCTCTAAACAGGACATTTTGGGACAGTAAATACAATAAATTTCTCAGTGCAAGCAGGTGATTTTTCCCCTTCCATTTCTGCAGTCTGTCTGAAACAATGGCACTGTAGAAATGATGGGAAGAAATGGTCTGTGTGGAAGGTGGCCTGGAATCAGGGATGCACCTAAGAGCAGAGAAGGGTGAAAAGCTGTTTCTCAGTTCCTCCATCATTTATAAGGGTCCCAGGAGCTTGTGAATCAGCAGGGGAAGTTCTACAGCCCTGTGAGCAACAATCTTGTTGTCCTAGAGCTTTTTCCCTCCCTTGATGTGTCAGTCCTTTTCCTCCTCACACAGGGGGCCAGCACAGCATCACTGCTGGCTTTTGTGCCCTGTTTGTCCCTGCTGGCTTGGTCTGTGCTGCCCACTCAGGGCTGCTCATGGTATTCCCAGCAGGAAAAGCTTCCTCCCCTCACAATACCACTGTGAGGATTTTTTTTTGGTGCCCCACTGGCCAGGCTGGCTCTGGGTCAGGGTCAGGGCTGGCTCTGTGGTGGTGCTGGAGGGATTGGCCTCATCTGCTGCTGAAATGGTGAGTGGGCCTCTCAGAACCAAGGGTCAGCAAAGTGTGCATGTTTTTCTGCCATGTGCAGAAGAGTTTCTCCCACCTGAGCAGAACTGGTGACAGTGGTTAAAGTGCAAAAGCAGCTCAGTGTCTCCACAGTGGTCTCCTGACAAAGCAGCCCTGGGAGAGCATCCTGCCTTTCCCAAAACAGGGGCAGTTTGAGGTGCAGGGTCTCTGGGGAGGTGAGGGGAGAGCAGAGCTGCCTGTGGTATTCAGCACCACAATCTTCATCCCTCACAAACTGCCCTTCACCAGGGCACTCTGCAGACCCCCACCTGCCACAGGGTTCATTTGACGGAATAATTTTGGGATGCAGGCCTTGACTGAAAGGGGAGCTGAGGAACTGAAACCCTGCCTGAGCCTTTAAAGGCTGGCTGGGAGCATTCCCGACTTAGCCTTGTCTTTCCTTCTCCCTTCTCCAGTTTATGCCACACAAAGTAACTGTGCTTCAAAGGAAGCTGTGTGAATAAACAGCCTGCAGTTAATTCCTTGCCTTCGATTGCCTGCTCATTTGTGGATGACATGTAACATAGTCTGAGTTATTCAAATCACAACGTAAACACCCTTTGCACAGCAGATACTGCTTCTGAGGCTTTTAATTGTGGTGTTTATATTTTGCAATGTGTTGGTTCCTGTCTCCTTTAGCTAATATTGAATGATCTAATCTGTGTCTCGTAAATGGATCTATTTTAGCTCCATTAGAATAACCCCTTAATTGAAGGCATGCAGGCAGCCTGTGATGGGAGAAGCAATGCTAAACAGTAAATGCAGCTAATGGGACAATTTACCGTGTGGGGATGCTCTTAGCTTTGATGATACCCTGATTAGCTCAGCTGCTGTGTTTGATTTTAATTGTCATCAGAATTAATTGGAGAGCGCTGCACAACGGCAGCCCTGCAACGGTGTTTCAATGTCTCAANAAAAAAAAAAAGTAAGTGTAGACACCCATCCCAATTTAATGGTTCTTTTTTTAATATTTGACAGAAAAATACTATGGAATTCTATAGGAGAGAGGTAAGTGATGCTTCCCTCACTTCTTGGGGTTCATCCTGTATGAGCTGCTTACACCAGTGTGGCTCGAAGCGCTCTGTGCAGGGATGGGCTCTTTGAAAAGCAGAATCCCTTCCTCATGGAGCTTGTATCAATGTAATTTCAGGCCATTCCCTCCCACTGCAGGCAGCCAGCAGCTCTCCCAGTGACGGGAAGGCTCAGGCAGGGACAGACACCAGGGCTGAAATCCAATAGATCAGAATTAGTGGTGGGGAAATCACAGTGGCGCCGGCACAGAGGCAGCCAAGAATCAATGATAATTACATGCTAAATCATCCAGAGCATTTGTAGGTGCTGAGGATGGTAGCTATTATTCAATTTCTATACAACATGGGGAGTGCTTTTTAATTACTTGCACATTGCAAAGTGCACTTCTGATGTTTGCAGTGAGTTCAGTGAAAACAGACATTTTACTGAGACAATTCAGGGATTTTCTGCTTCCTTGGACATCCAGTAATTAGGGAAGAAGCAGTCCCTGCTGTAATTAGCCCCACTACCTGGGAGAGAACCTGTCTGAGGTTTAGATAGGCCTTATCTTCAAACCTCTGTGCTCCTAACCATGGCCATGTCTGATCCCCTCAGATCATGTACTGTCAGCAGGCCATCATGAAGACCAGAGTGAAAGCTTCTGTCTCTCTTGGAGGGTAAGTCCTGATTTCCTTCTGTCCACACATTAATTAGTCTTCCGTGCTTATCTCCTAATGAGCTGATGAAGCTGTCTGCTCTGGCAGCTGGTGACTCAGCCAGGGAATCCATGTGGTGGCCCAGGGCTGTCTGGGCTGTCTGGGCCAGGAGGCACGAGGATGAGGAGGGATCAGAGTCCCAGGCAGGATGAAGAGGCTCTCTGGGAGCTTTGCTGCAGAGCAGCACCAGCCCCTGGGCTGAGAGTCCCACTGCAATCAGGAGATGCTGACACTGCTCTGGGCACAGCCCTGCAGCCAGGGGAGGATCCAGCAGTGTGTCTGTCCTTCAGGAGGGGCAGCCAGCAGAACAGACTGACCCTCCTATTGCTGGTCCCTGCCCTGGGCTGGATTCACCCCCAGGAGTGTCCCTGCCCCATGGTGATGCTCACCTCTGGTTATTCTGCAAAGGGAAACAGCCTCTCCCTGAACACCCAAGCAATTAATTAGCAATTCCCCTTCCCAGTGGGAGTGTTTCCTGATCAGATTCTTGATGAAGCATCCGGCCCTGGCATTAGGCAGTGGTGTGTTTGCCACAGGCATTCCTGCCTGGAGCCTCTTGTGCTGACCAGGCACCTTGAGGTGCAGCCCAGAGCACCTGCCTGGTGTGCACTGTCATTGCCACCAGAGATTTCTGTCACATCTGAGATAAACAAGGTGCTCAGGCCAGTTCCCTGGAGAAGACAGTTGTCAGACAGTCTTGGATGAATGAAATGGGTGGAAGAGAGAATCTTCTGAGAGCCACAACTTGCAGGGCAGCAGCAGCTCTACTTGTTTCATCTGTCACTGACTCCCAGGTCACTTAAAACTCTCCTGCTTCAATTCTCCAAAACTCTGAGCTGGAGCTGGGGACACCTGGCTACTTCCCAGGAATTTTGTGGTGCTTAACTGTTTGGCAATGGGGCTTTTCTCTCATTAGTTCTGGTGGGATAATGCCCATCACCTACATCAAAAATCTCAGGAACTTTGGAACTCCGTGTCAGCTGCAGGGCTGGGTCTAAATCAAATTATTAATGAGGATATGAGCAGCAACTGGGCAATGTGCATGCTTCAGAGCATTGCAGTGATTTAGGAGAAGCTGCAGAGTTACCTGAGCTGACAGGTTTAGGTTTGCTTGATCAGAATATGGGCTGGAGTGCCTGATGCAGGTGCTGGATGCCTTGGCATTTTCAGTGGGAAGGTGGGATGGAGCAGCTGTGTGCCAGCCCTGTGGTCTGTATAACTGCAGGATCTGGGCCAAGGTGCCTGTTAGCCACAGGCCCCTGGACACTGCACTCCCAGCTCTGAGCACATGAAAGCACTTTGGCCTGGAAGGAATTTTAAACGCAGAAACCAGAGGATTGGTTTTTTTTTTTCAAGAATGAAAAAGGGAGGCGGGAGCTAAAATTCCAGGACATTAGTGAAATTGGTTGGAATTAGAAGTCTGGCCAAGTTAGAAGGTAGGAGAAGTGTTTGTCTGGTTCCTGCTGGGAAAGAGGCAGTTCTGCTTTGTGCCAAGCCCTCAGAGCCACTCGCAGAGGGATGAGCCCTGTGGTAGGTGATGGAGGAAAGGAGAGGCTGGGATGAGCCCTCAGCATTCCCTCACTTTCCCAGAGCTCCCTGAGTTCTCCCTGGGCTCATGGGAAGGCTGCAGAGAACCCACCTGAGTGAACACAGCCCTGGTGTTCCTTTCCCTGACACTTTCCTCCCAGAAGAGGGCAGGGTCAGGCCCAGGCCAGCTGAGAACAAGAGACAGGAACTGTCTGGGGGCTTAGTCCTACTTCCTTAAAATGAAAAGGCAAAAGGAGGTGATGGAAGGAGGTCTTGTATCTCCTTGTGTTTGAATTGACAAATTCACTGCTTTGAAAGACAACCAGGAGACTTCTGTTGGGAAATGGAAAAGATTAACTGAGCTAATGAATCGATTTTTCTAGGAAGGCAGGGCCATGTTCCAGATCCCTGTGCTGAGAGTCCTGCACCTCTGAGGATATCTGTAGCCTGTTATTTGGCTGTAATGGGGCTGGCTGTAATTCTGGCTTCCAAATTCATATTTTGATTCTGGATTTGTTGCAGAATTGTGAAGTACTCTGAGCAGTTCCTCTCCAATGATCCCATCCTGTCTGGATGTCTCCCCAGCAACCCTTGGATATCAGATGACCCTGAGTTTTGGGATCTCAATGCAAAGCTGTATGTATTTCTGTTGTTTTGCCAGCCTGTGGTTTACAGTGACCTTTATACTGATAGAAATCAGGAAAGGGAACCACTGATTTTCGTTGTGGTATCTGATCTCTGCTCATGATCAGAGAAGCGTTCCCTTTCAAACTTACTTTGAAATTGGGAATACTCCATGCTGAACTTTCAGCACTGCCTTCTTCAAGTGGAGCCTTCCTTAACAGTACAGAAATTCCTGAGCTGATGATGGCAGTGTGCACTCAGGCCTTGCTGAGTGGGTCTGATCCTCCCCTTGGATGAGTGAAGCCCACCTTAACTAGCACAGGATGGAATAGGACCAGTTCAGGGTTCAGCTGCTCCCCTGGGTCTTTGCTCACCCCTCAGGCTGCTTCCTTAGGAGAGGCTTGGGGTTGGAGGCACACACTGGTGGTTCATCCCTTCTCTGAGGCCTCCTTCATTTCCCCTTTGGATAGGATTTGCTAATTACACTATGGTATTTTGGGGCTTGGAGCATCCAACATCTCAGTGGTTCTGAGAGCAGCAATCCTGTTATGGACTGATTGTATCCCATTAGACATCCCCAGGGGTTGCCTGCACTGAATGCCTTTATGAGAAGCAAAGCTCTGGGCAGCAACCAGTGCCTCCTCCAGGATGGGACTGAGTGAAACCTCAGGGCAAGGCTGGGCTGTCACTGTGAGAGCTGCATAAATCCCAGTTAAATCCTCACCCCGCTGCGGCCCGACTTGTTTAATTACAACTTACTTTGTGGGTTGACTTCAGGAGCTCATTACACCACTCTGGAAAACAAGAGAATGCTGAGAAGTCCCTGGGCATTGCAGAGAAGGGCGTTTTGGTTTTAATTAATCTGCTAATTGGGGGAGGGAGCGGTGCTGTTTGTCTGGTCCCCACGCAGGGTGGAGGTGCCCACCAGGATGCGCGTGGAGCGATGGGCCTTCAACTTCAGCGAGCTGATCCGGGACCCCAAAGGCCGCCAGAACTTCCAGCTCTTCCTCAAGAAGGAGTTCAGCGGTGGGTGGGCCGTGTCTCTGTGCCTTTGTCCCCAGGCTGAGGTGACAGTGGCACAGGGCTGCTGCAGGCTGTGCAGCCAGGGCAGGCGGTACCATCTAGTGGCACGGGACACACGGTACAGCCCGGGATGTCCCCGCGGGGCATTGGCTGGGAGGATCTGGATTACGTTTTAGGAAGGAATTGTTCCCTGGGAGGGTGGGCAGGCCCTGGCACAGGGTGCCCAGAGCAGCTGTGGCTGCCCCTGGATCCCTGGAAGTGTCCAAGGCCAGGTCGGACAGAACTTGGAGCCACCCGGGACAGTGGAAGGTGTCCCTGCCCATGGGACTTTCAGGTCCTTTCCACCCCAAAACATTCCATGGTTCTATGACTGCTCCCAGAGCAGCTGGAACTGGCTGAGCTCACAAGTTCTTGGAGGTGTCAGTGGGCAGAGAACAGGGGAAAGCTGTTTTCCTCTTTCAGTCACTGAAGAATTGGAGAGACTGGTTTGGGGCCAACAAATGGTGCCAAACAAATTCGGGAGTTAATAAATGGGACTGTGTTTTCCTCAACCTCACTCTCTGCCGGCTGTGTCCTTGCCATGCAGGAGAGAATCTGGGTTTTTGGGAAGCCTGTGAGGATCTCAAGTATGGAGACCAATCCAAGGTCAAAGAAAAAGCAGAAGAAATCTACAAGTGAGTGTGAAAATTTTTCACTCTTAAACTCTTTGTGCATGAGTCCCATCACCTTTCACAGGTTCTCATTCTCCAAATGATTTATTCCTAAGATTTTTACATGTAGGCTGTTATCAGATGTGGCTGTCTTTTGTCCCCACATAGGAAAGGAACTTTTGGAGATGAAAGTAAAAGTAGCGTGGGGGGGGCGGTTATATATATTTACTTTTCCTCTGTTCGCTGTTACATTTCAGTCTTAGGATGTAATTTAAATATTGGTGTGGAATAGCAAAGTTCTTGAGAGGCTTTTTGCTTCCAGTGAGCTAAAATTTGGCTTATATTATGTGCCAGAGGAAGTGAGTCTCTGATGAAAAGAACATTGATTGCCCAAGATCAGGACAGCAAATTGCAGCAGGAAGCTGAAGGGACTTTTCCTTTCATGCATAGACAGGAATCTGTGAATTCTCCAGCTGCTAATGGCCCTGTTGATTCCTCCTCCTGGCAGGCTCTTCCTGGCTCCAGGAGCAAGGCGCTGGATTAACATCGATGGCAAAACAATGGGCATCACTGTCAAAGGCCTGGAGCACCCTCATCGTTATGTTCTAGATGCTGCTCAGACCCACATTTACATGCTGATGAAAAAGGTTTGTTATTTGTTGCCAGAGCCTGAGGGGGATTCCAGCCCTCCGGGCCTTTCCGTGCCTTTGTGTGCTATCAACTGTCCCTTTCAAGGGGCCTTTGTGTGAAAAATCCCTCAAATTTGCTGAGTTAAGCAAGTGCTGCTTCAGGCATTTGTATTTTGCTGCTGCTTCTTCCCCCTAAGGCAGCCTGTCCCCGAGGTGGTGGGGGTCAGGTGGCTGCTGCAAGTCCTGCTTTTCAATTCCAGCTTGGAATTCAGGCACTGAAAGCAGCAGAACTGGACTGATTTTCACCCGTTGATGAAAAGTTTGGTTCCTGCAATACAAGCTCCTCACCTTGCAGTGACTCTGAGACCCTGCTGGCCCAGGCTAAGCTTCATTCCAATCTTTTGATCTGGGTCTTACCTGTGAAGCTTTATTGTGAGATGGAAAATCCTGGGAATTTTACAGCAAGATGAAAGGGTATTGGTTTAAATAGCTACATTTGCCTGAAAGATGCAAAGTCCCTTGGGCTGCTGGGGGAGATTATCCAGTTCCCAGCCTCCCTGGCTCCTGAGCAGCCGTATTTGGTGGTGATTTTAATAAGAGTGTTTGCAGCCCATAACTACCAGTTTTTCTTTTTTTCTCCTAGTAGGACTCCTATGGCCGCTATTTAAAGTCTCCAATATACAAGGAAATGCTGGCCAAGGCTGTGGTGCCACAAGAGGGTGTCAAAAAAAGGCAAGTGAAAGTGGCTGTAATTGTGGGGTTTGTTTTCCTTGTTGTAGCAAGGGTAGAAAAAGCCCAAAGTTGCAGCAAAATTACTATGATTTAGATGTTGTCTTAATTAAATAAAATTTTGCACTGAGAAGATGCTTTGCTTGGAGACTGTTTATTCATGAGCCCTTTGGAAGTGGCTTGTGAACAGTCGGAGTGGAGCTGCTGATTGCCCAGCTGCCTTCTCTGGTGGGTCTGCTGAGAACGCCTGTGATTGTTGAATTAATTCATGGCTGCTTTCCTGGAAGGAGAGGGCACTGGTGTCCTGAGCATGGGAAAACTCCTGCCCACAAAAAATGGGCTGCTTGAGCAGAAACAGACCCAAGGTTTGGGATAATCCATGGGATCTGCTCAGCTCTGCCTGGACAAAACCACACACGCCTGGTGTAAGGGAAGGTGACAGGCGTGTGGGAACAAGCAGCACCCTGTGAGTGACAGCTGGCACAAGGTGGATGGCCTTGGAAATGGCTTTTTCCCAGCAAGATGAAGGTCACACAGCAGATTCAGGCCATTTGAACTGCAGCTGCTCCTAAAGCTGAGCGTGCAGTGCCAGACTGGGTGGTGTTTCTTCCTCTGTTCCTCTTCCACTCACCAACCTAGCAGGCAAGAAAGAGGAATTGTGGACTTTCACACTGTTATTTCATCTAAAGACTGTTTCAAGTCAGTGGAAAAAGCCCTGCTGCAGACTGGCCTGGGGTTGGGTCAGTTTTTCCCTGAGCCACATCACGAGGTCACTGGCAGATGCTGGATGATCCTGGTGATCCTGCCTTAGTGTTTGTCAGTGCTTGTTCTGGGCCCCCCAAACCTCAGCATCCCATTATCTGGAGCTGGTACCTCATCCAGAGGTGGGTTAGCCCCTATTCCCACTGCTGGGGAAGTGGCTTTGCTGAGGGTGTTTAGTAGAGTGTTTTTTGGGGGCATCACAGACACCAGAAACACCCGCACTGGTCCCTGCCTTGATCATCCTGAGGGCACTAGAGAAAATTCCACGGGTGGGAGTTGTTTGGCTTCACACTGAGTGTGAGTTATGTGCAAACATAACTCAGCAAAGGAGTGATGTGGGTGGGCTTTGGAGTCCCTCAGGAGCAGAACTTTTACACTTTCAGCTCGTGTGTGACGCCGAGTCACCCAGTGCTGTTTAAAGCGTTTTGCACTCCTTTGGCCGTCTCTGTGTCCCAGCTTGTCCTCCTGGGTAACTTTACTCCCCAGAGGGGAGGTTTTGGTGCCCTTCTCCTCACTAACCCCCCTCTCCTTCCCCTCTCTCTGCCCAGCACGGGTCTGTTCGGCCGCCGCCACCTCCGCTCCAGCCCCAGCCCCATCATCGTGAGGCAGCAGGAGGAAGAGGCCAAAGCCAGAGAAGCCGCCAACACCGTGGACATCACGCAGGTCATGAGCAAGCTGGATCGCAGGAACCAGCTCCAGAAGGAAGCTCCTCCCAAGTAGGCTCTGAGCCCCGCAGGGAAAAGACAAGGCGAGGCTGGCGTTGAGCTTCGTCTCCCCTTCCTGAAGGTGTCAGTGCTGCTTTAGGTTTCCCAGGCCGGCTCTGCCCTCCGCCGGCTCCCCGCGCGTTGTTGCCATGGCTTCTGGAGAGCAGATGTCACTTCCAGGCAGGGAGTGCCGGGCTGCTGCTGTGCCCGGCTCGGGGTGCACACTTCGGAGGGGAGATGCCTTCTGCTGCCCGCATATCCCCCGGGAGGCTGCAGAGCCCGGCTGCCTGTCCCTGCTGCCCCGGGAGGTGGGGTGGCACAAGGCAGGGTAAAGCTGTGCCCCAGGTCCAGACGAGCCTTCCTTGGCGCAGAGGGGGTGACCCCGCGGCGAGGTGACCCAGCCCGGAGTGTCCCTGCTGGCCTCCATCCCCTCGGGGGGCTCTGCACCCTCCCAAGGGCTGCATCTGGCACCCCCTGAGAGCAGCACACCCCCACTCCAGAGTCCTGCACCCCCAGCCAGCACAACAGGGCCATAGGCAGAAGAACAGGAACTTCTCCTGCTTGTGGGAACAGGAGCACGAGCATTTCTGAAGGTTTAGCTGACCCTCTAGATTTGAATGGCACTCCCACATGCCCTGGCACGCTGGAGATGATCAGCAGGAAGCTCTGCTCTGCTCTCCCCATGACTGATGTGCAGGTGCAGAGAGCTGCCCCTTGCCAGAGCCTGCACGAGGCCAAGAGAGATTTTATCCAGTCCTTCCCACCTCTTGTCTTGTCTTTTTCCTGCTCTTCTATTTTCTGTTGCTAAAAATCCAGCAGGAGGTAGCTGCAGTTGTCACTGGCTTGTAGCCCAGAGGCAAGGGAGAACAGCGTAAGAGCTGATTTCAACTTTAAGTAGTATTTTCTTTTTCATTTGCTCTGTCTCTTTTGCTCTGTAGAATGAGGCAAGCTAAAATATTACATTAGTGCTAAAGAGCTCAGGGAGATTCCAGGCCTTGCTGGAAAAGCCTAGCCATGCCTGGACCAGGCCAATGATTACCAAAAGTGTGAAAATTCCTGCAAAGCCCAGTAAAAGGAATTGAAGGGGCAGAAAAGTTTCCTTGTTTGTTGAAATTTTGGGGAGGCAGAGGAACTGGGTGGAAGCCCTGAAGTCTGGGAAGCTGCCTTTCTCCAGCTCACATTGTTCATCCCTTTTTAACACTGGTCGGGGTTTTACAGAAAATGGGAGATCACAGAATCCCAGAATGGTTTGGATTGGAAAGGACCTTAAAGCTCATCTCATCCCACCCCCTACCATGGGCAGAGACACCTTCCACTATCCCAGGGTGCTCAGAGCCACATGCAGCCTGGCCTTGGACACTTCCAGGGGCAGGGCAGCTTCTGGAGAAAGCTGGCAGGGAGTGGGAGCCCTTGGATAGCAGGGTGCATGCAGTCCCTTGGAGCCCTGGGGTCCTTGCAGGGCAACTCCCTGAGAGCAGGGGACAGTCATGATGTCACTCTGTCCCCAACAGCTCCAACAGCGACTCTGGCCCTCCCCATGTGTGACATTGGAGGCAGGATCAGGGCTGGACACTCTGATCTGGTGTCACTCCTCTCTTCCACTTGTGGCTGAGCCAGGAGATTGTCCTGCCCTTCCCTTCCCTACCGCATTGGTGATAAACCTCCTCTTGTGAATTCAAACAGAGTTGCCCCAGACTTTCCCTCTGATGTCTGTGCTGAGTCTCTGTTCTCACTGCTGCTGGAAGCACAGGCACATTCTGCACTGCTGTGCAGGGGAGCAGGCTCAGGCTGCCTTTTTTAAAATTCTGCTTAAAACCCCAAGGCTTTGTTACAGCACCCTCAGCCTGCTTTGACATCAGAGCACTGGAAGACACTCCAGAACCTGGCAGGGTTGGCCCAAAGCTACTTGGCTGTGATGAACTCCACAGTCCCTCCAGAGCTTGTGTAACATGGAGCACTGAGCATGTTGGGATTGCCAGTGTGTAGTAACATGTGGAAGATCAAGTCAGGGTATAAATAATAAATAACAAATCTGTGTGTTCCCGTCAGTCCCTCTGATTCTACTTCTATTTTGTCTGCTGCTTTGCTTGTTATCTTCTCTGTATCCATTCCTTTCTCTGATTTTTCATCATCTCTGCTTGGCATCACTGCTCCCCTGCCATGGTCGTGCTGCATGCTTGAGAGTCACTCTGCTTGTGGAACACCAGTTACTGCATGTAGAACACCAGTTACTGCATGTGGAACACCAGTTACTGCATGTGGAACACCAGTCAGTGCATGTGGAACACCAGTTACTGCATGTAGAACACCAGTTACTGCATGTGGAACACCAGTCAGTGCATGTGGAACACCAGTCAGTGCATGTGGAACACCAGTTAATGCTTGTGGGACAAACAGCCATCCTTCACACACAGGCAGGAGCTGTCTTTGCCCTGCCCCAGGCTGATGGAGCTGTCACAGCCCAGCTTGCTGCTCCTCATCCTCTGCTGCTCAGTCCCCGAAGAGGAAAGGTGCCTGGTACAAGCTGAACTTCACTTTGTGCCAGCCGAGAAATTGTTTGTTTCTGTGTGTTGTTTCATTTTTTTGGCCATGGCTTCCATGCATTCATCTGTCTAATAAAAATAAATGTAGAAAACAGAAAAAGAACCAAGTTCATCCTTCTCTGTCATGTCTCAGTGTGTTCATCCTTCCCTGTGCCATCTCTGCATGTGTGTGTATATGTCCTGTGTGTGCTTCTGCTCAGCTCCTCTCCTTGGAGCTGCATTTCATTTCTGCTGGAAGTAAGTCCTTGAGAAATGGGAGGGGAGCTGGCATGCAGCATGTGCTGTCTTTGTCCTGTCCAGTCTGTGCTTGGGCTTGTCCTGAGGGCTGACTGAGCTGTACTGGAGCCTTCCCAGCCCCAGGCAGGGGCACTGGGGGCTCCAGCAGGAGATGTGATTGGTACTGTGAGCCATCAGGGCTGGGGCTTGGGGTCTGTTCCCAGCCCCGGCTGGTGCCGTGGGTGTGACATGGTTGTGCTGTTCATAACCAAGATCACATTCCCGGGATGACAGCCTCCTCCGTGCCTGGAGCTAATCGTTGTGAGGAATGAGACAAGCTGGTGTCTCCTCCAGCATCCCGGCGGGTGTGGGGCCGGATCTGTCAGCACCTGCTGGGGCTGTGGCAGCAGTGACCCCGCAGGCAAGCTGTGACACCTCAGTGCTATGGCACGGGGNNNNCACCTCAGTGCTATGGCACGGGGAGGGCAGGGAAGGGGACAGAGCTGCAGGAGATGGGGACACGGCACAGGCTTGGCTGGGGTGGCTGTAGCTGCCTCCCAGCTGAGCCCTTCTCTCCTGGCAGCACCAGAGAAGGAGCGGGATTCTCCTCCTAAAGAAGCCTGGGGAGCCCTGGTGTTGGAAAAACCCAGCTCTACAGAGACTGGGCAACTAAGAGGCGTTTTTAAAGATTTTATTCTATTATCAACCTCGTAGAAGGGTGAGATACAGGACATGCAAAACTCAACGCCATCCTATCAGCAATTCTCTCTAAAAACGCCTCTCAGCTGCCCCGTCTCTGTAGAGNAGAGGGCTCAACTCCGGGACAGATTCGGTTTGGGATTAGCCAGAGGGAGAGGTCCCTGAGAACCTGAAAGTCACCTTTGCCACACTTGCCCCAAACCCCAGGCTCTGGAAGTGTCTCTTTCCTGTCTCCGTTCCTGCAGTTTTCCAATGGGAACAGGCCAGGAGCTCATGCTGGCAGTGCCTCTGCTATGCTCACACCTCCTGTGCAGGGTGCAAAACCCCAGGTTTTACTTTTAATCCGTGAATTTGGAAAACCTCGGTGTTCTTGAGCCCTGACTCAGGCTTGGTTTAGTGATTTCGAGTCAGAGGAGAACCAGAAGTGACAAGGGAGGGGAAATCTTGAGACAGGGCCGCTAAGTGTTTGTCATTCCAGGGCAGAGATGGGGAATTTTTGCCTGGAAGGGTTGCTCCTGCAGGAACCAAGCCCTGGCCATGTCCCTCAGCAGGAACAGCATGTCCCTGATCTTGTTTAACCCACCTCTGCTGCTGGCCGAGTGGATGAGTCCACATTATAAATTCCAAAGCACAAACCTGAGAGCTCCTGTTCTACCTGGCTCCGTGCTCCAGAGCTCTGTCACACGGCACTGCAGCTTCAGAGGGGTGGCTGCACACATTCCCTTCGTCCTCCCTCTCAGTAGGCTCCTGCCCGGGAGTTTTGCCTTGGGATTTGGGGCTGGAACGGTGGAAATCTCAAAGCCAAGCTTGTTCACCGCCTCGGAGCACATCAGAAAGCACCGTGTGTGTGATGAGTTTCTGTTTCCCAACACAGCTTCTTCCAAGTCAAAACGCCTTCGGAGAGCCGAGCCTGCCCTGGGGGCTCCGGGCAGGGAGAGGACGGGCAGCAGCGAGCTCGGGAGGACTCTGCAAAGGAGCTGATCTGCCCCTGGGAGACCCCCATGGACCAGGGGAGAGCGGGGTGACCCTGACACGGGCGCTCCTCCCAGGCCTGAGACCGCAGTGTTTGCCGTGGATGGCTCAGCACATGGACTGTGCTGCTGGAAAAGTGTGTTAGAGCCATCCTCCAGCACAGGGACCACCACAGCTCTGGATAACAGCCCCTTGGTGTGCCCAGCTGTTTGTGATCCAAGAGCTCCAAGCCTTTCTGGACTGGTTTTCTTTCCTATCTTTGGTGTGTTCAGTTCTGCTCATGACAAAGCTGTCGATAAATGAGCCTGGTTTGATGCCGTGGGGCAGATGGAGGATGTGTGGGTGATGTCCTGGGAAACGGTGTCTTATCGGAGTTTCTGGCTTGGCCATGAGGTGTCAGCACACTGAACATAGCACAGCTGGAGCAGGGCTGGCAGGGGGCTGGCAGAGCGGGGCTCAGGCTTCAGTGCCAAAACTGGGTGTGTTTGTGTCCCCAGCCTGAGCCCACCTCCCGTTAGTTACAATTTTTAAATTTTAAAGCGCGTTGATTAAGCGACTGGGGAAAATGCAGTGCCCCTCATGAGCTGCTGTGTGCTGGGTGGCAAAGCATCGTTCCTTCACCCAAACCAAACATGATCCCAGAGGCATCAAGGAGTGCAGAGCCCTCCTGCATTAACTCCAGCTCCCCAGTGCATGGGTTTGAAACCATGGCTTGACCTGAGAACACCTGGGGAGATCCAAGCCAAATCTCTGTTGGTGTTTTGGGCCTCTCCAGGCTGGGATTGATGGGTTGCCACAGGCTGTGCTGATATTGAGTGTTGGACTGCTGCCTTCCTTGTGTCAGTGTTTGAATGTGGTTGTTTTAGTCCCTGGAGGAGTTTCCTTGGTGTGTGTGTGTGTGCTGTGGGTCCCTGCTCTGTACCTTGGCCATTGACCTGTGACTTCTGATGTTGCTGTTTTGTACTTTCTGATTATAAATGGAGTTTTTCCTGTGTGGCTGATGTGGTTCCACTGGCTCAGTCCTGCTGTGGGATTTAAATCTCTCCTCACACACACTCAGTGCTCCCTGTTTCCCCCAGGTCTGGGCTGACACTTCCCATCACAGGGCAGTTTGGAAAAATCAGAAGGCTGCTTCTGTCTCCAAAGAGTCTTTCCTAGGGGAGCCAAGAGCTGGGCAGGAGGCCGCTGGCCCTCACTGCCCGTGCTGCTCCTCTTGTAAAAACACACATTGGCTCCTGATGGCTTTGCTCTGTCAGAGGGACCTGGTCCTGCTCTGCTGTCACTGACAGGGACATCTCTTATTGATGAGAGACAAATCTGGTGTCTTCTGCAATTTTTTGTGTGAATATTGTTACTCAGCCAGTCCTGGCAGGATGCTGGTGATGTATAATCTAGGAAACACAACAGGAAGACATTGTGATTTGTCAGAGAAAAGAATATATTTAATATTATGTATATATGATAAGAGCCATCCTACTGTAAATACTTCTCTCATTGGTTTTGGGCACCTCCTTGCCTTTGAATACTCCTTGTACTCATCTTCCACACCAGAGGAAGGAGTTCAGATGCAAATCTGCTGCTCTGCCAGGGCTGGGACACCCAGTGCTTCGACATCCAGCCAGGTACACACCTATCCCAGAGGCCAGCACTGGCACTTCCCAACATTTATCCCTGCAGGGCACTGGTTTTTATTCCCCAATATCTTACAAATACCTTTTCCCCCAATATCCTTCAACTACAGCCCTTTTCCCTGGGGGCACAGGGCCCTGCACTGTGCATCTCAAGCCCGTGCCTGGCCCTGCTCCCTTTGCCTTGGCTCCCTGGGTGCCTGCTGACTGCAGGTTGGAAATGACAGCTCCAGAGGCCCCAGACCCCTCCGTGCTGTGACATCTGAGGCTGTGTCCCCTGCTGGAGGCCTGGCGTGCCGGAGTCGGGAGCGCTTTCAGCTCTGGCACTTCAAATCCCCTCGCTGTGCAGGAGCCCACTTATCCCTGCCTGGAGTCACCTGGAGGAATTAGCTCGCTGCAGCAACTTAGACATCCAAGGTATTCCTGTAATGTGAGGGATGTGTAAGGTTAATGACTGGAAAAAGTGATCGCTCCCTGTGGGCAGTTTCTCAGAAAACTCCCTGCTGCTTGGCTGCCAGAAGAAAGGAGATTCCAGCAGCAGCAGCAGTAGCGGAGAGGGAGTCCCGTGTCCTCTGCAGGGGCTCCTCTCTCCAGCCTCCCATGGCTGCACAGACCCTCCCACTCTGGCTCCTCGGTGCTCCAGCTGCTGCTGGGTGGGCTCTATGGTCCAGCTTTGGGTATCCACAGAATGAAGCTGGAAGGGGATTCTTGTCTGAATGGTTCCCCAAGTGCTCCACTCCCGAGGGTGGAGGGCCCACACCCACCGTGGGGTGGGCTCCTCCAGGTTCCTGCCCTCAGGCTGACCCACAGCTGCTGGGATTTGTTGTTTGGACCAGCCTGGAAAACAAGAGCAGCTTCTGGGGTTCCTCTGCACCTCCATGAGGGCTCTTCCCAGGCTGCCTCACCCATCAACCTCAAGGGGACACTGTTGGGATAGGATGGGAGTGAGTCCCACGCTGGAGATCCTCATCCTTCTCTGCAGAGATGGGGCTGCCAGTTTTGGGGGTCACAGCCTGTGCTGGGGGGGAGAGCTGTGTGTGGGAGCACAGCCAGCTTGGAGAACCTGGTTAAAATCTCCAGATTACAGATCTGTTTTCTGGGCATCTCCCTTCAATCCTGACATTTCCCTCTCCTCTCCAGCTGGGCCACACGGCCAAAGTGCTGAAAACACCGAGGGGCTGCTTCTTCCCCGGGGTCTGGGACCGTGCATTGCTCAAGCCTCGTTAATTTAAAAATGGAACAAAGAATGCTCAGCATCCAGCAGGATCAGGCCTCGGGAGCAGGAAGTACCAGCTGGCTCGGGAGAGGGCTGGTTCCCATGGGATTCCCAGTGTGGTTTTGGCAGGCGGCGTGGTTGGGATGGTTCCGCAAGCAGGCTCTTCCTGCCTGGAACGCTGGCCCTGGAAGAACAGCTGACTCAGAGCGTGACAGCTCCTCACAGCATCCCCTCCTGAAAGGAGCTGTCAGGGAGGGTTCCTGACACCGCTGCCTCTACATTTTGTGCGGGTGGCTTGAAAGCCGAGCTGTAAACCGAGCCCACGTCATGGTGCTCTTGGGAACGCCCGCCCGTGGGTGGAATTCACCCCTGAGCAGCGCCTGGCAGCCCACCCCGCTCCCAGAATAGGATGCCAGCACAGCCCGAGTGCTTCGTGCTGCATCCACCCCAACATCTGAATATCTGAGCCGTGATAAACACACAGTGACAGAACCACCGTGACTTGGCTCTTTGGGGCGCAGGACAAACCCAGGCACGGAATAATTTCCCCCTTGCCACTGGGGATATGTTTTATGCATTCTGCAATACACCTGGCCCAGAAGCAGAGGTGAGCACCTCACAGGATCCCTTTCAGGTAGAGGTTCCCAGATCTGTTCTGCACCACACTAAAGAGGAAAAGATAAGCTCTTGCAAGTCAGTTTACTTTTTAAAATTCATGTTGCCATAGCAGCTCAGCACACTGTCTCAAGTCCTCCTTCTTGCAAAACTTTGATCACCATGAAAACAGAATTATGTTGTTCTCCAACACATTCTACACATAAATATATTGAAGTTCCCATAGTTCATGCCTCAACACCTCTGCAAAGACCTCTTTTATTTCTTGCTCACAAAGAATTTCTCTGGCCAGAGGTCCGTGTTTTAAATCTTGGTTTAAATGCATCTCCTCAGCACCTCTGTGGTCCTGGTGCTTGTGTTCCCAGCCAAGGTTCTGGTTCCAGTGGTTTGTGACACACTCTGGTGCACCACAGCACTGAGCCCAGCCACCAACTGCTGTCCCCAAGACTGCAGGGATGCCCTCCTCCCTTGGCTCTGCTCCAGCCTTTTCCCTGAAGTATCAAAAGAGCACAAATCCCACTGAAATATCCCCTCATTTGTTGTTATCCAAGGGAAGCACTGAGCTGTGCTATCCTCGCTCTCCTCTCATGCCATCGTGCTGGATTCTCTCGGTCACAGGGAAGGAGTCTGTCACCCCTCTTGGGATGGGATGAATCAGCTGTGGGAAGGGTTTATTTTTGGCTTGAGGGGATGAACTCCAGGCTGGACAAGAGTTCCCTGTGGGTAGGGTTTGGCGACAGCTCTGGGTGGGATCACCTGACGCCAGTGTCTTTAATGAGAGTTTCTGCATCCAGCATCAGTGTGCAGGCAGCTGCTGCAGCCCCAGGGCTGAGGTCTGGCTCTCTGCAAGCTCAGCTTTCAGCCTCAGGAGTCCTGGAATCATGGAATGGTTGGGGTTGGAAAGGACTTTAAAGCCCATCCAGTCCCACAGGGACACCTTCCACTATCCCAGGGTGCTCCAACATGGCCTTGGACACTTCCAGGGATGGGGCTTCTCTGGAAAACCTGTGCTAGGGCCTCCCCACCCTCACAGGGAAGGATATTTTCCCAATATCCCATCTAACTCTGCCCTCTGGCAGTGGGAAGCCATTCCCCTTTGTCCTGTTACTACTTGCTCTAGTAAATAGTCTCCCTCCACCTTTCTTGTCAGGTGTCCCATTTTTCCAGCTGCATTCATGGTAGCAATACTGGAAAAGACCAAGGGGAAAAAGGAAAAAAAGGGAAATTAGGCTAAAGATAGACAAATTTGGAATAAGAGCCTACAGAGTCATTTGTTTAAACAGCACATTACCCCGAGCCCCCCTTCTGCTGTTGTTGTTCCCATGAATCCACCTCCTCACACAGAGGAGACCCTCCCAGACCAGGACTGAGAAAGGTCAGTGGAATTTTTATTAATACTCACAGCAAGACTTCTTCCAGTCAGCTTTCCCCTCTCCCTCCACCAATAACTGAAGGGAAAAAAAAAAAAAAAAAAGAAAAAAAAAAGCCAAGACAGAGGTCCCTTCCCCAACACTACCATTTGGAGACAAAGCAAATAATTAACAACTTCAAGCTCTGTACAACCTCATTAGCAGCACAGCACTGTGAATGTTCCACAAGGTGTTTTTAAATTGCACCATGACCACCTTTACCCTAGCAACTGAATTAAAAGCCACTCCTTATTAAAATACTAAATGGGGATTTAATATTTCCACAGTTTCTACAGATGGTTATTAGCAGACAGAAAATCTCAACCAATTATTTCCCAGAACATAAAATTTAATTTATAAAATTAAACTCTTCCTGTCAAGCTGTAGTTGTATTAGGTTACAATTAATATTGTAAAGGCTATATTTAATATCTGCATGTACAATATGCTTAGGCAGCCGTTGTAACTTTTA
>VXBB01005741.1:43659-70626 GCA_013399915.1 Illadopsis cleaveri
CTTTGTCCTGTTACTACTTGCTCTAGTAAATAGTCTCCCTCCACCTTTCTTGTCAGGTGTCCCATTTTTCCAGCTGCATTCATGGTAGCAATACTGGAAAAGACCAAGGGGAAAAAGGAAAAAAAGGGAAATTAGGCTAAAGATAGACAAATTTGGAATAAGAGCCTACAGAGTCATTTGTTTAAACAGCACATTACCCCGAGCCCCCCTTCTGCTGTTGTTGTTCCCATGAATCCACCTCCTCACACAGAGGAGACCCTCCCAGACCAGGACTGAGAAAGGTCAGTGGAATTTTTATTAATACTCACAGCAAGACTTCTTCCAGTCAGCTTTCCCCTCTCCCTCCACCAATAACTGAAGGGGAAANTTCCCCCCACCCTCCACCAATAACTGAAGGGAAAAAAAAAAAAAAAGAAGAAGAAGAGGAAGAAAAAATTGGGGTAAAAGTTGAAGAACACTTTAATTTATAAGAAAAAGAACTAAATAATTGATGTAGTCATGGTGCCAAAGGTAATTTCTGCTGCTCCCTCTATCTCACAAAGACATTTAGCATTGATTGAGATCAAAGTATCAAAAACCCCTGCTGCTGAGCTGAAAGGCAAAACTTTCGGCTGCCTTTCTCCGCTCTAATAATATCGTCTTTATGTAGTTAATAAACTGCACACTTCAGTCAAACTATATCATTACAGAAGACTTAGGGAGCTAATAATTTAAAAGCAAAGAATTGCCTCTGTTCTTCGCTTTGAACTAAACAACATTCTGTTGAATGAGAGGGACATCAAAGCTTTGTTACTATTACCAATGTGGCTGGAGCATAGGGCCGCACAGAGTGTGTACTTCAGTCATCAAGAGAAAAAAAAAAAAAAAGATTAAAGATATTGGCTTATCAACCCACAGGCAGAACCAGGTGTTTTCTTTTCTGCTGTGCAAGCATCAGGTGGTTTGCTTATCAATGAGTTTTCTTGTTAAATATATGTACATGACTTAGGCTGATCCCGCCGATCCCGTGGCCCTTTTCTTTCCTGAGCCATCTTTGAAAGAGTTGGGCTGTGGGGATGTTTGTTTGCGGGAGGACACTTTAATTGGGCCCTTTGTCCAGGGCCAGCTCCTGTTCTGTCACTCCCCTGTCGTGCCAGGCCCTTCCCTGCTCCCACCTTCCCCCCTCCCACTCGCCCCTGGCATGAGGGGCAGCCTCATCCTCTGGGGATGCACCAGGGTGGGGTTAGATTAGATATTATTAAAAAGTTTTAATGGAAAGGTGTTGCAGTTCTGGTTTCTTTTTCTCTACCAAGGTCAGGATGAATAATACACAGGAAATGTAGATTTTGAGCTCAGACGTTTATGTCCCTAGATTACGTAGATTTTGAGTTCGGATGTTTATTATTTCTTATCTATTTACAGACTCACAAGGCATGAGCTACAACTAGCAAGTTAGAGAAATGAGGTAAAATGGAGTGCTTCTAACTCTTTCCAAGGTTACCCAAGAGGCAATTACCCAATAACAAGATGACACCCACATTATTTATGTTTCCACCCAATAATGACCACCCAAGGCCCGCAATGCAGGCCTCTTTCACCCAAAAACAGAAAACCACCTAAATCCATGAAGAAGAAGAAGGAAGAAGGTGAAGAAGGACTTAGACAATGCCTTAAATCCTCCATCTTGCCCCACACATATTACTATATACCAAAATCCCAAAAGTTTCCAGAATTCCAACAGAAAAGGTTGTAAGGCACAGAACAGCCTGCCCAAGGTGGATTGTGACCACCCCTGGAGGCAGAGCCACCACAGAGTCACTGATGGAGTCACCACCCCTAGAAGAGTTCAAAAACCACGTGGATGTGGCACCTGGGTTAGGGGTGGCTCAGGGGGATGCTTGAACTCGATCCTAAAGGTTTTCTCCAACCTTAATGATTCCACGATTCACCCCCTGCCTGCCATCTCATCCCCACCACTTCAGCCCCTCCCTGGCAGAGCTGGCCCTGTTCTCCCTGGGCAGAATTTTGTCCTGGCCACCCAGGAGGAGCCTGTGGCATGACTGGGGGTGAGGAGGGCACGTCCTGCTCCTCTCCCTCTGCGTGGGGAGGACAGGGAGCACCTGGCTCCTGCTGCTGCCTTCTCCCAGAGCTGCTTCTTCCCCAGCAGGCAGCGGCTTGGGGAGCTCTGGCACTGCCAGGACTGGGTGTCCATGTTTGAGTGTGGAGATCCTGAACTCCTTGGTGAAGTTGGGTGTATTCATTACTCCTGTTCATGCCAGTGATGCTTCTTTGCCAGAGGGTTTTTTTTTTTTCCTCCAAGTATGGCCCTTCCTTGTCAATCCCACCGAAACACAGAGCTTTTCCTGGGATGTTGGGCAGGGGTAGGGTCAGTAAAACCAGCCTAAGGAGCCTTCAGGAGCTCTCCTGTCATCCATCCCTTCTCTGCTTGGTCACGTCTGCCCATGTGTGTCTGGATCTGACTCCAGGTTGGAATTTCTGTGGTTTTTGACTGGAAACAGTTGAATGTTGGGCTGTGGTGTGAGCCCCGAGGCCTCACTAGCACAAATCAGGTCAGCCATGAGGTCAGAGGGCCTCTGACCCCCCTGCTCTGGTGTCCCAGGCTGGATGGATCCCTGGATGTTCCAAGCAGGCCTGGGAGCTGGCAATGTGCTGTGGGCTCTATTATGGGATACTTGCACTTCTTAAATGCCGCTTTTCATTTGCATCAAAAACTCTCCTTGGTTCTTGGCAGTCTGGGTCTCATCCCCCATTAAAGACTGGAATTTAAAAAAGCAGAAAATAATGGCTTATTTCAAAGTAACAATTCGAGTGCCTTTTGAAACGCTGTCCTTATTCAAAACCACTTAAATTTATACATATTTCTAAGTCGTTATTATCCTCAGAGGCTGAACCAATTTGGGTCTTGATTTCTCTGAGTGTTCTCCTGGATTTCTGTGTCAGAAAGTTGAGCTGCCATGTGAGCAGATTGGACGTTAACCACCGGTAACAAATGGTTTCCTGGGAATTATTGCTGAATTGTTCTTTAAAATACTTTGCAAAGCCTGTTACTATGAGGAGAAAAATCACAGCAAAAGGACTTAGGGAAAGGGATGATCTGATTTTATTCTGTTCAGGTGCAGGAATGTGTGCCTGAGCATACTTGTGTGCACATGTGTGCTTTTGTGGGCTTGGCTCTTTTTTCAGTAGGATTGGCCTTGCCCTGCCTTGAGAGTGGTGTTTTAGACTTGCTGGAGTGCTCTCTTTGCCTTTAATTTTGGCAAGATTAGATGATTCCAATAATGTAATAATGTGACCAGAGAGGAGTTTGTCCATCACAGATATCACATGCAGGTCTTGTGTGTTGTTTGAGGACAGAAATAATCAAATGGGGAGGTGGGAAAAGGTCTTGTACCTTCTCTGGCTCTGTGGTTCACATGCAGACATGGAGCCACAGCTCTCAGAAGTCACTGAAATGTTCTTCTCATCTGCCAGGGAGACTTTGAGCTGCTCTGAGCTCATCAGACTGAGGCCATCCTGGACTGTGTCACACCTGAATCAACTCAGTTGTTCCTCAGTGGCAACTATCAAGCCAAAGGGGACTCTGGTGTCTTCTGCTTGACTTATTTGGGCTTCCACTGATCACAGAATCAAGGTGGGAAGAGACCTTCAGGATCATCCAGTCTCACCATCACCCAGCACCTAAACCATAACCCCAAGTGCATCCAGATGCCTCTTGAACGCTTCCATGGTAACTCCACCCCCTCTCTGGGCATCTCATCCCAATCCCTGACCACTGAGGGGCTCTGCTGAACACCACACCCAAGATCTGCACCCAGAAATCAGCTCGAGGTGGGTTGGATTGAATACAACTTTCAGGGCAAAGTGCTTAAAGCAAATCCTGGAGCGCAGCATCTGCCTGGCTGTCCATCTGTCTGTCTGTCTCTCTCCAGGCAAACTCATCCCTGCTGTGGCTGTTTCTGCAGGATTTGTTCACAACAGTGCTGAGAGCGAGGAGAGAGGTTCTGGCTGGACAGAGCTGCAGAGCTGGAGGCTCTGGAGCCAACCTTTGCAAGATGTGGTAACACAAAGCTAATAAAGCGCCTCCGATGGAGTGCAAGGCAGAGGGAAGCTGTCTTTAGCCTTTACCAAAACCACTGTCAGTCCTTTGCCTTTGCACGGCACAGCTCTAGCAAAGCTAATTGGGTTAGTGCCTTGCAGGGGGCTCTCAGTGTCTGCAGGAGGTGGGCTGCTGCAAACACCTTCCCCTTCAAGGCACACAGCGTTGCCTTTTTCACACCACAGCTCTCTCCCTGGCTTCTGTTCTCAAACAGCAAAAGTCCCAGGCTGTTCTTCAGTATCAGCCATTACAGTGTTTCAGCTCTTTCCTCCCAGCCATTTTCAAATGTTCAACTTAAAAGGAAAATGTTTCATTTTAGGCCAAATCCCCCCTTCCTCTCCCTTTTCCCTCTCTTCTCCTTCGTCCCCCCCCCCTCCCCTTTTCTCTGGAAGAAGAACAAAGTCATTCAAATCAGGAAGCTGAGGAACTCCATGTATACTTTCCACTGGGACCTCAATCCCTACTGGTTTGGCATGATTTGATTGAAGTGTAATTTAATCCTTCATCATTTGTCATAATGTCATTTATATATAAAAACAACACTGCATCCAAACTTCAGATCAGCACCGAGGAGCTCTCCAGGAGGGATGGGAAGGGGCTGAGGAGCTGTGCTGATGGAGAGGGGGGTGAGGAGTGGCAGGCAGTGTCCCCCTCTCCGGGCAGGCACCAGGATGGAGCATGTCATAGTTAAGTCAGGTCACATCGTGTTGGAGGAGAAGGGTTTGGATTCAGGGGCAGATGAAGGGGTGGCTGTGAGCACATCTGTGTGAAAGGGCTCAGGCTGGGCAGGTGCAGCACCTGGGCAGAGGTGAACAGCCTGGGTTTCAGCGTGGCTGGAGGCTGGGCTGTGTTTGCAAGCGTGGTGATGATTGTGCCACTGCCCTCTGTCACCAGCTGTGAGCCTGCACTCCCCAAACCTCACCTCTATTTCTGCTAGAAGGGGAAAAAAGAGAAGAGCCCTTCATGGTAGGAAATTTCTTCCCAGCCTTGCTGTGCCACCATGTGCAGGCTTCCTCCATCCCCTCCTCTTCAGGGTGACCTCTGCCTTGCTGCTGTTCACCTCTGGGTGCTGGGCTTGGTGTTGTAGCAGGTTTTTGTCACTGAATTTTTTGGACACCACACCCAAGATCTGCACCCAGAAATCAGCTCGAGGTGGGTTGGATTGAATACAACTTTCAGGGCAAAGTGCTTAAAGCAAATCCTAGAGCGCAGCGTCTGCCTGGCTGTCCATCTGTCTGTCTGTCTCTCTCCAGGCAAACTCATCCCTGGTGTGGCTGTTTCTGCAGGATTTGTTCACAACAGTGCTGAGAGTGAGGAGAGAGGTTCTGGCTGGACAGAGCTGGAGGCTCTGCAGTGAGGGACCAGAAGCCCCAGACCCATCTCAGGGCTGTAGGAAGCTGAGCCTTCATCCTTCTCATCAGATGTTCAGCTAAAACACCAACCACCTTCCTCCAAGAGAGGACACCTGGGCGAGCACAGGCTGGGCTCAGGCTTCAGAGGGCTGGTGGCTCCTGCTGCTTTTGGGCTTGCTGCTCACAGATGGATGGCCACGGACCAAGCCCTGCATGGGCTGCCCTGTGGAAGCTCTTCCCACTCCAGTGTTCCCTCTGTGCTAAGGGAGCTCCTGGCTGGGCAGGAGGCTGGTGGAGGAGCAGGATCATCCCTGTCTTACTGCTCTTCCCTGCAGCTCGTGCAGAATAAAAGCATTTTCTGAAGCTTTGGTGCAACATGGACCAAAAACCAGCCCAGGGGCAGCTGAGGGGTGTCAGGAAAGCTCTGCCCTGCAAAGCCCCAGGGTTTTTTGTTTCCAGATCCTCACTGCTCAGGCAGGTGAGGTCCCCACAGAGGCACCCACCTGGCTCTGCACCTGGGCATGGTGGTTTCTCATCCCCTCTGAAGCTGCTGCCTCCCTGCTCCTTGCCTGAGCATTTTTGGCATGGTCTGGCCTCACAGGGAGGCATGCCCTGGATTGCACCGTGGTCATCCTGAGGAGAGCCTCCACACAACAGCAAGGTCACATCTGCAAATGTCAGTGAGGAATTGGACTGGGGGATTTTTTTGAGAGAGATGTTGAACATCTTTACTTCCCCTTCCTATCTGTTCACTGAACACCCTAAAAGGAAGTAGGAGCAAAGGGAACAGATAAGCCTTATCCCTCAGGAAAAAAACATTCCTGGAGTCAGGGTATATCAGCCAGATCTCTGCCTTCCTTCAGCCTGAGCTGTGCAGGGATCCCAGCAGCCAGAGCCTGGATATCCAAGAATCCAGAGGCTAAATATCTCACCAGCCAGAGCCTGGATATCCCAGCAACCAGAGCCTGGATATCCCAGAACCCTGAACCTGGATATCTCAGCAGCCAGAGCCTGGATATCCCAGAATCCTGAACCTAGATACCCCAGAATCCTGAACCTGGATATCCCAGCAGCCAGAGCCTTGCTCTCTGCTGGGGTTGGGACAGGAGCCAGAGGCTGGAGGTGGTGGGGAACAGCACCCAGCACCCTCAGAGCCCTCCCTGTCCTGCCTCCCTCCCCAAGGCACCAAGCTCCCAGCTCACCTGCAGTCTGGTGTGGTCTAACCTGCTGTAGAACACCCACCAGAGAGGTCTGGGTGAGGGTGAGACCCCCACTCACCCCCACCAGGCTCCCATTGGGGTCGGGGCTCTGCCCCATCCCTCCCCTCTCCCAGCAGAGCAGGGTGTCTATTCACAGCACTTGTCAAAAATTAAAGCAGAGCCTTCTTTTAAATGTTCCATCTGTGCTTGGCTGCCAGAAAAGCGATTCTTCCTCCAAAAAAAATTTGCATTTAAAATTCCAAATATGCACTTTTGCTCAGACCAAAGAATGTGTGTTCCCGCTTTCAAGTCGGGCTCCCTGTGACCTCTAGGTTTTAATAATTTCAGCAAAGTGTCATTTGACAATTCAAATACAGGCCATAAGCACAGGAAAGTAAATGTCCTTTAAGATAAGCACATATTATATTGAGAGTTGATGATGAGAAGATTTCACCTACAGCTAGGAACTTCAGAGCAATGTGTATGACACTTCTGCATATTAAAAACCGCTTTGGTGAAATATTGGTATTTCCAGATTTCAGCTTTGCCAGTGCTCAAGCATTCCCACTGTTTAATTCATAAGAAGGTGTGATGGCCTTGTGTATAGAGGGTTCACTGTTTAGCTTTTGCTTCCCAATTAAAAATAAATCAGTGCTCAAATCCTGCTGGCTGCTGATCCAAGGGGCTGAAGGACCACAGCTGGGATGGCCAAAAGCTGTGCTGCCAACCCACTCCTGGCCCAGGGATGTGCAGGGGGCTGAGGCTGACCCCCCACAAGCTCACTGAGGTTCCTCCCTCCCTCTCTGGTTTCCCCAGATCCCCTGGGTTTTGTTGTGCTGCCCCGGCCCCTCGCACAGAGCCCCGACACCCAACCCAAGCCCCCAGCCAGCAGCAGATCAGCGTGTCACCATAATTAATAGGCCTCCCTGTGGTCCCTGGTAATCCATCCCAGGGCTGCACAGCCCTGCCTCTGTGTTGCTGAGGTACATGGGAGCCTCAGAGCTGCCCCAAACAGAGCCTTTTTCATGAAAACTGCTTCATTCAACACCTTCTAAGGGCTGCGGGCGCAGGGAGGGGGCAAGTTTACACAGATGCTTGTGTCTCAGGGCTTGCTAGCAGGTGTCTCCTAACTTTACACAGACCACCCTCACACTAAAGGGACTCTTTTGCTTTGAGCCTGTTTGGGTTACATGGCTTTGGTCTCCAGGTTCCTGTCCCGAGGGCGATTTATGGCTCTGCTGGCTGACAATGCTCCCGTGAGCACGGGGATGGGTGGCTGGGGCAGGGCACCTTCCACGGGCTCCTCAGACAGCTGGGCTCTCCTCACCGGGAAATCCTCAGGCTTCCAGGGAAAGAAAAACAACAGCAACACCCCTATGTGGCTGTGGGGTCTTTCATTTGTTTGTTTGTTTGTTTAAAATGGGTTGGGGGGTGTGGGGGGAGGAGTTAATGATAGGTTTAGGCAAGGAATGTCCTCTGAATCTGGCCATTTTCTGTTGCTGAGGTCATTTGACAGCTGAGATGACACAATTAGAAATGTTTTGGGGCATTCCTTCAGCCTCGAGAAGGGAGGTGGGAAGCTATTTCAGGTTTGCTGTCTGTAGTTTGAGGAGCAGACACCTGGAGAGCTCTCCTGTGCAGGGATGATCGTGGAGAGCACTGCCTCCTTCCCAAGGGTACTGGCGAGCTCCTGCTGCTGCTCCTCAGGGACAATTTGGGGTTCCTCAGGCTTTGGGAAGCTTGGGTTGGGCTGTTGCAAGGTTTGTGTCCCTTTTCTGCAGTTCTCTGGAACTTCTTCAGTTCTCATTGGGAGTTGGTGGGGGGGAAATGTTATTGGGGTGAAGGGTTTGGGTTGGAGGGGGCCTTAAAAATCCATGGCCAGGGACCCCTCCCACTGTCCCAGGGTGTTCCAAGCCCTGTCCAACCTGGCCTGGGACATTTCCAGGGATCCAGGGGCAGCCACAGCTTCTCTGGGAATCTGTGCCAGGGCCTCCCCCACCCTCACAGGGAAGGATTTCTCCCCAATATCCCATCTCCAAGTGCAGCCCCAGCAGTGCCTCCCCAGCTGGTGCAGGTGCTCAGAGATATAAATGGCATTTCTAGTTCACGTCCTTATCTGGTGCAACAAGGAGTGGCCACAAGATTCATCTCCTTCTCCTGCTTTCTCAGCTCCCACTAGAAGGGAAAGGAGGACAGTCTCCTGCTGATCACAGGCAGGTTATTGGCTGAGTTTATTCTTGGCTGCTTGATAAGTCCACGCTTCAGCCCTCATCCCTCAGGTCATTTAATATTTTGCTCCTGACAGGGCTGTGGAGGCACCAGTTGAAGGCAGCTCAAGTGTGTCAGGCACTGGGTTGTCCCTCCAAAGGCAGCTGGTGCCACTCAGGAGGGTCCCAGCAATCTCTAAGCATGACTTCCAGTGCCCCCAGCCCCTGCCTCTCTCACACAATGCTTTGTAAAAGCTTTAAGGGATTAGTTTGGAGAGGCACAATAAAAAATAAATGACTTTGTTGTGCTTTTGGAACAAAATAATGCTTTAATAGCAGAATCCTTTTCAAAGTTAGCAGTTAAGAGTAAGCAGTACTTCAGGCAATCCAGGCATCTGCTGCAGGGACTTTCCCTCTTAATTAGTTAATGAGCTTGATGTACTTTTCCCATCTACTTAAGATGCCATCTTTTTAGCCTTGTTAGGAAAGGTAAACTTTTGAGACATGTTAGAGACAGGTCCCCTCCCCGACCCTGGCTGGGGCTGGCAGCTCCCCAAGAGAGGTGTGTGCCAGTCTGTGCATGGGAGCTGACCCAGGATGGGCCCAGATGTGTGTCCATCTCCAGTCTGGCCACCCTCCTCACTGTGATGCCCGGGATAAAGCTGCTGAGGAGGGCCTGTCTTGGTTTGGAAAGGCAGGTGTCTGCCAGGGAAAGCTGGAGCTTCCCTTGGAATGGAGAAGGTAAATGTCCTCCCTCCAAATTATTATAACTTTGCAATTAAGAGGCTCTCTGGCAAAGATATGGGATAAAGGAATAACAGTTCTTTACTAGGAACATTAAAAATAAATATGAAGATGTACAAAAACCCAAGCAAACAAACAAACAAAAATTCCTAGAAACCCTGAAAGAGCCAGAACACAACCTGCCCCCCTGTTGGTCAGGGTGTTGGTGTCAGCCCAGTCAAGTCCTCCTGCAGTGCCAGATGTGGCTCTGTTGGAGCAGAGATGATCCTGTAGAAGGGCCAGTGTGCTGAGATGGGTCTGGTCTCCCTCTGGGAATCCAGTGCAAACAGGCTGTGCTGCTGTTCTGAATGCCAGGTTTGATCCAGGTAGGAATGCTGGGCTCCTCCCCCTGGGTGGAGCATCTCCCCATGGGATGATGGAATTGTATCAGCCCTGCAGTGAGCCTGGATGGCCCATGGACAGCAGATATCCTCTGGAGGGAGGATGGGTCCTGGCAGGGATAAAGAACTCTGCCCCAGCTGGTTTAACAGCTGCCCATTGACAGAAGGCACCTGCCCCCTCCCTGGAGTTCTGAGGGATGGGTTATACAAGAGATAAAGAAAACACCTCCCCAACCGGTTTCAACAGATGGCAAATAGAATTTTTGGTTACATATTGCAACCCAAGACAGGGCCCCAGAGCAGGGCTGGGGGGTGGCACAGCCCTTCCCCAGATCCCTGCAAGGGGGTGACTCCTGAATTCATCCACATGAGCAGAGGGGTGTGCACACGTGAAGAAACACCTTGGATCCAAAGAGAAGCAGCAGATCTCACCAAAGCCAGTGGTTTGCCCCAAACTCAAAAGAAAGAGCTGCTTTGAAAGAGCTCTGAAGGCTGGGAACTGCAGGCCTGATGGTTGGTCAGGGCTGTGGGCTCAGAGTTTTCTCTGGCAGCAAATGAAAGCAGCCACAGCTCCAGTAGCTGGAAGCTGCCTGTGTGCTGGAGTGCCAAAATCCAGGAGAGAGCACTGGGATAAGGATCCAAGAGGGGCAGGGATGGAGTGCCAAAATACAGGAGAGAGCACTGGGAACAGGGATCCAGGAGGGGCAGGGATGGAGTGCCAAAATAGAGGAGAGAGCACTGGGAGCAGGGATCCAGAAGGGGCAAGGATGGAGTGCCAAAATAGAGGAGAGAGCACTGGGATAAGGATCCAAGAGGGGCAGGGATGGAGTGCCAAAATACAGGAGAGAGCACTGGGAGCAGGGATCCAAGAGGGGCATGGATGGGGTGCCAAAATACAGAAGAGCACTGGGCTAAGGACCCAAGAGGAGCAGGCACAGGGACCTGCTGGCTCCTGTGCTGGGTTTGCACAGACACCTTCACCAGGTCTGCAAGAGGGACAGGCACTGGGACCACAGTCCCCTGGTGTGCCTTGCCAGGGGCAGAAATCTCTTTGGATGGCACAAGAGGCAACATTCACAGACCTCCAGGACCTCCCAGCACTTTTACAGCTCCACCCAAACCATCTGAAAGCTCAGAGCTCCGGGACATGGCTCTCCTGGTGATGTGGGAGCAGCTCCTGCTCTTTCATGGAGCATCTGCAGCACCAGCCCCACATCAGGGTAAAGCAGAGTGGCTGCTGCCTTTCACAGCCAGACACTGAACTGGTGGCCACCCTGGGATGCCTGTCAGCCTCTTTTCCCAGCTGACCCCATTTTCATGTGTTCCCCCTTCATAGCTGGGCTCCAAAGTTAGGATACATTTCCTCCTGGCCTGCGTCGTGCTGATGGGATTTAAATATGAAAAGCATTGCTCTCTGTGCAAGTTAAGCCTTTGGTTAAAAGTGCAGGATGTTAAGAGGTGCAGGACTTTTTCTTAGTCTCTTGTCAGGTCTTTTTCAGTGTTCCTTATGAGATGGCATTGAAAGTCTCTGTAATATAATGATCCCACAGGTGTATATGCAATATCTCTCCTCCCTTTATGCAGAGTTTTCCCAGCTAATTTCACAGTTTACTCCATTAAATCCTTGCCATCCTTTGCCACCAGCTCTGGAGGTTTTGCTGCCACATGGTGCATGTGGCTGCTGCTTGTGTATCTGCCTGGAATTAATGTGGGCAGCCTTCATCTCCTGCAGCCTTTCTGTGAAGATCAATGGGCTTAATCCTTGGCCTCCAGGATCTGCTGAGCTCTCTGCCTCTTGCCCTGTGGTCCAACTTTTCCTTGGCAGCTTTTGAGTAGAAGTTTCATAGAATTACAGGCTGGTTTGGGTTGGGATGGGCATTAAAGACCATTTGTTCCATCCCCCATGCCATGTGCAGGGACATCTTCCACTGGAACAGGTTGCCCAGAGCCCCATCCAGCCTGGCCTTGAATATTTCCAGGGATGGGATGTTGTTTGGGAAAATTCTATTGATGGGAAGTTTGACCCCCCTTCAGTTTTTGAAATGCCAACTCCCAGAGACTCAGAGGACTGGGCCAGGTGTCCCTTGGAGTGACAGGACCCTCTCCTGAGCCACAGCCCCCTCAGGCTGCCAAGGCTGGCCCTGCTCCTGGGCAGCTGCAATTGGGATTATCCCACACCTTCACCATTGCTCATCCCCACCCAGCTTTGGAGGACTGGTGTTGCAGACAGCTCCTTTTTACCCCCAGAATCTTCAGAATGAGAGTAAAAAGATAGAAAAATGGAGCAACCGTAGGTCCAGCTGCAATTTTACAACTTGTAATCATCTCCTCCAACCCTTTACTCAGATTTTCCTGCATGGGTCAGCCCAAGGCTTCATGCACAGCCCAGTTCTGTCAGGGCTGTTCTTGCCGTTGTCTTTAGTGGCACACACACACTGAAGGTGACCCTCAGCTGCCCCCTCCCTCAGCACCAGGCAGCCCCTGTTCCCTCTGGGATGGCATTCCTTGCCTCAGGAGCCTTGGCACCAGGCAGGGACAGGAGGGGACACTCGGTCAGGCTGCAGGCTCTCACACACACACACACACACTCACACACACACACACACACACACATAGAGCTTCCTCTACCCAGCCCAAAAAAAAAAGATAAAGCAGGGATGAGAAGACAAAGAAAGAAAAGCAAGGCATGAAAACAACACGAGGAGAAGGTTGTGGCTGTAAAACACATTTTGGCACGAGCTTCCCCCACAAACTGCAGGCACAGCGCAGCGGGGTGAGCGGGGAGGCAAATTCCCTTTTCCTCCCCAAACCAGGCACACCTCACTGCTGGCACTGTCACTGCTGCCACCTCGGTGTCCCCGGAGAGGGGCTGCCAGTCATTCGGGGGTGCTTTGAAGCGGGCACAAAGGAGCAAGTCATTTGAGACGCTTCCTGCCTGGTGGCCTGTATCAGCTTGTGAATCATCCCGGCGCTCCCGCTTAATCCGCTTGTGGATCTTTGAAGCCTTTTCTGTCTCGCAAACAAATGATCAACTGCAACTTATTTTTAATCCATTAAAAGGTTCCAGATATTCCCCCCTGTAAAAAAATATATTAAAAAAAANCCAGACATTTACATAACTACCTTCCCATTAAGTTTGATGTGAATCAATTGATGCTTTCCATTCCTTCTTTCATGATTTGCTCCGAACAGAAAACCCCCTAAAACTACAAAATCCAGCTGAAACTTAATTGAGGACAACAAGTTCCATCTGGCCTCACACAAATTATGGCCAACGTGGCCATTTTAAAGAACAGTTGTTTTTGTTGTTGCTGCTGTTGTTGTTTATTAATGCTCAGCTATAAATCAGCTCAAATGGAGTTCAAATCTGCTCAAAATTGTGACCAGGTTTGCTCAAGGAGGTTGAAAACTTGAGCAAAAGGTTTTGGGAACAGCTCAGCTGAGCTCTGGACTTGCAAGGATCCAAGAGAGCCCAGGATTTTGTACTGGACATTTCCCAACACCTGCAGGGGCTCTGAGAGAGATGCAGAAGGATTTTGGGCAAGGGCCTGGAGTGACAGGACAAGGGGAATGGCTTCAAACTGACAGAGGGTAAGTTTGGACAGGATTTTGGGGAGAAATCCTTCCCTGTGAGGGTGGTGAGGCCCTGGCACAGGGTGCCCAGAGCAGCTGTGGCTGCCCCTGGATCCCTGGCAGTGCCCAAGGCCAGGTTGGACAGGGCTTGGAGCAGCCTGGGACAGTGGAAAGTGTCTCTGTCCCTGCTCTCTTGGACTAAATGACCCTTAAAGGTCCTTTCCAGCCCAGCCTGNCCGCTTGTGGATCTTTGAAGCCTTTTCTGTCTCGCAAACAAATGATCAACTGCAACTTATTTTTAATCCATTAAAAGGTTCCAGATATTCCCCCCTGTAAAAAAATATATTAAAAAAACCCCAAAACAAAATACCCAGCCTTGGAACCTCAGGGAGGAACGGGTTTTGTAAGTATTGACTCGGTCTCCGCTGAGCACAGCCAAATATTAGCATCAATTTGTGAGTTGCTTGCGAGGAAGAAATGTCAAAGGTTCAGCTTTTGCTGTGAGCTAATCCTGGCTATTAAAATACCAGCATCTCAAGGAAAGTAGCTACAAGATGGTGTCAAAATGTCTTGGATACAGCATTGTGTATGGCACGCTCAATCCAANATTAATGCTCAGCTATAAATCAGCTCAAATGGAGTTCAAATCTGCTCAAAATTGTGACCAGGTTTGCTCAAGGAGGTTGAAAACTTGAGCAAAAGGTTTTGGGAACAGCTCAGCTGAGCTCTGGACTTGCAAGGATCCAAGAGAGCCCAGGATTTTGTACTGGACATTTCCCAACACCTGCAGGGGCTCTGAGAGAGATGCAGAAGGATTTTGGGCAAGGGCCTGGAGTGACAGGACAAGGGGAATGGCTTCAAACTGACAGAGGGTAAGTTTGGACAGGATTTTGGGGAGAAATCCTTCCCTGTGAGGGTGGTGAGGCCCTGGCACAGGGTGCCCAGAGCAGCTGTGGCTGCCCCTGGATCCCTGGCAGTGCCCAAGTCCAGGTTGGACAGGGCTTGGAGCAGCCTGGGACAGTGGAAAGTGTCTCTGTCCCTGCTCTCTTGGACTAAATGACCCTTAAAGGTCCTTTCCAGCCCAGCCTGTTCCACGGTTCTGTGCCCAGAGCAGGGGCTGTGTCCAGGCTCTGCCCTCCTCTGAGTCACCTGCTCTTTGACTGAACCTTAAATTATATTGCTCTGAGGGTGGTTTTAACCACACAGACTAAAAAATCCCTCCCATGGCACTGAGTTCTGGTTGTGTAAGCAAAGCAAATCTGTATTTCACACCTTTCCCTGACTGTCCTGGCTCTGGGGAGGTGCAGGAAAGCTTCTCCTCCCCACAGCCCCCAGTCTGGGTTGTGCTGCCAGTCTGGGTCCTGGGTCTGTGAGCTGCAGGTGCTTGTGCTGCTGAAATATGGGATAAATGGTGAGAACAGCATCCCCAGACCCAAAATGTGTCTCCCCAGCCCTGTCCTGCTGTCCTGCTGTAAGCAGCACAGGAGAGATCCTGCAGGGTGGGCTTGGAAGAGGAACTGGGAGTGAAATTACTCTGACATGGGGAATGAAAACAGCTCTGGTGAGCAGTGGGGCTGAAAGCTGTGTAAAATAATCTGTAAATTGTCTGAGTGTAAGGTGCTGCTGCCCTTGGGAGGCTGACTGGGCTTTTTTTTTTATTATTTTTTTTTTATTATTTATTTAATCACTGCACATCTTTAGGACACAAACACTCAGCTGATCCTCCTTCCTTTTTGGCTGGCTGCACCTTGTGGAGCTGAGCATCCTCCTGTGATGTGCAAATGAGGAGTGGCTGCTGGTGATCAGAGCACTGGCTTGATAGACACATTTCAGCTTCCTGTTTGATACCCAGGTGGCATTTCCTATCAGCCCTCATATCCCAGTGTATCTTTTCCAGAACATGCATTTACTGGGTTAATTCTCTTCAGGCAGCCAGTTCAGTGGGAACCATTCCTTCTCCCAGCCCTGCTTCTGCCAGGCTTGCCATGCCAGTCCCTTTGCTCCTGTGAGTAACTGCAGGCGCCCCAGGATCCCCTGGGATGTGATTCAGATGTACAAATTTTGTTCTGAGCAGGAGTGGGGGGTTAGGATGGAGTTACTGGGAAAAGTGTTAGTCCTGTGTGGTGGCAGCACAGAGAACAGCAAAATCCCAATCTCCTGCCGTGGGGGAAAGAGGATGGGGGAAACAAATTGTCCATCCCTTCTCTGTGTGATGGGGCAGTGCTGGGGAGCAGCCACCTGCCCCAGAAAAGGAGCTGTACAGGCCTGGTTGTCCATCAGACCTGGGGGGTTGTGTTGGAACCCTGGAGGCTGAAAATTTCAGGCTTTCTGTGCTAAAAGGCACTGACCCTCAAGCAAACACTGCATTTGACCTGAGGCCTTGGAACAGGCTTCTGAAATTGAGTGACAATTGGGATTGTGGGAGTGGAGTTTGAATAGAAGTGTGTGATATCACAGGGTGAAAAACTTAGATTTAAGATTTTAGTATGTAGCAACATATATGGGGCAAGATGGAGGATTTTGGGCCTAGTCCAAGTCCTTCTTCTTCACCTTCTTCTTCACCTTCTTCTTCTTGGTTTTTGGTGGATTTTTCTAATTGGGTAGAAAAAGACCTGCATTGTGGGCCTGAGTGGTCATTACTGGGTCAAAAATATAAATAATATGGGTGTCACCTCGTTATTGGGTGATTAGCACTTAAATAACCTTGGGAAGAGTTAGAGGCATCCACTTTACCTCCATTTTCTGCCTTGCTAGTTAGAGCTCACAGCTCATGAGACTGTGCTATGGATAAGAATTAATAAACACCAAGTCCAAACATGAAACTGTGACTCCTGTGTATTGATCCCAGCTCTAACACAAAGAAAAGAAGATAAGAAACCAACAGGAATGGGACCCTCAGTCAACAGGGTTGTCATGGCCTGAGGAAGTGCTTCAAGTCAAGGCATTGCCCTCCATGCAGATTTCAGGTGTGACCTGGTGTGAAAAGGTCTTTCCAAGGACAATCTGTCCAATTATGAAATGCCACCTAAATTATTTTCACTCCAAACCCAATAGCAAACCACTTGAAGCCTGCAAGGTGGAATCCATCAACCAGTTACAGAAAACCACTTAAACCCATGAAGAAGACAGAAGAAGAAGGTGAAGGAGAAGGACTTAGACAACACCCCAAATCCTCCATCTTGACCCACATGTATTACTATGTACTAAAATCCCCAAATCCAAGTTTCCAGAATTCCAACAAACTGGAGCCTTTCTGCTGCAGCTGATTGGAAAATCCGCAGCAATTCAGAAAATCCACAGCAGCTCACACCAGAGGGTGGAAAATACTGTATTTTGTATTGTTTTTCATTTTTAAAAAGACAACTGGAATTACTGCTCTGCTTCTGTCAAAGGAAGGCACCAGTCCAGGGTGTGGGAAGTGCTTTAGCCTTGTCCCTCTCTGATATTTCCTTTTGCCTTTGGTCACAAAAGAAAAAGCAAATCAGCCTCTGCCCCTGCCACATCCTGGAGGAAGCTGCTCCCTGCGTGCAAACCTGTGGGAAAAGGGAATTAATCATAGATGATTTGATTAGGATCCAAAAGGCTCCTTCTGTTGAGGAAGAATTGATCTGTAGGAGCATCTCCCACTTCACTTTGCACTTGTTCCTGTTTTTCTGAGGCGTGGACACAGCCTCTCCCATCACTGGAGTGTGAGGGGGTCCAAACTGTGGTGGGCAAAAGCCAAACTGGAGGGAACTGATGGTTGAAATGGGGTTCTCAGCCCAGAGAGATCTGTGTCCTTCTCAAAATGACACTCTGGTGTGTGCCTTGGAAAACTGGGATTTTCATGTCCTCTGGGGACTCAAGGGTTTTCCTTCACCACCTCCAGGAGTGAGGGATGGGCAGTGAGACCCTGGCACTGTCAATGCTTGCTGCAAAAATGTTGTGGTTATATGGCCAGTTGCTGTTTTCCCACTGTTTAACCTTCCAAAGTGATGAAAAAATACTTCAGACCCCTGAAAGCAGCAGTGAATGTCCAGCACTGGCTCCAAAACCTTACAGGAACCACAGGGACTTTGATCTCCCATCACTCCACCCCCTTCCACTTTCTGTTGTTTAAGATTTACCAAACGTTGCATCTCCTGGCATCGAAATTCACCTTTGTTTTGCTACAGCTAATCACCGAACGGGGGTGATAATAACAATGAAATTCCGTGGAAATCTCCCTGTGGCAACAAGTAATTGACCCAAGAATTTTCACTACAAGGAATTTTTGCCTTTTTTTTTTTTTTAAATAATTTTTTTTTTTTTTTTTAATAACCACACAGCACTGGAGATGCTCGTCCGTCGGGGGAACGCACTGCTATTGTTCTCATCAGCCCTGATGCTTTGCCTTCACCCTTTGAGTTCTCTCAAAGGATTGAGATTATTTGGCTTCTTTGAAGAACAAAGGACGAGGAATTTTTTTTAGATGACTGGCTATTTTGATCTGCAAGGTCTGCACGCAGTGTGAGGGAACAAACATCACTAAATCATTAAGGGGAAAAAAAGGGAAGGGGTATGCATAATGGAAAGAGAAACACAAAAGCCACCGAGGCCGGTGGTTGCAGCCGAGCCTGGGCGTTGTTTTCAGCCCCACTGCTGATCCTGCAAGGGGTTTGTGCCTTTGCTTCTCTGGGCCTTGGTCTCTCTAATCGATTATCTGGCACCAAAACACTCACTCAGCCACTTTGTCAGGCTCAGTTATAACTCCCAATGCCTTTGGAGAAATAAAGGACATGGAGTAGGATGTCTTGTTTAACCAGCACCTGTCTTGAAATGTAGATTTAAAGTGTCGTGCAAGTGTCCATGAAAATCCTCTTTGGCTGCCTGGACTCCCTGTTTGTGCCTGGACTGCCGACTCTGGGTACCTCAGAGGGACACAAGTGGCCAAACCAAGGGGCCTCTTTTCCCCAGGAGCTGTAAGGATTTGGAGCTTGCCCTCCTGTTTTCCAGCTCCACAGAAAATGGAGATCCCTTGGAATCTGTATGGCAGAGGATGGAACACAAGCATACCTCCCATTCAAACGTGCCTTTTCCATTTGGGGAGATAAGAAAATATCACATGTTCTGAGGAAATAGGATTAGCCTGTAATTAAGCAAAAATCCTCCTATTTAGCATAACAATTTTTTTTTTCTTAAATTAAAGAGTGAATATTACCTGCTAATTACGGGGTACACAATATACATAAAGCAGTGGCTAATTTGTATATGAGTGTCTATTTTTGTTCCGTTTGAAAAAAAAAAAATGAAACTTTAATACAGTAATTTACCCAGATGTATAAGTAGAAGGTGTCTTCTGGACTTCCAGCTAAACAAACAGCATCCTGCTGAGCCGAGCCCATGCTGATCCTGCCAGCTGGAAGACAGCAGGTGATGCTGTAGCTGACTTCAAAATGCTCAGCTTGGGGTGGTCACCTAAAAGGGGAGCACACAACACACCTCGAGGCTGTCACAGACTGTGCAGGTCAGTGCAAGGCTGCTGTGGAGCTGTGAACCACAGAGAAATCCTGAAATCTGGAGGAGTTTTTAGTCTGGATCCAAGCTCTGCAGAGTGATCCTTGGCCAGGGCCTGGAGCTGTGCTGGGCTTCTCCTGGTTTTGGCAAGGAAGGAAAAACCTGGTGTAGTTTTGACAAAGTTTGGGCTTGTTCAAGTGAGCTTGAGCTGTGTTGTGGCTGAACTTTGCCTTTTCTTGGTGAAACTTGGGAATTGGTTTACTTGAAGCTGTGCAGGGTGAGTGAACTTACTCCCTTCAGGTTTTGATCCCCCTGTTACCCACCAGTTTCAGATTTAGTTCTGCATCCTGCAAACACTTTAGCACATGTTTTGCTTCCCACACTTACCAGGAGTGCTCACTCACACACAGCCAAACACATGTGCTGGTTTTCACTGCATCCAAGAGGCTGCCACAAATATTTCAGGTTCAACTTCCATTTTCACATCCCTTGAACTGGAGCTGGTCCTCTTCCAGAAACTGCCCTAATTAGTCACTTTGATGCTCTAATCCCCTTCCTGCCCTTTGGACACATGGATTTGTGAGTGTCCCTAATCTCCAGTGGGGATTTTTCCCTGTGATTCCAGGGTCCAGATGTCTCCTGGAGATGAGTGAGTGTTCCTGACACACAAGTAGCTGTGCTGGTGGTGGGGTTAGCCAGAACAACTTCTGGAAGCACACGAAGGGGGAAAAACATCACCTTGGCTGGAGTGCCACTGCCATGTGGGAAAACATTCCCAGCTGTGGCTGGCTGTCCTTGAGAAGAGTCCTGGGGTGCTGCACCTCTGTGTAGGCTGCTGACTGTGCAGCAGGGTAACACCTGAGGGCTGGCACTGCCAGGTGGCACAAGGCCCCTTTCATTCAGGAATAGGGATTATTTTCCAAATTCCAGCAGCCCTGTTCTGCTCTCACCAGCCCAGCCTGCCACCTGAGCAGGCTGGTTTCAGATGTGCTCTCCTGCCTGAGCTTTGGGTGCACAGGGCAGGGTGTTGTCCCTACTTTGGGAGGGCAGGACCATCCCTGTCCCTGTCCCAGGAGGCTGATGTCACCCTGGGGTGGCTCTGTGTGCCCTGCCTGGGAGCAGAGCCCCCCACCCCGTGCTGCCACTTCCTGCTCACAGCAAAGAAATATTAAAGTCTACCTTGCAGAAAAGTGAGGCTTCCTCAATTAATAAACGTGCTCACAGGCTTGCCAGATGAAAGAAATGTAAAACACCTTGATAGCTTCTTTTATGATCATTAATAATAGTATAACTCACCTGAAAGGCACCGAGCGTGTCCCCGGCGAGTTTTGATCTCTTGTCATGCCTGGCTGTGTGGGGTGGGTAAGGCTCTGTCTCTTTGGGGAGTTGTTAGATGAGAAAAACAGGCAGCAGAGATTTCTCCACCCCCTGCTCCGCTCTATTCCCAGCGCTGCTTCGCTCCCAAGGATCAATATCTGAGCTGAGAAATTATATTATTAAGCTGCACATTGTAATCAGGCATCAAGTGGAGTCCAGTTCCCCCCTCGGCTCGCATTAGCATGCCCTGGTGGGGTGGTGGTGCTTTTGAAAAGATGAAGAGCATCATCCATGCAAGATATGTGGGGTGCAGGAGTGGGCCAGGCCTTGTGCAGAGCGTGCCTGACGACTCCCAGCCTCACAATTTGCATTACAGAAAAACAATCTTTTATTTATTTAAGTTGGAAATCCCTTTGCATCTGAACTTCAAGTGTGCAGCAAACACACTTTGATCATTTTAATGCAGAAGTCACTGATTTACAATAAATATTGTGTTTTCTTTTCATACTTCTTTTTGTTCTTTGAGGGGATTAGAGCAAAGGAAGGAAAATAATTTTTGACCTCATTAGAATTGCTCGTGGTGGAAGGAAGTGTGCAGAATGAGGAAGATGCTGGGCTTCAAATGGTTCCAAGTGAAGGACAGACATTACAGCATCAGTGGGTCATTAATTCCTGCAGCTGATTAGGGCTGGGAGAATGACTGTAGTCAACTCTCTGAACGGGATCTGGGGGAACTTGTTGTTTTCTGTATGGGATCAGGAGGGAATGATGGATCCTGAGACACATCCTGGCGTGGGCTGCACCTGAAAATTTGCCCTTGAGGGGTTCCAGGTTTGTGGATCCCTGAAAATCACCAATTTTCTCTGTGTGCCCTGCTCTGAACTTGTGCTGCTGAGCTGAGATGGGGGCCAAGACTGAGCCCAAAAGGGGCAATGAAATGTTTAAAAAGCAGCTTTTGTGGAGCATCAGGCATGGTCCCACGCTCAGGTTAGAAATATTCCAGCCAGCAGGTTTGGGGATGTCTGTGAGAGATCAGTGAGCTCGGGGTTGGCTCAGGCAGCAGCCGATCCCGTGTTAAAGCTGATTTGGGGATTTTTGGGAATGGGGGGTTTGCTGCAGCATCGTGGTGGGTTGTGCCCCTGCCCAAGGGTGCTGAGCCCCACCTCAGCACAGCTCCTTGCAGCTTCCCAGGGAAGCCTTCCCGTGGATTTACAGAATTCCTCCCCCTTTTGGGGACAGAAACAGATACAAAGTGGATACTTAAAAAAAAAATACCCGAACAAAACCCCAAACTAAAACAAACAAAAACCACAACAGAAACAAAACCCCCCCAAACATAAAAAAGCCACAAAAGAACCCAAAACCCCAAAACAAAGAAACCACTCCCCCCAAATCCCATCCAGCCCACCTCGAACAAACACAGCTTTCTTCTGGAGCAGCGCAGTGGAAAGGGAAGGGCTCAGGTCCCTTTATTCCCCCACTGCACTGACATTGATCCGAGCTGACTCGGGCCTTTGTGGCCTTCCCGAAGGCAGGAGCAGCAGGTCCAGCTTCCAGGTGTGAATTCCAGCCCGGCCCCCTTGGAAAAGGAACATTTCTTGCTGGGCAGGCTGGGACAGAAAACAATTGAACAAAAGGAGTGGTTTGCTTTGGGGTCACTCCTGCCTTTCCCCTCTGTCCTTTGCTGCTCTTTTTATTTCCTTATTCCACGTGGGTTCCTTTTACTTTCTTCATTGAGGTTTGGGTTTTGTTTTTGGGTTGTTTTTTTTTTTCTTTTTTGTTGGTTTGTTTGTTTGTCTGCTAATTTTTTTCATCCTGTAGCAAACTCATGACATCATATTCCTGGTCTAAATTTCTAATGAGAAAGCCACAAGGCAACTCTGGTTGCTTGAACATTATTCAAGGGTAAAGCTGGAGCCAGCAAGAGCCGTGGGGGTATTGGGAGGTTGGTTATTACAGTTCATTAAGGATTATTTTGTACTTGGTCAGAAGTCCCCAGCTGCTTAAACTGTTGTGTATTTTAAATTTGCACTCCTGAGCATCACGAACTGATGTGGGGAAGGAGAAGGATGAGTTTGCTTTTTACAGAGAGGGATATGAGTAAAGAAACTGAGAGGCATCCCCCAAAATGAGATTTCCTCCAGTGCAGAGAGCTCGAAACCCAGGCCACCATGGTCCCTGTCACTCCACGCTGATTTATTATCGTCCAGGATTGCAGGCAGGACAGTTTAGCCCAGAAGTGATCCACTCAATTATCTGCTACTGTGTTACTTCAGCTACAAAGAGCCCAGAGACACATCCCCTTATCCCGAGCATCTTGGGCAAACAAAGCAGGGGGGTTAGTGGCAGTGTAAACACATTTAAATTACCCTCTTTGCACAACCCTGATCACTCATTATGGTCAAATCCAGCTGGATGGAGCCAGAGTGGCACTTGAAGGTTTTTGTCTGCTGGGAAAATGTGCGCTGGAATAAGAGAGCTGTGAATAACAAACCCTGTGTCAGCGTGCCGTGTCCTGAGGATGCTGCAGCCCTGGGCTGCTCAGCAGTTTTCCTGCTCCATTCTGGCTTTCAGGGTCTCCTGGTGAGGTGTGACTGCCTGTAGCTCCCCGAGATGGAGCTTTGCACGTGGGGATTATCAGTACAACACTCACTGGGGTGTTTTTTTCTAGTGGAGACAGCTCTGGGAAGGGATAAAACCCCAGAGGTAATTTATGAGCCCATTTTGCACCCAAATGCATCCCCTCCTTCAACCTCAGCAGGTGGAGAAGACCAAGAAAGGAATCTTGGGGACACATTCTCACCTTTGTCCCACAGTTTTCCATCTCCATGAAGGAATTGGTGCTGCAATGGGCACATATCCATGGGATCCTGTCCAGGGCACTCCTGACCCTGCCAGCCTGGCTGATGGTGACCCTGCAGGTGTCCCAGGGCAGGTGGGCACCTCTCTGATCCACTAATCCCAGTCTGGGCAGCTGAAACACCAGGGAGATGATGGGGAAAGTCAATTCCAGCAAAACTCTGCTGGGAAAGCAGGCACCCCTGGCTGCTGCTGCATCCCCTCCATCCCTGAGGTGTGTGTGGAAGGTGCTGGGCAGGGTTTCCTGCTGTCACCCCTCCTCATCCATGCCTTGTCTCAGCTGGGAAGATGCTGGGAGCCACATCACCCCGAGCTAGGGACAGAAATCTCAGCAGCCCTGGGAGAACCCTGCCTCTGCCAGTGCCAAACCGGGAGTGTCCTGAAGCTGGAGTGGAGGGATTGGCAGGAAGAGGAGCAGGAGCTGGTGAATCCACCTGGATCCACCTCAGAGCCCCAGGTACCCCCTTTCCCCCAGAACAGGAGCAGTAGTTTTCACTTAAGCCTCATTTCCTGTGGGTTTAATGGGATGTGATCATGCAGTGAGCAAGTTTTTCTGGGAAAACTCTCTGGATTTGGAGGGGTTACAGTGGGGCTGGATTTCTCCTTCCCTGCTCCCAGGGATGGCACCAGCACATCCTGAGAAACCTCCAGCACAGCTCAGACAGCATTTCCCAGTTATTATCTAGTGGCTGACTGAGCTGAGGTTTTCTCCTGACAATAAAACAGTGGGTAAAAGGAAGTGATTAGCAGCTTACAACTGTATCTAGTTCCTCCTGAGCAAAGCTCTCTGCTTTATTTTGGGCCCTGGAAGATGAATTGTACAGTATAATGTTTGAAAAGACATCCTCTGTTCTGGAAAATCTCCATATATTTTGTTTCCATGTTATCTGCATGGTTGTAATTAGAAAATTATGTGCCTGCTACATGACCTCCTCATAAAGAACATATTTAAAGTGAGACAATAACATTCAATTCCCTTTCTAAACCATCAAAAAGAAAATGGTTTTCAAGGCATTTCTTCCTCCTTCCCAATTCCCTCCCTCTGGCCACTTGGGTGGTCTCATTTGACAAGTTTTACAATAGAGGACTTTTTTGTTTTCATGGACAAACATGTAAGTGCAGGAGAAAATCTGGAACTGGGAAACAAATGCTTCCCCTCCTGCCTTCCCCAAGCAAAACTCAGGCTGAATTTCAGCAGTTCCTGGCAAAGGCAGGGTGAGAGGAAGACCTTGCAAAGAGAAATCAACTTTTTACATTTTTTTCTCTGCTGTTTACCTTAATTCCTGCTGCAAATTCCCAAATCTATGCCCATGGGAGAGAGAAGCATGGGGACCCACGTGTGGCAGAACCTCACCTGGCACTGGGAGCTTCTCTTTAAAGCTGGCAGAACTTTTTGTGCATTTTTTTGGATTAAATCTATGTAGCAGGAAGAGCACCCAAAGATGGATGAATGCAGCAGAACATTTCCCAGTCTGCACAGAATCATGGAATGGTTTGGGATGGAAGGAGCCTTAAAATCATCTGATTCCAACACCCCTGCCACGGGCAGGGACACTTTCCACTGTCTCAGGGTGTTTCAAGCCCCAGTGTCCAGCCTGGCCTGGGACACTTGCAGGGATCCAGGGGCAGCCACAGCTTCTCTGTGCCAGGACCTTCCCACCCTCACAGGGATGAATTTTTCCCTGATATCAAACCCTGCCGTGTGTCAGTGTGAAGCCATTCCCCCTGTCCTATCTACACCTGCTCCTATTTCTAGACCAGCTTCTCTGTGCTCCTTTCTGCTGCAAATAACTCCTGTCCCAGCCCTGTCTGCAGGAGTAAATGGGTCATTTGGAACAGGGGCTGCAGGACAGTCACACCCAGCTCTGGACACTGCAAACCAGGCACTGACTCACTGCCTCGGTGGGACTGAACTGCCCAGTCACATTTACCTACAGATGACAAGAATTTCAAATACAATCCAGTTTTTGTCAGGCCTCTTCTGTAGTTAGTCATGTCTTAGGGGCTGGGGAAACACTGGTATAAAAAAAATAATTCATGAATAATCGGGAAATATAAACCAAACTGGAAATCATGAAAGAAAAAAAAAATGCCAGGTTCTCTTGCAGCCCTGTGCACTCCCTGTCTGCCTGTCTGGGCCTGCAGACTTTGACACTGAAGGGACAGCAGTGATATTGTGAATATTTACAGCCCAAGCCATCATCAGCATTTCCATTTAGGTTATTGCTTCATGTTGTCTCTGGCATTTTATCTTCACTGCAAATGAGGTTTGAGATCTCCATCTGGTCCTGGTGGACAAAAGCTTTCTCAGAGAAAACAAACAGCTCCAGCAGCAGCTTCAAAGCTGTTGGGAGTCTCATGTGAAGATGGGAAAGCTGCTCTGAACCTGTTGGATTTCACATCCCATAAAACACAAATTGGACCATATTTTTCATGTCACTAAGTCTTTCTATTGCATTGGACCACTCAAAGCATCATTTCTTCTTTCTCCAGCTTTTTTCCCTTCATTTTTTTCTAAAGCAATGGGATGGAGTCTACCCAGTAGGGCATCAAATTGAAATTCTGAATCCCTCCTGAGTGAGGGGACACAGGACACCCCTGTACCTCCAGGAAGGATCTGGGTGAAGATTACTCCGAGTGTGTGGAGCAGGAATAGCCCAGAGTTTTCCCCTTTGGGGCAGAGGATGGAGCTTATCTCCTCCTGTCTTATTGCCCCAGTGTGAATTCCATGGGCTATTTTAGGGCCTCAGGGATGCACAGCCACTGGAGTCCTGCCCAGTACTTAGCTGGAATCAAAGAAGTGAAATTCTCAAAGGTCAGTAAATACACATTGGGTAGGAAAAATGGGGGGAAAAAAAATCTTCAAGATAACCTTATCCTGTGAAACCTGTGGGGTTCCTCTGCCTCTAAAGTTCATCCCATTGCTTGGCAGTGTTGGGTTTACAGTTGGGCTCGATGACCTTAAAAGTCTTTTCCAGCCTGAATGAGTCTGTGGTTCCATGGTATTGACAGCCACATTTTGCTCCATGTAAATCCCTGACACAGCCTGTGTTCATGGACATCTGGGTGGGTTTTTCCAGCTGTAGCTGAAGTTATTCAGTACCTGGGGGCAGAGAAAGAAACAGCACCTGGGTGCCACGGGGGTTCCAAGGTGAAGGAAGTGAAGTCTCACTATTTTCCCCTCAGTCCACTCAAGACTTTAAATGACAATTATTTTATATATGGCATAAAGATATATTCTGTTTTCTCTATAAAAATGGGGTTATTTCTGTCATTTTTAATATTTTTTCCTGCACAATCCGGCTCTTGGTGCCCCTCCTGGATGAGAGGTGGGGAACACACCTCATACTGCCCAATTTCTGGGGATGCTGTCACTCTCCTTATGGGCTGCTGTGGAATCAAAACTCCGGGGTGTTTTTATTTACTTGGAGGACAGGCTTTGAGCGACAGATCAAATGGCCAGATTTTAGTGTGTGTTAGGAAAATTAGTTAATTTGGCTAGAGAAATCAAGGTTCCCCATGGAGTTTGCAGGGTAGAACTTGCTTCAGATGGTTCATAAACAAAGGGATGTGTTGCTAGGATTGTGAAGTTCAATGGATTTTGCTTTTGCAACCCACTGTTGCAGTTCTGCTCTTTCCCTTTCCGTCTGGGAGATATTTCATTGCCTCTTACTTTTTATGTTTTCCTTCTGATTTTTCTGGTTTTTTTTTTTTTTTTTTTTAATTTTTGTTTTTTTTCACAAATCCTAACAGCAGGATTTTCAT
>VXBB01005741.1:70803-134634 GCA_013399915.1 Illadopsis cleaveri
CTTTCAACAATCCTAACAGCAGGATTTGCATTTGTAGACTGTTTCAAGGTTTAAAAAAAAACCCCAGTTGATAAATAAATAGCAAAAACATCAAGTGAATTTTAGCAGAAGGGATGTTGGGGGAGCCTGGCTGAACCAAAAGCACCTCAGCTGGGTTGGGCATGAGCATCCTTGTGCAGGTGGAGGTGGGGATCAGGAAACAGAGGAGCACAAAGCTGTGGGAAGTGTGTGCAAGGCCACTCCATCCCACAGCTTCTTCTCTGTCACCATGACCCTTAGGCACGGATCAGCTGCTCCACCAGGATGTCCTGGCGTGTCTCCCAGTGCCGTGGTGCTCCTCAGTGATCCTTGGGTTTGTTCTCTGGCTGGTGTTGCCCAACAGATCAGGATTCCTTGATCTTGCCTTGCTTGGATTTGTTCAGGAATTGCAGCCATGTGTCCGTGAGCCCTTTCACATCATTGGGCAATATTTGCATTGAGCTGAGCTGTTCCTTCCCAAATGAGGGCGAGTGGTTGTTCCTTCCACTCCCAGGAGTGCTGGTGTGAGGTCCAGGGCTCTGGATCAGGACACAGGGCTGTGAGTCTGGGCCAGAGGGCCACAGGAGAACATTCGTTCCTTGTGTTTTTCCCTGGAAGCAGATGGTTTTCCCTTCAGGGCAGGGCACTGGCTGTGCCTGCAGGCCATTTGGAAATGAAGGGCAGGATTCGGTGGCCTGCCTCTTGAATGGGGCTTCTTGTCAAAACTCTGGATTTAGCAGTGGGATTTAGCTCCTCAATCAAGCCAGTTTGGAGATGAGCATGAAGAAAAGAAGATTAAAAACCTCACAAGGATCAGCTCCTGTTGTCCTGGATGCTGTGGAGTCCCATACCTGTGAGCACAGCCCCCCCCCATGCCAACAGAGCAGGAACGATGGCTGAAGCTCCAGGGAAATGTCCTTTTCCCCTCTGACGTGTGTGTGTGTGATTCACTTGCCAGCTTTGTCCAGCTGGCATTACCTCTGTACCCTCTTCCCAATAAAATACTGATTTCATGACTATTCCCAGAGGTGGCATCTCAGTGGGTCAGAAATTGAGGCTGGTGGCAGCTGGGATGTTAATTGTCATTTATGTGTTTGCTCTGCTCCCTGCACACCAGTGCAAGACAATGAGTTACAACTTGTATTTCAGAGGGCTTTTTTAGAGAATGGTGCTTTTATTCTCATCCACTGTCTCATCCTTTCCCCTGCTGTATGTCTGATTTATCAGAGTGCCTTAACATGGGCTTGTTCCCCCTTTCCTCCTCCTCTGTCTCTTGCTGATGTTTGTAAGCAAATCACCCCTCTTTTATATGAAGTGAAAGATAAAAAATGAGGTAGTTTTGTGCACTGAGCAATGGAGGTGATGACTGAAATGGCTATTAATGATTGTTCCCAGCATGCCCAGGGCGTGACTTTAATTTCTTGCTAATTCCAGCTCTGGCAATGCACACTGGTAGCACAGTCCACAACCTCACTGTTCCTGGAACCAGCCCAAAAACAGGTGCTGCTGTCCCTGAGCTGTTGCTCTAAAGGAGATCAAGCCCTTGGTTGGTTTCTAGCCCATCAGTTTGGATTTCCAGATGCAGTTTGTGATTCCTTAGATTTGGTTTTCACAGAGGTTGCTCAAAGCTTAGTGAAAGTGTTCGGTGTGGACATTGGCATGACCAAAAATTGAGATATTTAAACCCAACAGTTGTGTCTGACAATGACAGCCATTAAGTAAGTGATTAGTTCATCTGTGACAATGTTGAGGCATGAAAATGCCATAATTTTAGGTGCAGACCAGCTCTATTGAGCAGGGCAGTCATGCCCAAGAGAACCACGGGTTTTGCCTGTTTTCAGTAACCTCCTTGAAATAACATTTTTTATATCCTTAACAACTGGCTCCTGTTTCTCCCCTACCAGTGAGGCACTATCAGAGCACTAATTGGAGAGGGGGAGAGAGGGGAAAGGGCACAAAACCCAGAAGGAAAATGGGGGAGAGTAGATCCCAGAGGCTAAGCTTAATGCCATCAGACTTGGATGGAAATATTCCTCTTGCAGACCACAGAAACACGACTTTTAGTGGGAGTAAAAAGAGGAGAGGCACGATAAGGCTGGTGAAGTCAGTGCAGTTGGTGCAATGAACCCAGGGCTGTTTCCTGGGATGCCTGACAGAAGTTTCCTTCTGTGGGAAAAATCAACGACTGGAATAGGCCTCTCTTTTTTGCCACGGCAAACCTATACTTAAGCGTGATTAAAATGCTTTTGGCAAAGGAAATACCCTGTAGTTTCAAGCCAAACATGGGGACATCCTCTGTGCCTCTGATTGATGTTATGGTGGTTTGTGTGGTGTACTATATCCTGAACCAGGCCCAAGTCAATTAGGCACCATTTCAAAGTGTTTTCTCATGCAGCCCAAGGTTTTTGCTCGTGCCAGTGAAACCCGGGGCTGAGGGAAATGATAGCAGAGATGAATTCAGCCGGGCCGTCGGGTTAGCAGGCAGCAGGCACTGCAGGATTCCCTGCTTCAAGGAGCAAGATGCCTTTTTCAAGTTGTGAGATTTAATGGCCTTTTTGCTGAGATCAAGTGTAGTGTTGGTTTAATATCTGATACAAGCTCTATCAGGAAAGTATATCCTCCCTTTGCAGGGGGATGAGGCGATCTAACCGTGAAATAATCAGATCCTTACAGTTCCTTTCTACCCCTAGACCAGGTGGGATTTCTGCCCCAGAGACACCATCTAAAGCACATTTCCACTCAGCCTTTGGCTGTTTGAAGCTTTCAGACAATCACAGTGTGGGAAAGGACAGTCCTTACAAATCTTTCGCCCTTTCAGTCCCGAAATATCATTCCTTGTGATGGAAGGGAGTAATAACATGTGAGAGCACCATCACAAGCCAGCCAGCAAAGGAAATAACAGGGTGACCTTATAAAATCAGGGCCCAAAAACCCACCCAATTATAGGGTTAAATGCCACTGAAGTAATGATTCTCCTGGTTTATCTCACTCATGGTGCACTGCATTTTAAACCCAGCCACTGGGGACATGTGAAATGGTGCTTAAACCATCAGTGGAGGGTTCCTTCATGCTACAGAGATATTTCCATGTATTCCAAAACAGCCCTGGAGTCTGGGCAGGCAAGGAGTGAGCTTAATGCCTTCCTTTGTAGTGGGGCATCTTTGAAACTCTTATTTGATCGTTTCCCTAGATTAGGATGATTCTGGGCTGCTTTGGAGGAATGTGTTCCCCCTGCCCACCAACCCCCTCTCCCAAAGTGATAAGGCATCTGTAAATGAAAATACTCTCTGAAACTCTGCACAGAACCTCCTCTGTACACGGCTTTGAAGCAGAGCTGCATGAAGACCTCTGTACCGGCTGAAAATATCTTGCAAACTGATAAAGAAGTGCAGGTACAGCTAAAATCCACTGTGTAATGAGGATTAGCAAGCCTAAGGAGGTTTGTTTGGATTGAAGATTGAGTTGAAATGTGTGAGGCTTGGGTTTGACCAGAAATAAACTGAACTTGGATTTCATCAGATGCCTCCCGACCCCCTCCCGTCCTGCTCCTCCTCGCCCCACTCCACGTTCAGAGTAAATACTCAGAGCTCATCATTTTAAAAGGAGCTGTTTAATTTTCCCACTGGCCCGGGTTCTCGTTAAATGTGCTGTGCTTCAGTACAATCCTCCACTTTCCCAACCAGCCCTCAGCTCCCTGCATCTCCCTACCCGTGTGCTGGGCTGTATTGATCTCAGATATGTGGGCAATTGCTCTGTGGAATACAGCCTGAAAGGACCCTGTTTGATCCAATGATGATCCTAGAGCAGATATTCTGACTAATTGTATCCATGGAAATCAAGTGCACTTTAACTAATGAAAAAAAAAAAAAAAAGATGGTGTGGTCAAAGCTTATTTGAAGAAATGACATGTTTTAAAACCTGACATGACTTAAAACAGAATCATATAAGTTCCTTTGCTAAAACACTTTCAGGATATATTAGGTATAACAATAGTTTTCTACATGAAAATGGCTTTGAAATCTTAAAAGAAAAGTATTTTAAAAGAAAAGAATTTTTGCGGTGCATTAAATTGGACGTGAATATGACAGATTTCAAAGACTGTCAAAATAACGAATTTACATCATAAATGCACAGGCTCCCTTTTTAAAGGCCTCTTCAACAACTCAGGAAGGCGTTTAATGGTGAGCAAGTTCAAAGTGTCATGGACTCCCACTGGTATAAAAAGGAGGCAATACCCACTATACTCTCTGTGTTTCAGATAATGTATCTGTCTCTTTTCAAGTTAATAAACTGCACTCCTGTCAAATTGCAGATAAATGAAAGCGACCAAGACATTGTTTTCCCCACATATTGCTAAGAAAGATATCTCCCAATATTTCTAAACGACCAGTATGCTAAAAAGAACTTGAAATGAATCCACCCTGCAGTTATTTTACAGCATCAAAGACAATGAAATTTCCACAGAGGCACTTTCTGAAGTTTTAAATGCTTTATTTCTGATAGCTGCTCATTAAGAAGCTTCGAAAGCTTTTTATTGTTTCAAAGGCAGTCATCTAAATTTTTAATCATTCACTAGTGCTATATGGTCATGATGTTACTCTCTAGCTTTAAAAACCCTTTTTTATTTTCTAAACAGTGATGTCAACATAATGTTTTCCTGAATAATTGTTAGGTATGGCCTTACTCAAAGAGCAACTGTGAGGAGGAGAAAAAGAAAGGGAGAAAGAGGATTTTTTTCCAGCTCCCTTTGGCGAGGGAGAGAAACGAGACACTTCAGGAAATTAAAACTCAGGACCAGCAGCTGGCAGAGCTGGTCACCAACTTAAAAACTCTGGTCTTCTGGGATGGCTTCAGCTCAGTCCTTTATAGCTGGGGAAGTTTGTGGTGGGTATTTTTTAAGTCAACAGTGATGCTCTGCAGGCTGATTCTCACTCTGTGACACTTGAGTGTCCTTGTGGATAAAAGAGGGTTTAGGAAATTTCCTGTCCCTGCCCCTCAGAGCTGCCTCCTGCCTCAGCCACGTTGATCACCAGGGTCAAGTCTTACTGGCAGGGGACAGCATGGGAAGAGTCATCCCCATCCCACTGCCCATCCCACTGCCCATCCCATTGCCCATCCCATTGCCCATCCCATTCCCCATCCCATTCCCCATCCTGTTCCAAATCCCACTATCCCATTGCTCACCCCCCTATCCCATTGCCCATTTCATTCCCCATCCCATTGCCCATCCAACTCCATATCCCATTCCCCATTCCATTGCTCTTCCCATTCCCTATCCCATTCCCCATGCCATTGCCCATCCCATTCCCCATCCCATTCCCCATCCCACTGCCCATCCCATTGCCCATCCCACTGCCCATCCCATTGCCCATCCCACTGCCCATCCCATTCCCTATCCCATTCCTCATCCCATTGCCCATCCCACTGCCCATCCCATTCCCTATCCCAAGGTTAGCAGTGGACACCAGCCACCAGATCACCGGGTCCCTGTGCAGTACAGTGCCCTCCCATGCCCCCCAGCTTGGGCCCATCCCAGCCTTGCATCTGGTTCCACTTTGCTCCTCACTTCAGCACCATCAGGGACAGGATTTCTTTTCCTCTGCCTGGCCCGAAGGTTCTCACACACCAGACGTAGGGATGAGGTTGCAGTTTATTTACTCTACAAGCTTGTATTAAATTTCTCCCTCCAGAAACCACAACCCAGCCTCTCTCCTCTTGAGGGACTGTGAGTTTTCCATTCTCAGGATCTAAGTGTTGGACTGAACCCATGTTCCAGCTCAAGGCTCTTCCCTTTCTTGTGCCTGTATTAAAGTGGGTAGAGCTCACTGATAAGGGAGCAGGGGGGAGATATGGGGAAGGCCGAGGCTGCCTCTGCTGAGCAGGGAAGTGGATCCCTCTGAATGCAGGCACTTGGCATCTCCAGCCTCCAGGTTTCAGTCAGGGTAAATGCAAAAGGAAATAAAATACTGAGCAACAGGAACAGCCCATCCATGGAGCAACCACCACCTGCAACAGACCACAAGAGAGGGGGATAACAATTGGCTCTTGCTAATATAATGTTTTGCCCTCCTCTAGTGGTATTCGTGATTTGAGACTCACAAAGGAATTACAAATATTAGTACAACAACCTTCTATCAGCTGTAGCCATTCCTCCTTGAGCTGAAGGGTTGGGAGAGCTCTCCTTGCAATCTGATGGGATGGGCCACTTGCTTTAACCAGCAGCTCTTCAAAGAACCACATTTTCCATGCTGAATGTGTGGCTGTTGAATGGATCTCATCAGTTTCATGTGTTGTATGCAAACGTATTCCTGACACAAATGTATGTTGACACTTTTATCTCTCCCTCCCCAGCCTGGCTTTGGGTGGTTTCAAGCACACTGGGCTCAGCTTTCTGGCTTCTCCTGGTGACCACACCAGGACTTCCTTCCCCTCTCTGCCCTGGACCCAGGGTGTCTGTCAGCTGAGCTCATCGCTAGCAAACAGCCTGAGCACAGAAATTTTGAAATGCAAATAGTTCCAAAGGCACTTTGGGAACGTGGAGCCAAGAGAGGCGAGTGCCCTGGCTGTGGCCCTGGGAGGCACTGGGAGAGGGAATGTGCTGGTTACAATTAACTCCTGATATCATGGGAACCAAAAAGCAAAACCAAGCCGTGGCTCTCCTCGTACCAAAGGCCTGGGAAAAGACAAGTTGTCAGTGTTCCTGTGGGGAGCAGAGCAGGAGCTGCTGGGCTGTCCAGCCCCTGGCTGTCAGTGCTGGCTGTGCTCTGTGGCACAGCCCCTGCTCCCTGACAGCTGGGCTTCCCTTTAGTGTCTGTATTTGGGCTGTGTCCTGGGATCTCTGGGTTTTCTCGGCCACCAGAGCCCAGATTACTTCTCATCTGCTTTGGGTTGTGCTCTGACTGCTGTGGCCACTCCTGTAATTCCATCACACTCTTGAGCTGAGCATCTGGCCAGCTGTGGGCTCTTCTGGATGCACCTGGGCAAGCAGCCACCAACATTCAGTGTTAGTCCTCTCCCCTTCTCCAACAAGCCCTTGGAGCAGCCCAGCCTCTCTTTGGGAAGCTTTAGTGCAGCTTTGAGGACATTCCCTGCTCTCAGGGGTCAAAGTTTGCTTGGTTCTGGTGCTGAAGAAATCAAAGGATAACTGGGAAGAGAAGTGATGTCTTGAGCTGGTATTTGACAAAGCTTGTGCTTCCCAAACGTCCTGGGAGACATCAGTCCATTGCTCCAGTGATCAAATCCATGGGATAGAACCATAGAACTTCCTGAAAAGCAAAGTTAAGGTGAAAATTCTTGTGAGCATCACATGTTAGAGCAGTAGACTGTGTTCTGTGTGGACTGTTCAGCATCCACCACTCTGCAGATGTGCTGTGCAGGTGGGAAGGACCTGATCCCAGAGCTGCCAGGCTCCAAAATCCTGTCTCACCTCAGAAATCCCTGCATTCACTGCACTGGGAGGGTACTGAGCTTTGTCCCCTCACACTGAGGAGCTGCTGCTAGCCAGTGTCAGATGCCATGGCTGCCTTGGGAAACCTTCATATCCTCTCTCCAAATCTCACTTTTGCAGAACAGCCTTTTCCTGTAATGATAAAAGCCTAATTGCATCTACCCAGAATCCTGTCTGAAAAATAATTCCCCTCCTGTGTCTAGGATGACCAAGGAAAACAAATGAGATGAATAAATAATAAAATTTGCAGGACATGTATTTTGCCAGAGACAAAACAGATTCAAATCTGGATGTGCTGTGTTTGGAGCTAAGTTTAGAACTTGGGATTTTGGATGGACTTCTAAATATTGACATACAGGGTCTCAGGCCTTTCTCACAGACTACAAACATCCTGCCTTCTTGGCTGTTTTCATGTCGGGATCCATGCTCTGTTACCTTTCCAGGGAGAATTTAACTCTGGCCCTTAATGCAGGAAGAGCCAAGGGCTTTGGGAATAATTAGAAGCTTCATATGCTACCAGATCATTTGGCCTATCTTTTGAAGCATAAAAGGAAGGGATGGAGTAAAATACAGCTCTTGCATCTGTGAAATTCTTTCCCATTGGCAACCTCCCTGCAAAGTCATAATTAATGAGGATATTCCAGTTCAAGAACTCAGTTCTATCCCAGGCGTTGGCTTTCCCAGACTCTGAGGTCCCTGCACTTGGAGGGAGATCCCAACACAGTGTCCTGGGGCCCAAGCTGGGTTTAAAGCCACTGCTCAGGGTGTGCTGGATGCAGACAAAGCGTGGCCAGCAGCAGAGCCAGCAGCAGAGCCAGCAGCAGAGCCTTTCCATTTGTTTTTCCTGGCCTGGTGCGTGCTCAGTGCTGCGGGGTGAGGGAGAGGTCCCCCAGTCCCCATCCCACAGGGGATCCAGGTGTCCAGAAGCTGTGTCCATGTGGCACAGCAGCCCACAGAGAGACCCTTTGATGTGTTTGGTGCTCGGGTCCCTGATGCCTTGCAGGAAGAGGGGCTGTGCCCACTCCACTGAGTGACCCTCAGCAGCACCAGCCCCTGCTCCCTCCGGGGATGGAAATGCAGATCCCAGCCCTCAGGCTGTCCCTCCCCGGGATGGAAATGCAGATCCCAGCCCTCAGGCTGTCCCTCCCCGGGATGGAAATGCAGATCCCAGCCCTCAGGCTGTCCCTCCCCGGGATGGAAATGCAGATCCCAGCCCTCAGGCTGTCCCTCCCCGGGATGGAAATGCAGATCCCAGCCCTCAGACTGCACCTCCCCAGGATGGAAATGCCGATCCCAGCCCTCAGGTTGCGCCTCCTCAGGATGGAAATGCAGATCCCAGCCCTCAGGCTGTCCCTCCCCGGGATGGAAATGCAGATCCCAGCCCTCAGGCTGTGCCTCCTGGTGCCATTTGCTCGGTGAATCCCCTGTGTGCCACAGTGCTGTGTTGTAATTACCAGCCTGGGCCCTGCTGGCTGTAAAGCTGTCCTCAGCAGGCCATGATGGATGAGGCTGTGCTTTTGGAGTGGCCTTTTCTAGGGGGTGTTGCTAACTCCCTGGCATGTTCCTTGAGGTGATCCTCTGCTGCTCCATTGCTTCAGAGTGAGCCACAATTCCCCACTGCTTTCACTTCCCAGTCGAGCTGGTTGCTCTCAGGCTGCAGCTGATGTTTTCAGTGCTGATGTCTGAAGAAAAGATGATGAACTTTTTCCTTGAAGTGCGGAGGTTTTCAAAAACTACATTGGTGCAGATGGTCACTTAAAGAGAATACCACCTCTATTCATTATTTTTAATTACTTCTCCATGCCTTTGTACCTTATTTCTTCTCTCTAGTTATTCTGAAAGAGTTAAACTTCAGCATTCCATCACTGCTGGCAAAAGAGCTCTGTCGTAGGGTATTGCTTCTCTTTCCTCCCAACTAACTTGGGTGATTGACTAACAAAATACTTGAAATATTTGATCTGAAATTTGCTTTTGGGTAACATTCAAGGCTTTAAACTTCAAACTTCATTACTGGAGAGCTTTCCTGCTGGTAAACTCTGAGCATTCCTGCGAGGCACCAGCCCAAAGCACCTTGTGTGCTGCTGTCCTGTGGGCAGATTCAGAAAAGGTCTTGCAGAGGGTTTTCAGCATCACTGACTCATCTCACCAGTGTGCTTGGGAAGGGTGGGATCTGTCTCTTTTAACTTAGACAGATCTTTTAAGCAGATGAAATTAGACATCTTGGCTCCCTCTATGATGAACAGACAGAGATGGTGCCCCAAAGGGAGAGGTCTCAGCCCTCAGATTGACATTCAGGGGAGGTTTGAGGAGATGCCCTGTGGTGATGTCCACTCTCCACTGATGGTAGGAGCTGCCTGTGTGACTGGATAGATCAGACACTTGACTTGCATGTGGCAGGATGGATCCCAGCTGCAGGCCCGTGATTTTAAAGGTATTTATGTGCCTAACTAATCAGGAGGTGGTTTGCAGGATTTACAGAAGGGTTCTTCATTTTCACTGAAATAAAAGGGATTTAGTTTAGATAAGGCAGACCTTTGGGAAACCTTGTGTCTCATGTATTCATCTCAGCCCTTCAGAGGAGTGTGTGCCTGAATGTTCTCACAGAGTAAGGTCAGATGTGGCTGATGGGCATTTGATACATCAGATCTTAATGTGAACCTCAGGAATCAGAAAACTTCTATTTTAAAAGAGATACTTTATTCAGAGAAATTGAAAAGAGAGCCTTTCCCACTGCTTTTGAGCCATGTGTTCCTTCCTACTGAGGTCTCAACTGCACCACCCCACCTTGCAGTGCCTTGGTGGGGAGGAGAAGGCAGCAAGGGCTGAGTCCAGGTTCACCTTGGGATGTGCAGGACTGGAATAACTCTCCTCTCTCCTGCATAGACACCAGATATTTCCTTCTGTTCCTAGAGCTAGGAAAAGGCACTGTCAGCCTTGACTTCCACTTCAGCCTCATCCCTCAACTGCTAAACCTGATTTCAGAGAGGACACAGCTTCATGCTGGCTCATAAAAACTCCCAAACAACAACAAGAAAGAAACCCTGAACAAAATCCCTTGTGTCCCTCCCCAGGATGGAAATGCAGATCCCAGCCCTCAGGCTGTGCCCTTTTTGAGCTGTAATTTGTGGTTGGCTGATCACTTTGGAGCTGTAGCACTGATTTCCTCACTCCTCCCTCCCCAAGGCCTGGAGAGGGGCTGCTCCACTGGCTGCACTTCTGGGCTGCTCCTGGAAATGCTGATCCTTTCTGGAAAGCTGGAGGGGGAATAAGTCACCAGCGACCTGACAAACCTGCATGAAATTCAGCCACAGTAAAACCAAACACAGTGGCTGAAGGCAGCTCCTGGTTAGGAGTTTTCATGCCCATGCTGATGCTGTGGGAGCTGTGCCACATCTGCAGGTGTGTGTTTGGATCCAGCTGTGCTCGGCTGCAGAATGACACCTCGTCACATCTGATTCCCCTTGAGTACAGTGCTGAGAAACCAACTTGTTCTCAATTTCAAGTGGCAGAGATGGCAGAAGGTCCCTTTTGTTCACAGTAATCACTTCTGGTTGGGAGGGAGAATAGCAAGACCCAGTAAGACGGAGCTACCAAGGGTCAAGGCAGAAATAAGATGAGAAGTTTTGCACAGAGCACAATTAATCATCACAACATCCCTTGCATTTCTGTAGAGAAGGCTACTTTAAGCTGAAGTTTAAAGTTTCAGGATGCTGGCCCAGACCTGATCTTCTGTCTAGGCTGCCTTGAGTCCAGCTTAGCTCTTTGAAGGTCACCCAAGCCCCTGAGCTATCAGTTATCTGTTAAATAGACGTTTCTGAGGGTCTCACAAAGGCTGATAGGAAACAGTAGACCACATGGCTTAAACAGAAAGGAAATCTCTAAATTCTTGCCTTGCTGCTCTCCAAGCAGAGCACTGGATGGCCCAGGGACTGAGGTGGAAGAAAGAAGGGGCAAAGCAGTGATGGAAATGGGGTGAAGAAACATCTTATTTTTCTGATATAATACTCAGCCACTGACTGGATGTGTAACTTGGGCCAGCTGCCATGTAAAGCTCCCTCTGGACAACCATAGGTTTGGGCTTTTTCCTTTTCCTTGCTTCTTGGAAAAGATAAAAAACTCTGGAACACCCTCACTGGAAAACCAGATGTGGCATCTAGAAGCTGAATTTTCCCTGGTAAATAAATTCCACGGTGAAACTGAACTAAACAAAGCTGCTAACTAACCTTGCCCTGCTGCTGAAGAGTTTTGTAGAGTTTTCAAACATCCCTGTGATGATTCTGTTCTTTCGCTGTTCTCCCAGCGCCACGTCGAAACATTACATGACTTGAAAGCCCCAAAGTCGTGGAAGGGGGTATGGGAGGAGGAAAATACAAAGCAACTTGTACAGACTGCTATTGGGGAGGGGGGAGTGAGGATTTTTTCTTTTTTTTTTTTTTTTTCCACAAGCCCCAGTAACCACATGAAAGCTCTTTAAAAAGTAGCAAAACCGTCTTTTTTGTAGCAGCTCTAGTAGCGCAGGTAGTAAAGGCTGGTATTAATTACCTGATGGAGCTTATTGCTGCAGGTGGCAGGCAGTCAGGAGCTGCAGTGCTTGGGTGGCCAGTTGCACTGGTTTCCATAAAGCCAACAGGACACTTTGTCTACCACGGCTCCCAGAGGAGACACAGAGCGGGTTTCTGGAAGACATTGTCCTCCCAAAGGAGCCTGGTCTGGCTTTCTGGAGCCACCTGGATCCAAATCCTTGCAGACATGCCTGTCTGCCTGCAAACCAAAGCTGCTGGAGGAGGAATGGCTGGTGTGACACAAACAGGCAGCCGGCACTGTGGGTGCTCCAATTAACGGTGCCACGGCGATGGCGGCTGCTCGTGGGCTCATTACAAAAGACAGACAGACATCTGCAGGGGTCTTAAAATAATGACTGCTTTTATCTGGTGATTGGCAGAGGTGGGGTGACAAGGATCTGCTGCTTAGCATAATCTGAGACTTTTTTCTTCCCTTTTTTGGATGCCAGCAGAAGATGTAAGGCGGGCACCTGGAGCGGTGGCTCGGGAAGGACAGCGGGGATGCAGCAGGTCTTGGCCTCACTCACCCCACTGGAGCGAGGTCTGCCCAAAGTGCTCAGCCCTGAGTTTGAGGGTGAAGTCATTCCTGGTCTTGGCCTCACTCAACCCACTGGAGCGAGGTCTGCCCAAAGTGCTCAGCCCTGAGTTTGAGGGTGAAGTCATTCCTGGTCTTGGCCTCACTCAACCCACTGGAGCGAGGTCTGCCCAAAGTGCTCAGCCCTGAGTTTGAGGGTGAAGTCATTCCTGGTCTTGGCCTCACTCAACCCACTGGAGCGAGGTCTGCCCAAAGTGCTCAGCCCAGAGCTTGAGGATGAAGTCACTCCTGGTCTCCGTTGCCCCAATGAGCTGCTGGTGTTTTCTGAGGACACGTTATCCCTGCAACCCTGGCACATCCTTGGCTCTGTGCACTGACTGCCAGGTCACAGACCCCGGGCTGACCCCGGTGCCTCCTGCCTCTCTTCAGTGTCTCTGCTCAGATCTGTCACCATCACTGCCAAGGCCTTGCTCAGAACAGGCAATAATGGCAGAAGCTCCCGTTGAAATTTCCTCTCTTCCCAAGGCTGCACAGCTCTTCCATTGCTGGTCCCTTTCCTCAAGGCAAAGCAACTTCACATCCCTTTCAGCCTTTTCATTCTCCCTGCCTTGGGAAACATCCTGGAACTCTCAAAGGAGGAAACGATTTCAGGGCTGTACCCGTCCAAATCAGCTGCTGGGACATCCACAGGGAAAAGACTTGTGCCAGTTCAGGCTTCTCATGAGTCTTCTGAGATCCCTGAGGTTTTAGTCTAAATTAATTCTCTTATGCTAGGCCCAGCAATAGAAAATAAGAAGAGGTTATTACCTATATTCTAATTATATTTTGACCTTTTAGAGTATTTTTTTAGTTATGGATTTCAAATCCATTTGCGAAGTTTGGTGAACTAAGTCCCAACATGAAGAAGTGCCACCTTATTTTTCAGGTCTGAAAAATAAAGTGTTTTCCCCAAATATGTGAGGAGCTGAGCAGGGATTAGACCCCAGACCCCCAGCTCACAATCTCCTCCTTTAACTGCCAGCTCAGCCTTTGCTCATTCTGGTATGGGAAAAGCAATTGGGAATAAGAAGCTATTACTGGGGCAGGCAGTCTGTGGGGGATAGAGTTACAGTTTTTACAATAATGTATTATTTAGGACTGGGTTGCCATTTGAGATGGACTCAGGCTGCAAATTCAGAGGCTCTGCTGGGATTGAATACTGAAAACCCCAGAGTGGAGAAGCATTTGAGCAGAGAAGCGTTTGAGTTTGAGGTTTGGGATCTATTACTGTGGATTCCCAGGGATGTCTGTTCCAGAGGTCTACAGCACATCTTCTGCAGCACTTATCTCTTGCCCTCCATATTTATTTCACCATTCAGGAGAAGAGACAGGAGGATTTTCTCTGTCATGCCATTATGATTCCTCCCTCTTATTGACCAACTCAAGCAAAATTGTTTACAGATCTAATAGAAAGGGCAAAACTTTCTCATCATTTTTTTCCTGGCTCCTATTACGTTGCTGTGTATTTGGAATGTGTGTCAAAATAGAAAAAAAAGGGATGCTGATGTGTTTTATTTGGTCTTTCATTTGAGGCTTGCCAGCTCTTTTCAAACTGAACTTAAACAGAAGGCCACAAGAGTTTAAACCTGATTAAAAGGATGCAGGAGAACATGAAATGCTGCTCTCCAGAAGCTCTCAGGCTCCCTGTTAATCTGTGCTGATGCCTTTTGAGCATCGGGGTTAAGAGACAATAAAGAACATGGGGCAAAAGGGATCAAGACAAAAAAAGTGAATTAGTGAATTAATGAAGAAAGATCTTGAGAAAAATATCTTTGATACCTAAAAATAACTAATAGTGTGTGTTAGTTTAAAAGCATATTTTCAATGCAGGGATAAGTGCACGCAGCAGGGAGGAAAATACAAGAGAGAGGCTGGAGTAGAGAGTGTAGAGGGTGAATTTAACTGACAATAGATCACTCGAGCCTGTGGTATCGCGTTTAGAGGGTTAAAAGGCTAAACATCTTCGTATTTAATGGAAGATGCTCCTAGAATTCTCAAAAGCAAAAGATGGAGAGAAAAAAAATCTGCTGCCTGGGAACTTGAAAGAGCTGCACTTTTGAGCCCAGAGCCTGGAAAGCTGCAAATCTGTTCGGTGGGGAGACCCAACAGATCTGTTCCTTCTCTTCAGCCCCGCAGGGAATGGGCTCTGTCCTGGAGAATTTGGGATGCTGAGGCTGATCCCAGGTGTGCTGCTCACCCTGCCCCATGTCCAGGTCACTTCAGGATTAATTCACCTGCAGTTTAGGTTTAAATTAGGAGTTTTCAGGGCCTTCCCACCTTTATTCATGGACAAACACTCTTGACCAGTGGATGAGAAGGGACATCAACCAAGAAAGGTTTGCTTTGCTGACAGCACGTCAGGCCAGCACTGAGTTTACAGTGAAATATTTTGGGTTTATAGTGAAATATTTTGGGTTTATAGCAACATACTTTCTACCACTTTGCTGAAAATTGCTCTTGGGTATTAATCAGGCTGGAGTTTGCAGGGTCAGTACCAAACTGAATGATTATAATTCAGAAAACTACAGTAATGTGCTGATGGTTGTCTTTGCTAGAATTTTATCACTCAGTATTTGAATCAAAAAGTCACCTTTTTTTTGTAGGGAAAGCATGCTCTGTAGGTAACCTGCCCTCCCTAAAAACCAATAAATCATGTTCTTGGAGAACAAAGATCTGAGGATGCTCTATAGAAAGAAATAACATGAACAAAGCTGTACCATACGTTAAAACCAGTAAAACTGCTTAAGGCATTCCAAATGCATTTTTTTATTAGTATTGTGTTGTGATGCTAAACAGAAAATGACAACTGTGAATAAGATAAAGGTCTTCATTGTGCATGAAAAATTCAAATTGTTACTTTAAGGAGCGATTTATTTTTTTTAAAAACATCATAAAACATTTATGATAACATTTTACAAAATTAGGAAGGGAGAATTGGCTTGAAATCTTCTAAATCCATTAAATTTTCATGTTGTTGTTCAAAGCAATGGTTAAAAAAGCAAGAAAAGAAAAAGGTCTAGAAGGCATGAATATAGATATTTGAATATATATTTGACAGCTTTATCTGAGAATCAGAAGTCTGGAACTTGAACTAATTTAGGGCTGAACAAAACTTTTATCTGTGGGTTGGCTGAGAATTTCTAAATGATTAATGACTGCGGCAGAGCATGAACTTTCCAGGCTACAGAGGGAAGAAGAGGGTCATTCCCAGAAGATTCTGGACACAGTTGAGCCAGAGACAAGGCAGTGAAACCACTTCACTGAAAGTTCAGGGAAAATCTTTGCGTCTCACGAGAAACTGCAAATTTCTCAGGTCTAATTGTCTTTAGGCACCTTTGCAGTATTTTACCTCTCTCTAAGCAGCTGGAGCAAGAATTATGTTCCAGGGAAAGGAGAGGGAGGTGGTGACCCTGCCAAGGCCAGCAGATCTCTGCTGCCTCATGGAGAGGCACAAAAAAGAGGACCTGAAAACCGTTTTAAGGCAGCTGCTGTTGTGGGCTTTGGGTGCACACCCCTCCCAGGGCAGGATCAGGGATTAAACCCCCAAAACATAGCAGGATGGGGGACTGCCCCAGCTGAGATGTGCTGGAGATGGTTTTAGGTGAAATTAATGTGGTTTTATATGAAAATTAGAAATAATGGGCGGTAGGAGTGCAGGGAGTGGAGTAAGGAGGGGCTGGCGTTCTGGGAAAAGCATGTGTCTGTTGAGCACAGTGGGAATCACATCTCCCACCATGCCAGGGGAGCAGGGCCATGACACCCCCACATGCCCAGGGACCCCAGGCACACTGTCCCTGTCCCCTCCCTGGCAGCTGAGAGCAGCCCTCCCCACGCACTCCCGACAAGAGCGGCAATTTGTTCCCTTTTAAAGCGAAATTAATTGTGGCAACAGGAGTAAACGCCAGGACTTCAAACGAGCCAGTGACTCCGACTGGAGGAGTTGGCACTTGGAAAACAAACAAGAGCAGCAGCAACATCCTTGTGTGTCATGCTGCACCAGCAGAGAGACTTTTGAAATCCCGGCTCCGCGCTCTCCGGTCGGCGGAGCCGCGGGAAACCCGCGCGCTGCGTTTTGCCGGTTGGTAATTACGTTTTTCATATTTTATTTATTTCCTCAAAAGGAACAAGTAATTATTACACAATGCTTTCCCCCCACACCAATTTGGAAGATTTATCAATTATAATCTAGGAGAACAGCCCCATGTTAGACTTCAAATGTGTCTCATTAAAGATATTTTTTAGGGAGAGTGGTGGAAAAACAAAGAACTGCTGTGCTGTTGCCTTTTACTTCGCTTTAATGTTGGGTTCAGAAGTAATGATGTTGGGAACAATCATTCTTCAAGCCTCTGTTTCCTTGTGTTTACTCATTAAACACGAGAACCAGGTGCTCTCACGGGGAATTGCTCATTCTAACATTGGCTTTAGAAATCAAAAGTCTCTTCACTTTCACTAACAAGCACAGCTTCACAGGGAAGGGACTGGGAAAAAAGCAGCCAGGACCTGCTTTAAAAATGGAATATTAGTGCCCAGCCCATAGAAGCTGTCCTGATTTTGGAGAGCTCTTGGTGGGAGGCATATGATTACAGGGTGTTCACAGTGCGTGATATTTGGTCTTGGTGTTCAGAGCTCCTTTAGGAGCAGTGGAGGTCAGATCCTGCTCTCATTCTCCTCCAGAGGAACCTGTCCATCCCCACTGATCAGGCAGGGTAACCAGCTCCCCTGATTGTGCAGAGTGAATATCCCTGTGGAAGGCAGTTCAAGCTCGGTCAGATCTCCTGAGCTGTTCAGTGGCCTCAGTGTAGACTTTTCATGCCATTCTGGACTCCTCAGGTCACTCAGGAGGTCTGCCCAGGCTGGTGGGACATGGAGTGTGCAGAGGTCAGGGAGGTGCCCCAGGGCAGGTAAGGGCTCCATCTGCTCATCCCTTTGCAGGCAGAGCTCCACCCCAGCTGGGACATAACTGGTAGGGTGTGATGGGGACGCATCAGGGCTTGGAAGATTGAAAATCTCTGGTTTCTGGGGGAAGGTCACTTAGTTTTCTTGAAGTTTCTGTAGGCAGCATTCAGGAGCCCAGAGTACAGGTCCACACTGAGAAGCTGATCTGGCTCTGAAAGTTCCTCTGTTATCTGTGCCCACAATAGTCACAATCTGGTGCCCCTATTGGCCATGAATCTCTTTTCTTCCCTTCAGCAATGAGGGAAAGGGAAAACTCAGGACTGAAATCCCAAGTTGATTTTCCTCCACTGGTTTTCATGTGGGGCATACCTGGGAATGTCCCATAGGGAACCAGAGGTTCTCTGTGGTGTGGATAAGGGTTGGAGGGAGAGAAATCCTCTCCCTTTGGCTGGATGCACAGAAGGTGGCATGAGTGCATCTGGACAGGAGGCAAAGACAGCAGATGTACAAGGACCTTCCTGTATAGAAAAGCCCCTGGGGTATTTTTCTTGAATCCTGAAAACTTTCATATTACCAGAGACTGAGATTTAAAAAAGAAACTAAATTATTTTGCCATTACTGCAGGAAGTGGGTTTTTTTTACAAAATTTCAACCCATCCTAATTTTAGTTCCAGTTTAGTGGAGCCCTGGGCTGGACCTTTATTTGCAATGATTTACAGCAGTGTCCCCCCCAGGCTGCGACTGGCAGAGGCAGCACCAGCCAGTCCATTCAGGTGTCAACCTCCATTAATAATTATTCAAATTGTCCAACTGCCCTAAATGTGCTTTGCTGGAGGGCTGCTCCCATTCCTGGCTGCTGCACAGCTCCCCTTGCCAAGCCCCCGAGCCTCTGAGCCATCCCATTGATGGAGAACCTGAATCTGTGTTAAAAGCTGTGAATCTGCTTTCCTGCTTCCAGCCCACCTTTACAGAGCCGGCCGCTTAAACTTTTTACTTGTCCTGCAGGAAAGCCTGTTAGTGGGAAGATATCAAGGGGAATCTGTGTAGATCTGATTGGCAAGCTGTGTTCTTAGTTCTTGGTGCTTTTTTGAGTCGTCGTCTTTTCCCCAGCAGTGCCTTTTAATTCTGGTTTTATAGCTGACCTTGTTACTGTTGTTAGTACAGTTTTTCCCTTTCCCTTTTTTTCAGCATAGCACTTCTGTAAATGTTTTTGTTCTTTGTTCTAGTTCACTGTCCCTTTGAGGTTCCCTCTGATGTCTAGTCAGTGGCGTGTTTTTGATAAATTCTTCCCTAGCTGGTGCATCTTCTCTCCAGGTATCAAAAATCAGGGCAATGGTTATTGAAGGGACGCTCATTAGAGCGAGCCACGATTTCAGTGCTGCTGCCTCTGCTAAGGAGTGGGTGCCTCTGAGTCAACAAATGGGCCAGCATTTAAACAAAGAAGCAGGAGAGCTGCCCTTGCAGACCCTGCGGGCAGCACCTCAGCCGAGCGCGGGGCTTTGAGCGCGGGGCTTTGATTGCCACGCGTGTGATGGGGAGAGCAGCAGCCCTGCAAAGTCCCTGCCAGCCACATCCCACACCCACCAGAACGGGGACAGAGCCATCTCCTCGTGTTCCTACACAGCCAAGCTCTGCTTGGAGAGTCAAGGGGAAGGACTGAAAGATGGGAAATGGCAAAACGAGCTCTGGTTTGTACCCCTGTGCTTACAAGTGCTGTGCATGAAAAGGGTGCTGAGATGGGCACTAGGCTAGAAAGTTCCTGAAGTCTTGCTGGCACAGGAGCCATGTTCTGGCCTTGGTTTCTCCATGGGAAGCTGAGCTGGCTCTGACCCCCTCCATGGGTGTGTTGACCTGAACCGACTCCTCGGCTTCAACCTCAGCCCAACCAAACAATCTGTGCTGCAGCAGAACCCAAGTCACACACAGTTCAAAGTGGTTTCTCTATGTCTTAAGGGTTCAGTGTAAAGCTCTGCCTCCCTGGGAACCCTCTTTTTTGTCAACCTGCCCCCAGGCACCAAGAGATCACCCACTACACAAAGAATTTTTGAGCATGACATAAGATTTGCTGCATCCTCTTGAAGTCCTCTGTGGACAGCGAGCAGAGCAGGGAGGACCAGCAGCTCCAGGTTCTTTGTGCCAGCCCAGCAGGGAGCTGGGGAATATGGGGATCCTCATAAAAGGGAAACCAGCAGTCTCACCTCTGTACTTTCCCAGCACAGACGTTTTGTCTTGGATTATTCGGGAACCTTTCTTGTGTTCTGCATGGTAAATAGGCTTTCCTTGAGTCGCTCATGTTGGAGGTTTAACAATGCAAAGGGCTTTGTTCTGGTTACATGGCAGAGAACAGCGCCAAGGTTTGTTTACACCAAAGGGCAAGGGCATAATAATCCTCTCTGTGCATCATGCAAGGGCTTGCAGCAGGAAAGGTAATGTCTAATGACCTTCATTTCTTAAACGCCTTCCAAACTCCTCCTCAGACACTAGAGGGTGAAGCTCTGCAATTCCACTGAAAAGTAAGTGACAGAGGGAAAATGAACCACGGAAAGGTCAAAGATGGTGTCTGAGCCAGGAGACTTGGCTGCTTTGATTATGTCAGCGCTGCCCTATATTCTAAGAACCTTTAGGAAATTAAAGAAACTCTGAGTTGGATAAAGTTGTAAAGTTGAAGTTAAAAACAAGTTTGAGTGGCCTTTGGCAATGCCTTTTGTGCTTCTGAAATACTGCAAGATGCTGCTCCCTGACCAGGCAGGCCCCACTGGCTGTGCTGAGGCTCCAGCAGAAATTCTGCTGGAGTCCAACGTGACATAGATTCCCAGGACCATCAGCAAAGCCAGTCAAACAAGACAGCCTTAAAATAAACTCAAATTTCTCTTCATGGCTTCACTTCAGAAATCAAACCAGCTGCCAAGTGCAAATGCTGGAAGTACATCCCTTAATTTAACATTAACTTCAGCTTGTTGCAACTTGATGGGCATACTCCAAATGCACCACTGCTTTGTTGTAACTCTAATTCGCTCATCCACACCTGCCCAGACTGCTGGTGACTTTCTCAGTTGTACGCACATGTACAAGTCCTGGTGTTGAGCTGTGTCAGCAAACACTTCCCCTTGTTGCTTTAAAAAGGTTGCAAAATGCTTGTTTGATGCCAACGAGCTCCACTCCACGCAGCCAAAAATGAAATGCAAATAAGAGGTTTGGCCCATTGCTGGTGAGACTCTTCAAAGCCGGGCTCTCCTTCCTGTGATGTGAAGGCTTTGAGATGGAATCCCCCCAAGCAAGAACAGCCCTCAGAAGGGGTGCCAGCACCTGGTAAAATCAAAGCTTTGAAGATGGGCCTCCCCATTGATAGAAGTCTTTGCATAAGTATCCTCCTATCTTCTCTGATGCCTTTCCAGTGTCAGCAAACTGAGAGCTCCAAGATCAGGGATGGGATCCCTGTGCTGCTCCCTCACTGGAACAGCAGGTCTTGGCTTTGCTGGAGGCAACCCCCCAACCACAGAGGTGGGTCCCACTGACCTCCTGCCTGACTCAGGGGCTGGCAGGTGAATTCCAGCAGGTCTGCTGGGGTGGTTGGAGATGTTATCACACCCCACTTCCCCTTCTCTCTGTCCTCCCCCTGCCCACCCCTGCCCTGCAGAGCTGGAAGAGCAAAGCTGTGCTGGCACCATGAGTTCTCCAGGGGAAACCCAGCAGCTTCATAGAGAGGGAGACTCTGCAGGGCTGAGCCTCTGATTCCCTGTGCCACAGGAGCAGGAACAAGGGGCCCACAGGGGAAGGGCAAGGTGAGAAGGGGGCAGTAGCAGCCTTGAAAGCTCTTGCAAATCCCACCTGCTGAGCCCTAACAAGGAAAATTCTGTTTTTTGGATCTCCTTGGAGAAGAGGATGGTGTGGCAAATGAGGGAAATGCCATGACTTGTCTTCAATGTGTAATTGGAGCATCTTCCAGTGGAAGTGCAATGCTTTCAACCACCCTCCCCTGACTTTCACAAAAAGAGAATCAATCACTTCATCTTCTTCCCAGAACCAGCCTCTGCTCCTCTTCCTCAGGCTGTTCTTCACCGAAGCAATGCTTCTCCTGCACCAGGCAAGGCATTAGTTGGCTCACAAATTATTTTTTATTATTTCATTGGGCACTCTTTTACTTCAATGTATAACCTGTATAACAAGGAAAAAAAAAATCTGTTCTGCTCTAAATTCTCTCTTACAGAGAAGCCTTAAAGCTCTCAGTTTTCCTCATCCCCAAAAGATTTCCTCTAACAAGGCATAAGAAACAGGAAGGAGTGAGGTTTCATCTCACTTTTCATCCTTTCCTCTAATCAAGCAACACTCCCTGGCACCTTGCACTACCTGTCTTGGAGCCTGTTCTGGAGTGAAGGTTGTCCTCTGGCCAGGAAGGATGGGGGTGGAAATGAAAAGAAAAACCCGCAGGCTCTCCCTGGGAAGAGGAACTGGGAGTGCAGTGGTTTGGGCACACGGGCCAGGAGAAAGGTGTTGGCTGATGAAGTGGCCATGCAAGTCCCTTGGTGTGTGGATAAAGAGCAGGAGGAGTTTGTATCTGCTTCTGGTCGTGTTTCTGAGGCACCAAAGTGCTCTGGTCTCCTGAGAGCGTGGCTGATGAGACATGGGCTGCTCCTCTGCTTGTCCTTTCTCCAAGTCCTTGAAGATCCATTTTTGGGATGCCTTGGGAGGGAAGAGGTTGCTTGGACTGAAACACCCAGGAGAGGGTCCTGTGGGAAAAAGTCTCTCATGAGGAACATGGCTGCTCTTTGCTCTTCACAGAGCTCAGCTGGGTCATTGTCATAATTTCAAAATGTTTCATTTCTGAGCAAGAAATCCAGCACTTTTGTCCACCAGACCCCAAACTGGAACACCCCATTAAACATTAAACTGGAAATATGTTAAAACTGCATATTATGGTCTTAATGAATTATCTGTTTTAGAAAGGGGAAACAGTGAAGAATTGCTGGCGTAAGTGTGGAATAAGATTTTTCAAAGGAATTACCCCAGCCAAGGCCCAGGATAAAAGTATTTTCAATAATAGCATTAGACCAAGAAGCAGCACAGCAAGAAATGCCAACTGTAGTCTCTAAATGCTTAAGCAACTTGAAATCTAAAGATGAAAAAGCACTGTACACTATTTACTCTTCTTAATGCTGAATTGTACAGAAGTACATTTATATTTTATACCTCTTTGAACTGGGAAATATGTATAATTCCCACAAGAGGATAAAGTATTTTTGCACTGAAGGATTAGAGAGGTGCTGTTTAAAAGACAGTTTCAGGTACAGCCCTGAAAGGGTCTTTGACAGTAGGTCTGGCCATGCTCTTGTTCTTTCATTAGAGCCCAGAACTGGTGCATCACGTCTGCATTTCCCAAGCGAAGGCGCTGGAGGGGAACATCAGCAGTCCGAGCAGATCTTAAGCAAATTGCTGCTATTTGAAGGCAGAGTTCTGCTTCAAAATCAAGAGGCTGATAAATGTCTTTGACTGCTCCCCAGCCTTTGTGATGATCTCCACCAGGGTGACCCACTGGACCTCACCCACGCGCAGCCACAGCCTTTGTGAGACGCTCCCACCGCGGCCCATCAGATCAAACCGGGGAGTGGGAAGTGCTGGCTCTTGTGGAGTGCTCCCGTTTGAACCCAACCCCGCCGTCTCCTTAGATGCATTTCTCTGTTGGGAGGTTATTAGGAGTGACAAGCCTCTGGTAATGTAATCTAGGATTTGAATAAAGCAACTGCTGCGTCCTGCAGGTGACTCCTTTGTGGCCGCGCTCGGAGGAGCGGCGCGAGGAAGGGTCGCTCCTGCCTTTAAACTTCCTCGGCGTACACGGAGGGGAGAAAAGACAAATAAAAGCCAGGCAGTTTATCTTGCACCGTCATTTAACAAGTTCTGTCGGCTGGGCTGGAATGGCTGGAGAGGGATACTGCCCCTTCTGAAACAAGGCAGCGCCTGAGCCGGTTTCATTTGATTCTGAATGTGTCATCAGGTCTGACCACGAGCCAAATAAGGCCAGAAATATTTCCCTGGGAAGACGGAATCCCATTTATCTGGAGGTTTTGTCTCCCCTGACGTGGCTTGCTATCTGGCAGGGTGGCTGAGGGCATGCCAGGCGGGCTCAGCCCCTCTTGCCCCTCTCCACCCCTGCTCCCGTGGGTCTGTGCTTGGCTGATTGTAGGGAATTCTTATTTACTGTGGATCCAGCACTGGCAGCGGGCTCTGGCCGTGGGGTCGGTGCTGGTGGGAGGGAGCAGGGCTTTGCCTGCTCCAGCCAGGGACGGGGCACTGAGTTCTAACCAGCAAATATGGGATTGAAGCCTCCATTGTGCCAGCCCACCGTGGGGAGGGGGAGAGGAGCAGATAATGAGCTGCTGCATGATCAACCGCGAGAAGAAGGTATAAAAGATATAGACCATTAGAAAAGAACAAGGCTTTAAATGCCATCTGAGATTTTAGCTGAAAAGCCCTTTATTAGGTTTTAAAAAAAAAAAATCTACATTTAACAATATAGAGTACCCAGTCCTGTAGATTTCTACCGCAAACTCCTCTGAAGTAAACTACAAAGGATTGTGATGTTTCTTCTTTCAGACTTTTTTTTTAATATGAACTTTTTTTAAGGCACCGTATCCCAGTGAACTATCCTCCATTTCTTTTTCTTGCTGAAGCTGCAGATGTACATTATGCTTGTGTGAAAAAAAGCTAATTAAACTGCATAGACTCTGCAGGAGGCAGAGAAGGCCTGCAGTGCACGGGGGATGATTGATTTGGACTGTCACACAGCTCTGCTGGGTGTCATAACTTAGTGACAAATAAAGGATTACAGTGTCCCAGAGTAACTCTCTCCCTTTTATTGTTCACCAGACATCAAAGCACAAAAGCATATTAGCATTTTTAATAAGTAGTTAGGTCAGTCGTGGCTTACAGTTTGGAATTACTTTCTGTAAAACTAAAAAAAAAATAAAAAGAAAGACAAACCAAACTTATTGGTAGATCAAAAAATATAATACCCACAAGGCAGGAGCAATTCTTCCATTGCTTTCCATTGGGAGTGCATTATTTGTCTAAAACATGTGGGGAATGCCAGCTCCTAGCCTATTGTCTGAAAGCGAGATTTGTAGCTATAAAAATAATATTAAGAAGTTGAAAACATTTTATCAGAAAAGCAATTACTGAACTTCTAGCATTTGAGGCCTGTGTGTTGGTTTATTTGTGCATTTTCATGGGGAGCTTATTATTTTCTGCTTACAATTAACAGTATAAAATTACTTTTATTTTTAAATCACCTTATCTCTAATGAACATGTATCCCTGGAAATAAAGTTGAGGGTATCTTGTATTTTTAAGAAAGCATAATAATAGTAATTTGAGGGTGTTTATTTTGAATAAACAGAAGTCAGATATGAAAATATGAACCGGGATGGAATAATGAGGCTGATGTTTTTATCGGGATATAATTAGCTGGGCATAATTGTTAACCTTTCCCTTTGGAATGGACAGAGCTTTTTTGGATGTGTCTGCTCTGTGGATGGGGACAAAATGGCACGGGCAGGATAAATCTGTGGGAATGCTGGGCTGCTCCTTGGGCACTCGCTGTGTGTTCACACTCAGCTCACACTCACAAACACACTGTTTGCTGTGCAAACCCCCAGCAGCAGCTGGAAAACGTCCCCTCCTCAATGAAGATGCCCCAGGTGACTTTGGGATGTTTATCAACCCCACGCAGGGTTTGAGCTAAACCTTTACGCAGGAGGATTGGGCTGGAATCAGCGTTCTCTGCAGTGAGATTGATCAGAACCAGAGACTGAGGAAGGTTTGAGGCTGAGGGGCTCCAGAGCTGCTGCTCCATCCATCCCCTTGGGAGATTGGGATTCCCACCCTCCCTGGGAAAAGAAAGGCTGCACTAAAGCTGCAAACTCCACTCTCCTCTGCTCCCCCCTCTATGACATAAAAGTCACCAAAACATTATCCACGTGTGAGGTGCAGATGCTAAAATCAGTTAATTTACCCCAAAGCACACATTTGACACATTTTTGGGTGGCCCGTGTCACTGTTATCAGTCGCCATCCCAGCACTATCATTAGCAGGGTGCTGTTATCGCTTGTGCTGGTCTTCAGGGAATTAACCCTTTGCTGACTGGTTTCCTTTTTCTTGGAACTTCTTTATCCTGTTGCTGCTACTTCACACCTCCTTGGAGTGGGATCGACCACATCCAGGATGGTTTTGGTGGCTGAAGCCTCGTTTTCTGCACCTGCCCTGCAAGACAGGAGAGGGACTCAAGAGTTTCTTCTGCATTTTGTGGGGAAATGCCACTTTTCAATGGGACACCTGGCTGAGCTTCCTTGGATGTGTCCCCTTCTCTCGTCACTGGCAAGAGCTGATGGTGCCACCAGACCCCAACAATGGGACAGCTTCATTTTTCTGTATGGACAGTAACCTGTCCTGGGGGAAACCTCCATTACTCCCAGTTATCTCTTAAATTTCAAATTTCCTGGCCCCTTCCTTCCTTTCCTGCAGCAGTAGTGACTGCGTGCCTGCCCCACTAGGGCCGACAGATTTCCTTCTGTCAGTGAATGCTGGAGTGGAAAGCTGCATTAGGAAAGAATAATGTGCATTTTTAAGCTATCTCTATATGTATTTCAGGACATGAAAATGAGGAACAGAGCCAAGATCTCTGTAGAGCTCCAGCAAATAGTCTATGGATTATCAATGGTGCAAGATGACATCTGGGGAACTACTGGAATGGGCCATAACAGCCGTAAAGCAATTTTCTTATTATCCCTGGAGAGATGTTTCCTCCTTTTTTAACAGCTATTCTTTTAATTCTTCTTAAATGAAAGCTTCATTTTCTTGGTATGAAATTACCTTTAAAAAAAATTATCAGAGAACTTAATTTTCCTTTACAAGAAAAAAACTTGGCACTTGGATACCTGTATGACAGACACCTTATATATATATCTGTGAGGAATAAAAAAAAAAAAAAAAAGAGACAGGAAATCTTTCATTTTCAGAGAAAAGAAACAGTTTCACGCTTGAGATTAAATAATATTATTAAATATCACCTTGTGCCTACACAAAAATCATTTAAGATTACAGTGGAGATGTCCAAGGACAGAACAGTGTTTACCCATCTGTAGGTGCCAAAACACCGCAACACAGTGCGGGAATTTTTGATGGTGGAATTTCCACCTAAATTTAATTTCCTTTCTTTGATTCAAATAAACCCTTCCTTTTAATTTTAATGGAGTGCTTTCTAGTAAATCCAAACTCACCATTCTTCAGGGCATTTAAAGCCATATCCAGGGCTGGATTTTGCAGTGTGGATCCACTGCTTGTATCTGTGTGAGTCGGTCCCAATGAGTTTTGACTATTGTGCATTCTTGGGACCACAGGAACATGATGGGAGACTCTGTCCTCATGTTAGAGACAAGCTGTAAATCTCAACAGGACATGGGATCTGAATGCAGGAGACTCTTAATCTTGGCAGGAGTCAGCAAGTCCCCTCTGTACTCACACTACAAAGGCAATTTGCATGAGGATTTTCACAAACTCTGTTCCTCAGGATCCTATTTTTTGTGGTGATTTCCTCCTTTCCCTAAAAAGGACACAATAGTGTGAACTGATTTGTTTTCTGTTGGACACATCAGCATAATTTAGGCATACCTGTCCTGCATTTTCCAGTTATTTTTGTGGACCTTTCTGGCAACTGGGAGTCTCTTCTTTGCTGTGAATCCTGTACACTCACTCACTCTTGTAATCTGGGAGGCTCCTGCATATTTGAAAGTGATGGCTTCATTTGTTTTTCCAAGTTCTTACTGAATCACTTGTTGGTGTACAAGTGACATTCCAAGCAGCAGATTAATGAAAGCGCCTTTCTTCTTTGTACAAGTTGTATTACGTCAGAAATTTCTCCACACGCGCACCAGTTCCAGTTATCTGATTGATACACTTAGACATCACGCATGAAATATGCTTTTATTCATGTGTTTGTGTCTATAAACTGAAAAGGGGCCTTTATTCTGGAGGAAGAGTCCTGCAGCTCGGCGCTGAGCTGCACGGCTCCATCAACAGTTGAGCTGGATGCTGGCCAAAACCCAGCCTTATCTCTTCCAGCAATGTCAGTGCAAGGAACCACAAGAGGTGAGTTGTGAAAGATCCATTTGGGGAAAAAAAAAACAAAAAAACACCACAAAACCAAAAAACCTCAGACAAAGTCATGATGTCACTCCAAATCCAGGGCTGGGAGATTCTGGCTGGTGTTCTTGGCCCTGCTTTGGGCTGTGGGGTCCTCGTGGTGCAAAGGGGCAGCAAAGGGCAGAGTTTGTCTGATCCTAAAAGCCATTACCTGATGGCTTGGCCCTTAGGGCTCCATGTTCCATGTGCTGCACGGTGTGGAGGGGCTGGAGGGAGCTGGGAAGGCAGCCAGTGGGAAAAAAGCTCCTGTGGGGCCTCCCACCTCAGAGGTGAGGCGTAACCACATCCTAGGCCAGCTGGAGTTGTGTTGGAACCCTGGACAGGAAAAGAAGATGAACAGCTACAGGGTTGGTGTCCACTGCTCCTGGAATTGCTTGGCATGGGGGTGAAGATGAGAGTTGGCTGTGGAGGAGCCTCAGCCATGTGGGGACACCATTGGGCTTGGGTGCTGTCTGTCCCAAAGCCCTCCTGGCCCACAAGGCAAGTCCTGACAGCAGAGGAGAAACTGGTGGAGAGCAGGAAGAGCACAAATACCAGTGCTTGGGTTCTGTGAGTGAGCCTGAGAGGAGAATCATGCTCAGGGAAGCTGTGGCTGCCCCTGGATCCCTGGAAGTGACCAAGGCCAGGCTGGATGTGGCTTGCAGTAACCTGGGATAGTAGAAGGTGTCCCAAGGCAGGGGGGTGGAACTGGATGAGCTTTAAGGTCTTTTCTCTTCACGTGCAGGTCTGTGTGAGGACTGTGGGAAGAGCCCATCTGCAAATAAATTGTCCAACAGGGCCCCAGGGGAGGCCCAGGGGCTGCCATTGCTGAGACAGGCCGAGTCCCAGGGTCCAGGATGCCATTTTGTGGTCAGGTTTATGGCTTGGTGTCCCCAGGCTGCAGGTCCTCCCTGCTGAAACCAGCTGGGAGCAGGAGCCTTCAGCCTGGATGGTCTGAGGGGAAAATGTGACCTGAGGATGCTGTTTCCCTCACTTGTTTTATCCCAGGCATGGACACCCAGGTGAGTTTGGACAGGAAGGTGAGGTGGGTTTTCTTTCCACACTGCAGGAGACAGGTGGAGCTGGTGATCACTTGGACCAGATGAAACACTGAGCAGCAACTTTTAGTTCTGTGAGAGCCAGCAATGTTCAAATCATGATTTGTCCCACCAGCATCTGGAGGAGGCTCTGCTGGCCTGGGCCTGGAATCCGTAATTTCCAACCCCATCCCAGGACTTTGACTTCCTCTTTGAAAAACACCCAAGACCTGCTCAGAGAGCCCATTTGCTAAAGGATTTCCATAATCCATGAGCCATTAACAACCTCACACAAAGCAGGACCTTAACAGGCAGGCCTGGCACAGAAGCCAAAGCCCAGAGGGGCTTAATTTCTCTCCTGTCCTTCCCCAAAGTGGGCCACAGTTAATGCCAAAAGGGGTTTATGCTATTACTGCAAGAGCTCTTGGATCAAGCATTTCACTCAGAAGCTTCCTATTTACTTCACTGCTTTAACACTCTGCTGATTTAAACACATGCAGCTCTGGAAGGAAGCAGCAGCATTTGCAAAATTAAAAAAAAAAAAAAAGACTTTTATAGAAATATTTGTGCATCCTGTGCAAAAGCAAAGCCAAAAAAGTGGCCAAGAGGAGAAGCAAAGCCCAAAGTCATTTAGTAATTTTTAACCAGATGCTCCAAAATATGGGGGGAAAGCAAAATGATGGCAGGTCTGTGCAAATACCTAAGTGTGGTATGTACTTTTACACACACACACACATATATATATATTGCTGGGTGTGAAGGGGTAACCTGGACATAGGGGTGTTTTGGGGAGCACAGAACAGTTTCATGCTTGTGCAACAGCAGAGCACATTTCCCATCCTTTTTTTTTTTTCCAGCTGAGAGACGAATGAGCTAAAATGACAGAGACAGAATGGAAAAAATAAGCAGACTTGGATCTGGACTAAATGTACTCGCAGGATAGAATGTTAATTTTACCCAGATTTGGTTTCACTTGGGGGAAAAGAAATAGCATTTAGTCTCTCGTAGCTGTCTGCATGATGCATAAATGTGGCCCTTGCCAGTGTCACCACAGCAGTGGCAGGAATGGCCAGGTTGGATTTTTCTGCACTAATTCCCCTCCTCTGGAGAGATTTCCTATCAGCACATGGCCTCTCCAGGCACGTGTACTGCAGTAGCATCAGGGGTGAAGCTGGGAACCTTCACTCCAAGTTCCCTTGCTCTGGTTGGCTTGAATCAAACCTTAATTAAAATGGGAGTGTTTTTTAATTTAATTAAGAATATTGACTCAATTAATAAGACACTTAAGTGATTACACAAAGTTAATTGCAAACAGTTTGATACTGCAGCTCCTGCTTTAGCTAATTCCTGATTTGATGAAGATTCCCAGCCATCTAAAAGGCTCAGGTAATTAGCATTTGATTGGGTCATAAGCTATTTTTAACCAACCACCCCTTACAGAGTGTGCTGCCTCCTCCTGTAAAAATGGAATATTTCAAATATTCTTTTGAGAAAGACGCAGAAATTCTCCTTCCAAAAAAAAAAAAAAAAAAGCAAGTCAAAGAATAGTTATAGTCGGAATATAATTGGCAATATGAGAATTTTTTTAAATTAACTTAATTGAATGAAAATAAACAAATGCTTGTGTCAGTAGTGAGTCCAAAGCAGGGCTTGTGTCTGGTGCAAATTGCAGGGATGTTGTGGATGGGGGAAACATTTGAGGAAGTGCTGGGCTATGGAAAAAGGGGCTGTGGAAAAAGGGCCCAGGGACACCGGGATCATGAGCAGTGCTGGTGGCCAGCTAATAGGACTGGTGTCCTTTTGGAGTATGACCCAGTAGATCTTCCTGTGGGGAAGCTGGTGGTGGCTGTTCTGCAGTGTGAAGATGTCCAGGGACACCCAGGGACACCCAGGGACATCCACTGTTCTGCCTTACGCCCAAGTCCTCCTCTGGGCAGAGCAGAGCTGAGCCTGGGGGTAAGAACCAGGGACCAAAATCCAGGGACTCCAAGGTTTTTGGGGAATCTGGAAGAGGATATTGTGTCACACATGATCAGCCATGTCTGGATGAGAGCAGAGAGGGGATAAGGAAGGGAAAATCACCTTTTCTGTAAGATCCTGATGTCCTTTTCCTCTGTGGCATCATCTGGTTCAGTCTAAAGGAGCATCCGCAGTGGAGGAAGTGTAATTTCTATTTGTCTTGCACACAGAAAGGCCTCATCATGACACCAGGGGATGTCCAAAGGGGGCCTGACCTCGCCTCATAGCACAAACATTAAAATATTCTGCTGCAGGATCACAGCGACATCTGAAACTTCCCTTCATTTTCTTCCCCCTCCTTTTTTCTCATCTCTTTGGGTCCTTTGGCCCATATGTTGCTAATTTTCTGTCTTTTCAAAGCACTCTGTTTCATTTAAAGTCAGAATACATTCTATTCATCACCATGAATTCTAGGGAAAAAAGAGATCTCGAAGGTCAGTGTTCCCCTTAATATATAAAATAAATGAGCAAAGCACTGGTTTTTTCCTTTAGCTTATTACTTTTCTTAATCTACTTTTTAGGTCTACTGTGGGAGATCACAGGAGGGACTTAAGCAGTTGCTCTTAGAAAAGATTCTTATATATTCTTGCAAGAAAGAAGTCCTTCAAAACTGCAAGTCTTTGTAGTTGGATCTGCTGAGCCAGACTTCAACCAAGCTAGTTACTGGTCAGTGAGCTGGGGTGCCACTGCAGTGACATCCACAAGTACCCAAAGGACTTCACTCCCCAGGAGCTCACTTTCACTTGCTGTCCATCACGTTTTCCCAGGGAAAAAAAAAAAAATCCTTCTTCTTTGCTAAGATATTACACCTACACCCTGAAATCCGTGCAAGGCGGAATAATGACAGAAAACGGTGGCGTTCAGATTTTTGCTGTAATAGCTCAGTAGATCTTACCAAGAGGCAAGTTGGACTGTTAAAATTACTCAAACCCAAGAAAAGCATGTAAGATGATCTGCTTGTTTGAATTCTGTTGTTGCAGAGGGTGGGCCCTTTGTAGAAAAGCCATCGCGGGATGAAATTCTAGAAGGCCTTGGCGGCAGATCACGGTGCAGCCTGCAAAGAGTTAATGGCATCCTCTGCCCGCTATTTTCTTGCCTCTCTACAACTGACAGTGACAAGAGCTGGTCTGTCCACAGCTGTGACAGTGACAGCAGCCCTGGGCCAGCCCACACCAGCCCTCACAGGCTGGAGTGACCCAGGAGGAGCAGCCAAACCCAAAGTCAACTCGAGAGCCAGCTGAACCTTTCTTTACAAAACCTCAGACCACATCAAAGTGCCTGGATTTGTGTTCTGTTAGGAACTGGAGGTTTGGGCCAAGTTAGTTAAAATGTTCATCAAGACTCAGATCTTTGGAGTGAATCTGGGCCTGAGAACTGAACTAACCCTGGTTTGGAGCTCAAAGCAGCTGGAGGCAGGTCTGGAGTGGGACCATGGCTGGTGGCTGGATTTCCCCCGTTCCCATTGCTGCTTCACACCATGGATGGCCTTGCTTGGGAACCTGAATCACCCTTAAAATTTTTTTGCTGCTCCTTTTCTCATCCACTTGGCCAGAGCTGGTCCAGCTGAAGCTGCAGCCTCTTCCCTGGGCTTTGATGGGTGCAGTGCATGAGACTTTCTGTGCACCTTCCCACCTTAACCCCATGTGGGCAGAATCCTGCTGCTTGTTCAGAGTGACTCGACCAGTAAATAATCCCAGGAAAGTTCCCTGCAGTGCTGCGAGGTGCCTACTCTCATCTGGCAGTACTTCAGAGCTGGCACTTCATCAGTAGATGAACAAAGCCAAGTAATGCAGTACAAGTAAAATTATTACAATCTGGGGTATTTCCAAAACAAGAGCCTGACCAGAAAAAAAAAAAAAGAAAGGGAGAAAAAAAAAAAAAAAAGATGGAAGGAGCAGGCAGGGAGGGGCTTTAGCAGCTGATAGCTTTGAGCTGTAAATTTGGTATAAATAACATTTCTGGTTGGTTTGAACAAGCACAGAAGTTGCATATCTGTAAGTGAAAGTTTCTTGCTTTGCAGAATGGCTCCATCAATCTGAATTAAGTGTTCAGTGGGAACCAGAAACGATGCTACTGAGGGAATCTCAGCCTAAAAACCAGAGAGCAGCAGGCAGCTGTTCTGGGATGCCTTTTCACCACGGGGCTATTTGATCTCCCTTGAGGTTGATCTGAGCCCTGCAGACGGGTAATGGGTTCTTTTTGAAAAACAGGCCCGCAACATTTCTGCATCTGCAATGGAAAACGCTGCGGCAATGAAAGGAAACGGGGTCTTTTAGGTCTTGTTTCTGGCTCTACCACTAATTTGTGCATGACCTTGGGCAAGTCAAAAAGCATCCCTGACCTCAGTTTACCTAGTGAGAAAATGGGAGCGGTAACACTTTGCAGCCTCTGCGGTCTCCGAGATTTACTAATGCCAGTTCCCTCAGCCTGCTGAGACAAGTGAGTCATGGCTCTGCCCATCCTTAGGCAGCCTCTTTCCTCATCCCAAAAATCCTCTCCATGCACACCAAGGGTGCTTAGAACTCAGTGCTGGAGAGAGTTATAACCCACTCCTGACCCCTGAGCATTTCCAGGCAAGTATGTGCTGGGCTAATCCATCAGGATATCACTCACTGATCACCTGATGCTGTCCTTGGGATTCACCCCTTGTTTTCTACCAAGAAACAAAATTGCTCTTAGGAAAGGACACGCATTTTAAGCCTGACTTTTCCATCTCGTGCCACATTTGACTTGCATACAATTAATTTAACACTCAGCTAGTGGTAAAATTATGTGTTTCCTGAGCATTGTGTTTTTTAAATTGCTTTCTTAATGCTTGCTGCTCTATCAGAGCTGTCCTGCTGAGGAAAGGGCTGATATCTTCCCCGAAATTCAACTTTTCTCTCAGCACTGCGGTACACCAAGAACAATATTCCTGTTGTAAAGGTGGCTTTTTATCAAAGGTACCCAACAGGCTCTCTGGAATTCCTGAAAATCTTCCATGTCTGGAGGTGTTTCAGCTCCACAGCTGCTGGGTTCATTAGACCTCGCGTGGTGCTCATTTAATGGGGATGGTGTCCATGGAGCACCTTCCCAGCCCCTTTCCAGCGAGATTTTGACATCCAGCTTAGCATGGAGTTGCTGCTCTCTGAAATGGAGATGGGATTCTGGCTCTGGAAGCTGTGAAACCAAACAGGCAGCAAAATCTGTAGCAAGTTACAACAATTTTCTTAACCTACAAGGCAGGGAGGGAGGGAGGGAGGGAGAGAAGAACCCTACACGAGACATCCTGTGTCTGATTATACTCCACACATCCACGGCTATTGAAACTCTCTGATTCCCCTGTTTGATATTTAGCTGCAACATCCCATTTGTTCCAAGCAGATATGTAAAGTCTCCTTGGTATTCAGGTTCATTTAAAGATTTACATTTTGTATTTCCTTGCTCTTTTTCTGACGATGTACATAAAACAGAATTGTAAATGTTTAAGAAAATCAAAGCTATTCTTGGATGCTTGCAATTCCACTAAGTTTGTATTCTCTAATTTGCGCCATGAAAGGAAAAGGAAATCTGGGAGAGGAGCTTGTAGTTTGCTTTTTGAGGTTTTCTTCACTGCATTTCCATTGAAACTTGGGGCTCAGAGTTATGTTTCTCAAGGCACTTTGAAAGTTTCCTCAGCAACCCTCTCCTTCAAAGGATGTGGCTGCAGCCACCTCTCCTACCTTTCCAGAGGGCTGTAGTGGGGAGTTTTAAAATTAATCACAACAAAACCAGCTCAGGGAGATGTCCAGAAGCTCAACTAAACTCCTCTACCCTGGGAAAATTGGTGATAGATGAGTAAATTCTGCCCAACTGCTTTTTACATAGATGCTGTGGTTTCCACGGTGCTGAGGCACAGCCGTGGCTGGAATAGAATTGGTTTTTAATCTCATGAGCCAAAATGCCAATCCATCTCTTCCCAGAGCCTGTGGCCAGCCCCATTGGTGCTCCAGATCCAGAGTCCATCCCTGTGGATGTACATCAGAGGTTGTAAACCACCACAGGGAAGAAGCAGTTTCAGATTAGGATCTCTGGAAGAAAATCTTTCCCCGGGTAAATCCAAGCTAGATGAAATCTGCCCTTCTTTTTTCTTCTTTCCACACAGTCAACACCTTGAGAAAGTTCAGCCCCACGATGCCAAGCTGGGAAGGGAAATGCTGAACAAAATTCCCAACCAGCAGAACAAGAATTTTCAAAGGAATGAGAATTGCGTTCCCCGAAGCGCAGCCCCAACATTGCTCTTGGGTCTCTGCTTCCGAAACTGAAATTAAAAATTAAAAAAAAAAAAGAAATAAATGGGGTTCTTACTTCACCCTTTGCCCAGGTTTGCAGCTCTGTGGGAAAGGTGGGTTTATCTAAACTAAAGTGCTGCAGTCACTGTGTGCCCTGGTGAACTCCATTCTCTAGGAAAATCAAGCCCTCTCTCCTGCTCTGTCACCTGTCTGATGGAAAACGTGAACACTTTCCTCCCAACATGATCAGTAATGGGAATTTCTCATACAGAGAAAATTTCTCATATCTAAAATATTCCTCTGAGTTAGAAAAACAAAAGTAAAAATAAAATCAGAGATGTGGGATTTTCCACTAATGGAAATTATCATTTTTGGAGAACAGGAAGGAGAACATTCCTCCACACTCAATGTTCAGATGTGTCCCCACGTCCTTCCCAGCTCCAGTGAGGTCCCCTTGCTGTGGCTGGGGATGGTTGAAACATGGGACTGGAAACTAGAGGATATTAATCATAGAAATTAGAAGATATTGATTGAAGAATAGGCATTCAGATGGGTCACGGAGTCTGGATCCCTAAGCAACCGCCCTGAAGCTACTGATGAAAAACATCAGATAGAAATTTGCCCTAACAGATTGTTTCTGGTGAAGGGTTTTTTTTTTATTCTCTTCTTAAACCACAAAAGTGCTACCGACTGGCATGGGGGAGCACATGTGCTGAGGGCGAACACGTGCCTGCTGTGGGCACCCACCAGCTCTGCTCAGCAAAGGGCTTGTGACTGTCCCTTGGCCAAAAACGTGCTGGATGTCCCCTCCAGCCCAGCTGGCCAAAGGGCAGATGTTCAGCACATCTGGGCAAGGTTAGAGGAATTTGGCCTGGTGTTTTACCTCTGCAAGTCAGCGCTGGAGGAATGCTTTGCACATATGAACTATCTCATGCTCACCAAACCACTTATTAGTTTCAGGCACTGGCCCCTGTGTTATTATGGCCTTGATAACTTTATTAAATTCAGCCCCAGCTTATTCATCTCGCAGAATGGCCTTAACTATTTGTAGATATTTTAAAGTAGCCATCCTTGCATCATGATCGCTTCCAGACCTCGCTGAGAGACACGCATGTGTTTGAAATGCCTGCTTTCCTTCTCCATTTCACCATAAAGTAGCCAATTTAATTTTGCACAATACCATTTGATAACAACCATGTGTGTGTGTCTTCAGTGTTTATATACTTCAGAGAAGGTACTGCTTGGTCAGTGTGAGATAATTTCACAAAGAAAATCGGAACCAGATGTTCCTCCTTTTGACTTGGCTTCTCCCTCCGCCTATCTTGTTTCTAATGTCAATCTCCACGCAGGTTTTCCATTACCTTGGGAAGGGGATATCTTTACACTTTGTGTTTTCATTACCCACTGCCTGACAAAGTGTTGGGAGTAGCTGAGGTAGGTGATTATCAGCTTAGCACCTCTGAGATCATTATCAAACCCTAACGATGCTCAGGAGACAAACAAAGGCAGAGGTGTGTGCTGGGTGAGTTTCCAGAGAAGCTCCAAAGGGAAAGGTCACCTTTTACACCAAATCTCGTGGGTAGTGTCTGGATGCTTGGGATGGGACACCGAACATGCCAGAGAGAAATGAAGGGCATTGTCAGCTCCAAGAAATGGGCAGGAAACTGAGCAGATGTCTTCACCTAGGTGCAGGAACAGGCAGTTTTAGCCGTGGTAATCTGGTGATGCCTTTTTGCTGTTCATGGACCTCCTGCCTGGCTGGAAGGGTCCAGGTGAATGTGGCAGCACCTGGGTGTGTTACCTGGATGTCAGGAAAATGATGGGAGTTTCCCTGAAGCTGTAAAGTGGAAGGATGGGGAGGACAGAGGGATTTGCTGATGGAAGGAGGAGTTAAGCTGTGTAAAATACAGAAGGCCAGAGGATATCCCTCAGGGATCTGGAGTGCACACAGCAGCCTGGGAGAGCAGCTAAAGAATTGCTGGAGATCAGGAAAGGCCACAGTCACTGAGGCCACCGGTGGAAAGCAGGAGGTGACATTTTAGAATCACCACGACTGTCAGGCCAAGAGGGGACCATCGGTGACTGCAGCATCCTCTTCCTCACCCCACCAAACAGGGCACACCGGGGCTCCCCGAGGTCTCCCTGCCCATCCACCAGGGCTGAACCTGATGTTCAGAAGTGCCAGCTGTGATCCAGCTCTGGAATTCCAGAGGCCAGGTGGATCCCATGGACACATTGCTCTGCACCAGCCCAGTTTACAGTGTGCTCACTGCAGGTGGCCTGGCAGCAAAGCTGGGCTTTCTCACTGTCCACGCCGGCTGTAACCCACGGGTCAAGCCTGCACTCTGAGGAGAGGAAGGAGCTTCTTATCTGCCTCATTATCAGCACTGGTCTGCAAAAGACCTGTCAATGCAATGACAGATCGAAAAGCTGCTCTGAGAACAAGACAGAGCACGGAGCAGAGCCCAGCAATCCGGAGCTGCCCAGCAATGCCATTGCCAGGCTGTAAAGCTCTGAGCCGGCTCCTTTACAGGTGCTTTTACCTTGACACTGGCTGTTATTAAGCTCCATTATGAGAACAACACTTTGTGATCCTCCCGTGACTCACCGTTCTTGTGACACTCTGGCAGGGAGAGCCCTTGGCCGGCTCAGTGCTGGCTTGGAAGGAGCCGCTATTGCAGGGAGTGTCTGGCCTGGATCACAGCTGCCTCTTGAGCCAGGCAGGGATGGATTCCTCTGCCTTGCACCCATGGAGACCTATGGATGGTTCCAAGGGGCATGTCAAGGACCTCCAAGAAAGACCAAGCCCTTTGGCTTTGAGGACACCACACCATTTCTGCTCGTTGCCTTTCTTCGCTCCTTTATATTTGGGTTAGAATATGATCTCAGTGTGAGCCTTGCATGTATTTTAGTTAAATCACCCCAAATTTGCGGAAAACCTTATAGAGGCGTGAGCTGATCTCATGAGTCATGCTCATTGCCGTGAATGCTCCATGGCATGTGGTAAAGTACAGGAATGGGACACATTCCCCAAGCAGCTGGCTGGAGTTGTGCAAATCCTGTTACTGGCTGGCATGAAGACCAATGAGCAAAGGTCCTGCAGAAAGAAGTCCTGATAATCACCATTTCTTAGAGACTAATCCTAAATGCCTCCACTCCCTGTCACTGCTTGCAGTAATAACAGCAGGTGCCCGTGCAGAAATCCTTTTCCCAGCACCTCCTTCATGTCTTTGCTTTCCAAGAGGGAAGTTGAAAGCCTTTCTGACAAGGATACAGAAAAAAACACTATCAATTTTTTAAAAGTCTTTTTCTCTTGAATTGTCAACTGTTTGTGATTTTCTTTCTTTTTTTTTTTTTTTTCTTTTTTGTTTGCAGCCATTAAAAAAGTAATTTTGTCACTCAATGCACTTTCAATCCAGTAAACTGTAGGAAAAGGCAATTCCAGTGGAGGCCTAGCTGGAAGGAAGGAGAGATATTTGCTTAATACATGCTTAACTGGCAATCATCTTGGCAGTGTCTTAGCCCTGCTGCAGTTGAGGTGGCTTTCATCACTGGAGGTATAATTTGTCTCTGCCTTTCCAACTTCTCCTTCCTCTCATCTCCTGCTCCAGTTTACCTGAACTCATAAAACTCCAGCTCCTGCCCCAAGCTGGTGAGGTGCACAGAGGAGCAGTGCTCTGTGCTGGTCTGCTTGGTGTCAGCTCTAAATGGTCCATGCTGGTGCCTACTGGGAGGTGCTGGTGGCAGCAGAGCTCTGCCTCTGTCCCAGGCTGTCCGTGACCTTTGTGCCTTCAGGGCTCCTTGGGGCAGCCACCCACAGTCAATTGTTCCATTGATTTCAGTGGGTATCAGATGAGATCTTTGGTTCCTGAGGGCAGGATTATCAACCTGGGATATCTAAGGTGAGGGCTGGGCTCCACAGAAAGGTGCATAGATAAGGGACTGGATTTTTGGCAGGGTGAGTTCAGGTATTCAGAGTTGCTGCAAATTCCTGTTTACAAATTCAGGTAGGGAAATCCTCATCCACAGGTGTTACACACTGGCCTCAGGTGTGTAACTTGGGTCCCCCAGTCTGGAAAATACAAAATTATTCTCTCTGTGTCTGTCTGCAGAAAGCACCTTCTGTAAGGAAAAATGTAAATCTTTGTCACACTTCTGTGAAGTCACCACTTCACACCTGGCACATGCCACCTCCATCAGAGCCCAGACCTTGTGCCATGTGAGTGATGGAAGACTGCTTTTTCAAACACAGCTCAAGGAATATTATGATGATTTTCATCAAAATACAGATACAGAAACTGCATAGTTTAACTTAGACCTTGTCATGCAAAGCACTCTGAAAAGTCCCAAAGAAGTGCCTTTGAAAAGAGGCTGGTGAAGACCCCCGTGCCTGCCCTTGTTGCTCTTCCTCACCCCTCTATCATCCCAACACCCTGGTCCTTATTTTCTGGGTCATCCAGGCATGGCTTTCTCTCCTGTGAAAATGCTCAGGTCATTTGTTAGTGACAACAGGAGAAGGATCTTTTGGTGATGTAAATCAATGTCACTTCAAAGCTTCAATGGAGCGATACTTATTTACACCTTCAGATATCAGATCCTTATGTTTTGCTTTTATGTGTGTCAAAGTTCTTATTTTTTTTTTCCCAGAAAGGTAATGTTTTGTTGCAAATTCCTGTAATTAATCAACCTCATTTCTATGGCAAGAGACACTACACAAATTAATAAAATAAATATTCCAGAACAGTTTAATTCTGGCAAAGCCGTGCTAAAAACCTTTCCATCATTCCTCATTATGAAGGCAGCAAAACGTGCTTAACAGAATATCTTATCAAAATTAGTGAAAACATTAAACTTCCCAAAAAAACCTTCTTTTGAAAAGTTGTTCTAAGCAAGTTTCTAAAATCTCAGAAGTATTAAATCCTCATTAATATAAGCTCAATGTATTTATGGTGTCAAAAATGTGTTTTATAAAAGCCAAAAGCAGAGTTGCACAAGTTGCCTCATTATCAATAATCTAGCATCGTCCCTTTTATGTGTCATTTCTTTACACAATATACTATCATTTATGACTTTTAGCAAATACATCATGGCAAAGGATTACTCTCATCAGAGGCAGTCTTTGAAAAGGATATGCTAATTTCTAGAGAGCAAGAAAACATCAAAACAGTGCCAGCAAATAGCCAAGGGACTTTCATGTCTTAATATCCTTCAGAAGTGCTTTATCTCCTAGTGCAACGTGTATCATAGTATAAACAGGAAATGAAACAGCCAAGGCATCAAAGAACCACCAGTGCATGGCTGTAATTTTAGATCAGGTTTAATAAAGGTTATCTGCAGCAGGCTAATCAAACAAAAGGGTGTATGTTTTAAAGCGCCATTTGATAATTTTCATTTAAGGCTCCCGATCAAAGAGATCCTAACAATGTCTTACTGACTCCAGATAGATCCCTTTGCCTCACTTTTCAAAGTAGCTTCGTTTATTGCTGGTAAAACTGGTTTTGATGTTCTAATTTTTTAGGTGGAGGAGAGATCAGAAACTGCTCTGGTTTCCTGTGCACCTTAATTTGAAAAGCAATAGAAGGAGAGCTGAGAAGGAAATGAGCAAACACAGCGAGGGTCAGGAAGATCTCAGGGTCACTTTTGTGAGCTCTCCGTGGACCTTGATGCCCAGACAGGGGCTTCCATCCCAAACAGGATGCAAGGAGAGGAGGAAACCTGGACAAGACTGGGCCAGGCCATTGACTAGTTAATGAGAAGGCAAAATACCCTGGAAGTGAGAGACTGAGGGGGAAAAAAGGGTAGTTTGCTCTTGGCTGGTTGCTGGGGAAAGGCAGGAGGAGCCAGGCAGGCTGTTTTTGTGAGCATTTCTCATCCCTGTCCAGCAGGAGAAGCTCCACTGGCACCATCCACACACTGCTGAGGAAGGGAAAATGGCAATTTGACTGGCCTACTCTAGGACAAAACCTGCAGAGCTTTTGCCTTGTGTTTTGTGACTGATTCCTGGATTGCACTTTCAGGCCAAATCTGATTCAAGTTCCTGGAAAAAAAGGGCTGTTTGCTGATTTCTGAAAGTGGAGTAATCCCACCAGGAGAGACTGAGAGAATCCACCCTCTTGTAGCAAGGGAGAGGCTTCTTTGGGATGCCAGTAAAGTCTTCTGTATTCTTGGTTTATTAATTATTCTGTTTGGGGAGCAAAGAGGGAGATGAGAAATTTCTCCAAATGAGAGCTTATCAAAATGGTTTTACTTCTGGCAAGGCTGATATATCCAAGGAGCGAAGCATACTTCTAATACTTTGTCAAAGCTTTCTGCACCACTCAAGCCCAGGGATGTTTCAAACTGATTTCCACACAAAGAAGATGTTTCCCATTAAATAGGAATGAAAATAAATATCTCCCTGCCATGGGAGAGTTATGATGGGATGGCTCATGGAAGAGCAGGAAAAGCTTACAACCATCTCAGTTTTCAGGTGCAGGCAGCTCTGACTGTTTTGGGGAGAAATCTCAGTTTTTGGGATCAGCCTTCCTCAGCTGTGTCCAGAAGCAGGGGCTGGGTAGGCTCAGCACCTTCTTTGCATCAGTGGGGGTGTTTTACAACTTGTGTATTTGTAAAGTTTTTTTGTTATTTTCCATGTTCAGAAATCCAAAGCTCTGTAGAGGGGAGAGCTAAAGAAAAATCCAAATAAATAAAAAATTCACCCTTGGGTGCACTTAATGTGGTTGGTAAGAAATGTGCTGACTCCCAAACGTTCTCCTTCCCACATACTTCACGAAATGCTAGTTTTATTCATCTACATGTGTTTATACTTCCTGCTGATGCTCTCCTAAATATTTCAAAGTATCCTTATGAACCAATACACTTTTATCGTGGTATTTGTAGAAGCACAAGACCTTGGTTGTACCCATCCATCCTCAGTTTGCTTCTTTTCCCTTTCAAGTAAATTTTTAAATTACCAAAGAATTGCTGATAGTCACAAAAATCTAGTTATTGGCCATGAAAACTCAACCATAAGTAATCTCCCCAAAACCAGTCCCATGAAATATTCATGCTCCGGGAGCTCCATTCCAGGCAGGGCAGTTGCTTCCGACAGCTTTGGGAGAAGAGAAATGGTGATTCCTCTGCTTGCAGAAATGAGGATGCTGCCAAACTACTTGGCAGGATAGTCTGCTAAAAAAACAAAACAAAACAAAACAAATCAGGGCTGGTTTGTTAAAATACCCCCAGCAAGTGTAGGGTCCCACCATGGGCAGCAGGGAGAGCAGGGCCAATATCCCGTTGGCAGCCCCGCATCGATCCCTGACCTCTCTGCAGCCACCCTGGATCCCTCCCTGTGCTGGATTACTGCCTCCAGCACAGACACCGATCAATAGTGACTGAAGACTGGTAATGACCAAACATCAGGGACTTCTCAGCAGCTTTTTTTGAACTAATATTGGTGCTTCCTAATCCCGTTATCAAAGGACACCATGACAAACACCGTGACGGTGGCTACGAGTTGCCAACCTTTTGCAGGTTCATAAACTTGGGACCCGAAGAAACCACTCAATAATCGTTTTTTCTGCTGACCTTTATTTCGTGGGCCATTAGATTTCACCCGTATCAAGTGCAATAACTGGCGTCTGACAGAGGTACAACTTGTGCTTGGCAAAAGCATATCTTCAAAGGAGGAAACCGGTCCTGATTGAAGACATTGGAGCTGGACACTTCACCACCCCTTGGCAGTTTAACTTGGTGGTTATGACAGTTTATTTCTGGGCACTCTTCTGCCCGAGGAAGTTAACTCAGGGCGAGGGAATGTGTGTGAGTAAAGAAAACAATCCCTTTCTACTTAACCGTCTGCAGTCACAAGCACAGGCACAACAGTCATTCACAAACACTCCACAATGACTGCTGTGTCTACAGGTTTTATTTTGACTTTGTCTGCCTCGGGTTTCATCTACTGGTCCTTTTCAGTGTGTCCCCCTCCTAGGCAGAGAGCTGTGATTTACACTGACATGATTTTTTGCGCCTCAGCCCCATCTACTACTTGGTAATAATCCCCAGAGATGCACATCATTCCTCCTGTCACCTTCAAATCTTACCTGTCCATTCTGCCATGGCCAAACCAGAGAGTGGCTGAAGTCCTGGCGCAGCTTTAATCAGAGTAACAGAGACATTGAAGGTTGGACTTGATGATTTTGGAATTGTTTTCCAACCCTAATGATTCCATGATTGTGATTCTTTAGGTTCACACCTTGCTTGCCTGTCCATGCACTGAGCTTGGAGGGGTTCTGCATCACCACCAGACACCTTGTCACACAATCATCTATCTGGCACGTTACTCACTGGTGTCCCTGTGTGCAGGGCTGGGGCTTTCATGTCCCTGGAAATGTTATTTAAGGAGCTGTGCCTGCTCTGTGTGAGGGTGCTTGAGCCGTGCACCTCCAGCACAGGGGATGGGCCAGAGCTCAAGGTTTTGCCCAGGATTTGTCCAGGACTTCATCCCAGGACTTTGGGGAAATGTGGACACGAGCTGGCAGGTGGCAAATAAAATATACACAGTGCAAAACATGCCTGAGCTCAGCAAATAGTGTGCCTAAGTCCTAAAATTATCCAAGACAGTCTCCATAATTTTTATGGGAGAAAATTAAGTCTTCAAAGCAAGCAGGAATTTGAACTATCCCCGGTTCAAAGAAAATTGCCTCATGTCGACAAACATTAAGAATGATAATATTTTGCTAAAGCCCCAGTAAATCTTTGTGTGGTTTCTCTGCATTTCCTTTCCCATTGCTGTTTGTTGCTCATACATCCACACTCACACTGGGAGGTGAAGGAGGAAAAACTCCCCATAGAAAAGGGAAGAAAAAAGTAATTTAAATCTGCTGCAATGCCCTGGGATATGGCTTGACTGTGTAACATTGAGTTCTGGGCAGGATGCTGCTTCCAAGCATTTGCTGGGTACCAGAACATCCCAACCTAAACAGGAGCTGTCAAACATTTAATCAGTCTGTCATATTAACAACTGTAATTAAAAGCATTAAGCAAATGCACCAAGGGCTGCTCTGGAAGGGTGCTAACACCTATGTTTGCCTCAGTGTTTAAGTAATTGCTTCAATTGCAGTTTTAGGTCATTAAATCTCTGTGTGTACTCAGGGAACATGAAGAAAAATTAGAAGAACCTGAGAAATGAATTTTGGTGGTGTGTTTTGAAGTACAACAGCTCGACTGTCAGTGTTGCCTTAGCAGTAAAAGAGGAAGGTGGAGATGATGAGAGAGGAGCTTGCAGTGCCTGTGGGGACAAACACATCTTGTTCACACAGGTCTGGAGGCAAAATTAAGCTCTGTCCCCTCTCTCTACAGAATTATTTTTCCCCAAGCAGCTTCAGGATGCAGCAAATTTCTAAATGGCTTCCTGAAGCAAGACAGCAAGGGGAGACCCATCCTATAACTCCAGCCTCTTCTCATCCACCTCTTGTGACTTTGGGGTGTAGGGGCATCTGAAGGCACCATTTTACATTTGTTTATTAACTGAGAAGTGGAAAAGCCTAAACCAGAACACATGATGCAAACTCCCCCTCCACACACCCCTCCATGCATCTTTTCCAGAAGGCTGGAGCTGACTCCCATGCACAGCTTGATCACATATGTGTGAAAAGGATCCAGGCTTGGAAACTTCAGCTGGAGCAGCAGCAGCCTGAGGGTGGTGTTCGCCTCCCAAGGAAGGGTCTGACTCCAGCAGCAAGGAAGGGCCTGCCTCTATGCAAACTCTTCCTCTCTCCAATTATTTACTGGATAAAACTTCCTTGGCCGTGGGCTCATAGCTCTCCCAAAGTGCTGCACAAACCCAAGTTGTGATTTTAATCCAGAACCCAGTTCTGATTTGCTTCCCTCCAAGCAGAGGCTGCTGTACACATGCAGCAACTGGCAGTGGTTAATGGTTACCACGAGGTTACCACGGGGTTACCATGGGGTTGTAAAAGTACCAGTCACTGAGGGATGAGCACAGGAGAGCTGAGCCCGCTCCAGCAGTGCCCTGCTCTCAAAACTGCTCCAGGGACAGAAAATCAGGAATGCTGGCTCCCATTACTCTGTTTGCCCTGAAGGAGCTTGGCTACTTTGGCAGTGCAGATGACATTAAACAGATGAAGCACAAAAATGGCTCAAATATGATTATAATACATGTGTGTAGCTGTCTCACCCCCCCCTTTCAACTTGCACCATATGAAAATAACCTCATCAAAACAGAAAGGCTTTTAGGGATGAGGTTAATTGCAAAAATAACTCTAAATAAAATAATCAAAAGGCCCCAAATGTTGTTATTAGTGTGAGCCAGCGGCTTGCTCTGAAATTTACAGAACAAAAAGTTTGCTCTGCACTTGCAAACCATGCCATAAAATAGATAAATCATAACTATGTGCAGGAACAAGCATGGAGCTGGGTTTTGATATGCACCAGGTTATTATTATCTGTGCACCAAAACTTCTGTCACTCATAATTCTGAAGTCAAGCCCAGATCATCCATTGACTGCTCAGCATCAGGGAAAGGGGGCACATCTTGACCCAATAGGTCCCCCATAACCCTTCTTCCAGAGTGTGATGGCCAAAATCCTGCTCTGACCATCTCCTCTGAACTTCCCAAAGGACAGGAGGTGGAGCTGGGCGTTACCTCTCCATTACAGCCCCGTCCAGAAACCTTCCCACTGGGCTGCACGAGGCTGTGCTGAGTCTTCATCACAAGGCTTAAAAACCACATGAGGACTCCTCTGAGGAGAGCAGTGTGTGTGTGAGGAGAGCAGAGACCTTCAGGGAAGATTTGTGGCCCTTGCAACCACCTCGTGTGGGATTCGCTGTCCCCCTGATGCGAACACAGAGCGGGGCGAGACTCAGAACTTCTGACAGAGTTTTGCTTTCAAAGTTGGGTTTGTTTAAGTGACTCCAAGGGGTGTTGAGCCACCTGGATGGGAGCCAAAGAAAATGTTGATGCAAATCCTGCAAAGTAAACCTACCCCCCTCCTGCAGTCATGTGCCATTTAATTGTTTTGCATTTTATTTCATGCAACGGCCTCAATCCATCAGCCTGCCAAGCAACATGGCTCGTGTGACAGCATGGAAATCCTTCTGATTTGCTTTCCATCTCTGACTCTCCCCTGCAAAATACCTCATGCTGCAATTTTTAGGAACCTTATTGAAAAGTTTAGGAACTGAATCAGCTTTGAGGCCAGATGTCCCCAAATACCAAGGTAGTTTGTGTTTGCTACTCCGTGTATGACTCAAGTCTCTGGTGTTTGACTTGAGCATCCTCTTAACTTCCCATCCCCCAGTCCAAGACAGCTTTAGCTCATCACATCATCTCTTCAGCCTGGCTATCCCCCCTAAATCCACTCTGTTTCCCATCCTTCCTTAGAAAGACATGGGAGCAAGAGAGTGATCTGTGAGTGTTGTCCGTCTTTCTTTTCTCTTTTCATTCTTATACCAAATTTTGCTTTCCCATCAGCAGCTGATTGATTCCTCAGCACTCCAATGTCAGGCTGTGGTGGTTGTCCATAGGAATCTAAATCTGCTCACAAGGAAGACAATGATCAATACCAGGTGATGCAGAGGCCAACATAACCTCCCTGAGCATCTCCCCTCGAGCCACAGAGCATCTTCTGGAAGCAGCTCAGTTTCTGGCTGTGACAGCATTCATGGGATTCAGTTTCATCCTTCCAGGATGGAATTCTCTCCCCTGGTGAGGGCTCAGCATTGTGTTTGCAGGCTGCTTCCTTCCAGCACTTTTATTTGGGAATAGTCCATAGGATTAAGCTGGCATTTGGTTTCCCAGTCAGATTTTTGGGATGTTGAGCTATTAGATGGTCAGGGGGAGGTGGGGAACATAGGAAGTCCATTAAGGATAGGAGAAAAAGGCTCTGGGAAGTGATAAAATAACTCCAGTCTTCACTCAAGCTGCTTATCAGAGAATGGAAGTACCACCAGCAGCACAACAACCTCACTCTTCCCACTCTATTCCAGCATGGGAGGAGGTGGCAGGGAAAAACCAGTTCTCCTGTGAATCTCTTAATGCTGATCAGCTCCCCCTGCGTAGGGGCAGGCAGGTTTGATGTCAACCCTTCAGGAGGAGCAGGGGGCAGAAATGCCTCTCTCAGCCCCATGTGGGTTTGTTAATTAAAGTAAATGCTCCTAGAGGGGAGGCAGTGAGTGCTGCTGGGGCTGCCTTGGGACTTCTGGCAGGAAAACTCCTCTGGCACCTGAAACAGCTGGTCTTGCAGATCTGTGGGGATTTTCTAGAAGGTAAGATCCTAAATTTGTTCTCTGCTTTAATGAAATTTGGTGCTCCGAGGTGAGGAGTGGGTTCTGCCCTTGATGTCCTCATCTTTTTGCTGCTGGATTTGGAGGGAGCTGGTTGCTTTTCTGGATCTTGCAGAAGCTATGGCTCATGGTTGCTGCTTGTTGTTTCCAGTGGGAGTTGATGCAAATAAATCCTGCTGTTCTGCTCCATGTGGGTGACAGCAGCCCTGGAGGTTTGAAATAATGCTAAGAACAAACTTCATTAAACTGGCTGCATGTCATGTGGCCTTCATGCAAAAATAAAACCCAGTGCCAGGGTCCACAGTCTGAGCTGTACAAAACCCAGGGCCTCTGTGGTGAACCCATGTTGGGCATGGAGATTTTTTTGGGGTTTCATTGCCAGCCATGAATTTTTTTGCACCAGTGTTGCACGCATAGGTAGGTGTAGTTTTTACAAGCCTTCCAAACTGAAGTGCCAGACCTTTTGAAGTTTGCAGTGGAGCAGATGAATTCAAGATTTTTAGGATCTGCTTATGAGGAGCTTGATAGGGTGCAGGAGGAGGAGACTGGGAATCATCTCCTGGGTTGTTCAGAGACACCGGATGTGCAGTGGTTGGTGAAATGAGCTGTGTTATCTGGGGGTGAGAGGTTGAAATACGTTTTCAAGACTTTACAGGAAGATTGGAGTCCAGAGCTTTGGACGGAAGAGATTAAAATGCTTTTGTGGGTTTGGTAGGTTAAGGATGCATTTTGTTTTAATTGAATTTGCTCCTAAATTTGTCTCTTGGTGGTACCTGAAGCATGAAACACACCTGTGGTCGGTATGAATCAGCTGAGGAGGGATGAAATGCATTTTGCCAACCCTGATCCTGGAGAGTGTATGCATGTTTTCACTGCTGGGTTATGACAACAGAGAGGGGGCATTTCAGAGCCATTACTGACATCTGCAGCCTCGCAGGAATGTGTCAGATAGTTAATTATTGTGTTGAACTGTAATTCTATCATGCCAGAACATAAGTAGTTTGTTTGGGCACTCTTTCCTCCCTCCCCTCCCCCTTTGCTGAAGATAAAGGAGTTAAGTTTAATCATTAAATCTCCATCTTGATCCATGTAGGTCACGCACCGAACCAAAGTCAGATAACGCAGCATTTAGCAACCTTATCTCCTTTACAATAAAAAGCAAGCAGGAAGCCGACTTTGTTGTCTGTTCTATTTTTTAGTATACGTTTATTTAAAGAAAAGCCATCTCAAAAATGGGGAAGGGGGGATGAGATGTTCCAAACAGCAGCTTCTGTAAACAGGATGAAATCAGATAAAGAAATTACTGTAAAAATATTGCCTCATCTCTAAAGCTCAGAACTTTTTTTTTTTCTTTTGCTCTTTTTTATCTTTGAGAAAGATAATGAAAGAGGAAGCTTGAAACCACATTTCCATTGATGTTTGAATACACAACTGCTGGATTTAAGAACTAAAGGAGATCAAAGAGAATGGTTTTCATTCCGATAAAATTATAGCAGTTCTGGTATAGGGTGATGGGCTCATTTATGAACTCTACGACACAAATAGTTGTTCAGGCACCTTTTTTTTTTCCCCCTTTCCTCGGCTAAGAACTAAATGAAAAATGCCTGGAATTCCTAAGGATTAATTAGGAGTGTGGCTAATAATGTTATAATAGATACATACTAAGAGCGTACGTCTCTCTTTAGGATATTCTCCGGGAGCACAAAACATCTGTACAATTCAAAGGGAATGGGAATGCCTGTGCCTTGCTACTGTACACTGCAGCTCACATGACATGAAAACTTAGCAGCATTAGGTTACCAAAGTGTGGATCCTGACACTGCTCTCTGGTGATTTAATTTTTTATTAACACATACTTTGACATTCATTGCCGAGCACAATTATTTATCACATGTTATTATGTTCTTAAACTGTGCAGTAAAAGTTTTCAGGGTCTGTAAAAGGCAGGAGTGATGCAGCTGTGATTGAATGGGAGATCTGAGGCTGGGATCCTGTGGAATATCCTTGAAGGCTTCCTGTGCAAAAATCTGTTGACCTGGGATGGCTGTGCTTTAGTTCTTGGGGGTTTCTCAGGTTTGGGTTTGGGGTTTTTTTGAGAGCTGAGGATTATATCAGGGCTGGTGTCAGCTGCAGACATAGTAACCTCACATTTGCATGCCCTGGGGATGTGAATGTGCTTTAGCACAGTTCATGCAGAAATGAATTTGTCCATGCCAGCCATACAGCCCAGCTTGGCACAGAATCCGGTTCGGTGGATATTGATCCACTTTTTCTTACACTTCCAAATTTGAAGTTCCACAAAAATCATATTCCAGGTTGGTCACAGTGCTGTAGGAAAAATATAAACTTTAAAGGTGGGGTTTTTTTCTGGTTTGTTTGGAGGTGGGTCTCTTGTTTGTTTAAATTTTGGGTTTGGAATTTTGGTGTCTGAAAGAGGTCATGCTCCCTCCAGATGAGGAGGGAGGGCAGAGTGCTGGGGGGGTGTCAGTCCCTACAGGTCACCTATCCCCATGGAAATCCAGGTCTGAGAGAGCTGGTTTTGATCAGGGGAGGGAAACTCCTACCCCGAGAGGCTGAGTGCTGGGAACGGTTTTGTTTTATTCATGCTGATGGTGCAGAGGGAGATGTTGCTTTGCCCTTGAGGCACAAGCCAGCTCCAAGGGTGGTGGCCAAGTGCTTGACTAGTGTAGAATCATCATAAACTCATAGAATGGGTTGGAAGGAGCCTTAAATATTATCCTGTTCCAGCCCCCCTTGACAGGGTCAGGGACACTTTTCACCTTCCAATATCTCTTGCTTCAGATTTAGTTTTAAACTCCCTTCCCTTGGCAGGAGGGCATCACTTCTCTCCTGCCAGACTCAGTCAAGAGGATTGGTTTGTCCATCCTGGAAAACACTTTGGGAGCCCACAGTGATGTAAAGATGGGGGGATTTTCAGGAAGGCAACGTGATGTTTGCTCCTGGTGCAACCTGCTTGTGCCACCCTTGTAGGGTGGGCACAGCCACTCATTACAGGATTGCTGTAAAAGGATTTTTTTCGGTAATTTTTGAAGCAGACAGAGCCTGATGCAGTCTGTCAGCTGGGCCCCGTCTCACCTCCTTTCTCCTTTAGCCTTTTTATTAGAACCTTGAGCAAAATGTGGTTCTTGTGGCCTCACTTCTGCCTTATCAGATGTGGCTTGTACCTCAAAGCAGCACAGAAATGGGGGAGCTCTTACCCTGAATAATTTTATTTTGGGGTTGGTTTTTTTTTTTTTTTCTGGCAGGCTGCCCTGTGTGATGATGCCCAGTGGAAAGGATAATGTTGCTTCAACTTAAAAATAGCTTGTGTTTTCAGGGTGGGCACAGAGGACAGCTTGTGCAATTAAAATGGTGATTATTGAAGTCATGCCTAATAAAGTCACCTGTGACTTGCTGAACTCAAGTTAATGACCATGAAATCCAGCGTTAATAACAGGACAGCCATTAGTGGCATGGGTGATGTGCCAAAGGTAGCCAATGGAAGGCAATAAAAATATCAAAAGTTAATGTTTGACAGCTTAAACTGTCACTTGAATATTTTGTCCCCATGGTGACTGTTTGAAGTTGGTATTTTATTTTTTTAAATGCCTTTTAAGAGCTTCTTGATAGCTTTGACTTCCCAGCAAGACTCACCTTGTGTTTGGAGTTAAGTGCTGAGATTGCTCAGTGGTGCTTGAACCCCTGTGTGTGTGTTTATGTCCAGTTTTGGAGCTGGCTGAAAATTATCAAAGCATCACCAGGTCTCCATCCTGCTCAGCAGGAACTGGAGGAAAGAGTGAAATTTGGGGCAGAGCAGTAAATTGGGTAAAATGCACTTTGGAAGAGCAAGCATCATGAAAAATCATGATGGGGAGAGGTTAGGATGTGTTCTGACTGTCATTGCTGTGAAATGCTCCAGGAATTCTGGGGGAAATGCAGAAATTCCCTTTGCAAATGCAGGATGAAATGTAGGATGTGTTGTAGGGAGACCAAGTCCTTAAATATCTTTCCAAACAGAGCCAGTCAGGAGGAATACAGCCTGGTTTAAAACCAGAACTTTGAAAGGGCTGGCTGTGGTTCCAGTGGTGAGATGGTTTCTGGTCCTGTTCTCCAGCTAAGTAATGCTGATGCTCATGGTAGTAAAGGAGTACTAAAAGAGTAGTAAATGCACTTGCAGAACTTGAATTTTGAGAGTTTCTGCCTTAAATGCAATGGGACTGTTAGAGAAAACACAATGCTGCAAAACAGTTTTAAATTCCACTTGAAAAGGTGATTTGTTTATGGCTTCTTAAAATGTGTCAGTCTAGCACAAGAGTGCCAACCACTTCATAAATGTTGTAGTGACACTTGGCACTAACCCTGCAGCACCAACAATAGCTGGTGCTCCTTGGATTTTCCTAATTACCTGGGATCCCCATCCCTGGGACACGCTCTCCTGGCAGAGATGCAGGAATTTCCCAAACCTTTCCGTGCTGCTGGCCCAGATCTTGTTTAAACCACAGGAGACAGGATGACAAATTAAAAAAAAAAAAAAAAACAAAAACAAAAAACCAGTGTGCAAGGAAAGTGGGAAAACACTTGTGGCTGCTTCTCCTAAAATGCCAGTGAGGGAGGCCATAGCTCCCAGGGTTCTGCTGTCCCTCAAGGACAGTGGGAAGTGTTGGGGGGAGGGTACCATGGCAGAGCAAAGCTCCAGCATGGGAAACCTGAGGTGTCTGAACTCAGGAAATAAGTTGAATTCCTTCAGGTTTGTTACAAAACAACGCTTTTCACCCCATGGCATCCCAACTACTCTTTCCAAGGATCTGACTGTTCAGGAGTGGGATTTCTGTACCATGGATGCTGATAGCTCCTGTGGGGCAATGGCCAGAGACACATCCTGCCCCTGAGGCTGGTTTAACTTCCTTTCCACTGGCATCCCTTGAAACTGTTGTAAACCAAAAACTGTGTTTCCTTCTGGCTGAAAAAATTCAGAACAGCATTTCTGGCAACACTGAGGAAAAATACAGTTGTACAAAATATAAAAAATACAAAAGCCAAGGTTATTTAGGTCATACAGAAATTACTGACCTAGATAAACACGTAACAGTGAATAATATAATATCTATTTATTCCAGCTCAAAGTTATCTATACCTTTTTATTTGCACTAGGAATAAAGTTCATCTGCCTACAAACCAAGCCCTGTTGGAGCCATTAAGCAGTCATTAATTATTTTGGTTGTAGGTGGCTGGAATGTCATGGTGATGAAATATGCATTTCCCCGTGCTTGCAGAGTCATGGCTTTGTGTTCATCACATAGGCAGCACAGGTTTGCCTGCAGAGAGTGGCAGGCATGTTTGTCTGTTGGAAAATGGAGCTCTGGTTTGGCTTTTGGGTTGTGTTCATGCATATTAACACAGTTCACTTCCCCTGGGAAGAGTTCCTGGTGCATTGGGAGGAGGAGGAGGAAGGCAGCAGTTCCCAACAGATCAGGGTGCCATGGAGCAGGCTGCTCCAGAAACCCACCCCAAGGGAAGAGCAACCCCATAAAACCCCATCCTGCTGGTTCCAGGTGGGACTGAGCCCTGCTGTGACGCCCAGGGTGTGGCACGGTGCTGGTGACAGCCCCGGGCAGGGTGGCTCCCTTGGGTGTGCTGGATGTGCCCCCCAGGCAGGGCTTGTACAGCCCTGTGGGGTTGTGTCACCACTTCCAGCTCAGAGATCAGCCTCCAGCACAGCCCCCAGTCCCTCTCCAGGACCTGCCCCACCCCAAACCTTCCCCTCCCAGCCCAGGACAGGAGCTGCATCAAACCCAGGCTGAGCACCTTGTGCGTTCCCTGGCTCTTGCTCCTCGATCACCAGCACTTCTCCTCGGGCTGTCACATCCCAGGAACGCTGCAGCTCACTCATCTACCAAGGTTTTGAAGGGACTCAGGGTGAAGGGGACACTCAGGGGACACTGCTGCATGAGCTGCTTGTGCCCTCCAGGAGCTCCACAAAGTCCAGCACAAACCTTGCACAAGGGCACTGCCACCTCTGCTCTGTCCCTGTCCCCTTCCAGAGGACATCCAGGCACCCAGCTCCCCTCAATGCTCTCCCCTTGCAGGCTCCCACCAAGTCCCTCAGGGGAGACAGATGCACAGGCTGAGGAGTGGCTGTAGGAGGAGGAGCACAGCCAAGTCCGTGTGATCTCCTGTTGTTCTATCTCTGTCCTGAAGTGCTCATGGCACTCTCTCAGCAGCATGTTTTCCATATAGATTGTCCACCTGAGGATACGAGATCCCTTTGTAGGCATTAGTTGGTTTAATTGAGTTTCCCTGTACTTCTCTGAGGCAGAGAAATGATGCTCCCTGGGTTTTTACACCCATGTAAACTGAGGCGTGGAGACATTTGTAGGAAAGTCCAGAGGTATTTTTGCAGGGCATCTGGTTTGGGGGGGTAGTAGTTCCTCAGAAAAGAAAAAAAGAGGATCCGGACGAAAAAATCCAAAGCCAGAAAAGCCTCAGAATAGGGGAAATAATTTTTCAGAACGCTACACATTGAAGCAATTTTAAGTAAAGCATTTGGAAACAAAGCGCAGCACTTAGCTTAAAATTAAAATCTTCTGGTGGGGAATGGGTTCTGCTTCAAACACCACGGTCTTAAACACAGGTCAGCTCTCGGTTTAAGAAGGAGCAGGAGGATTTTCAGTGCTAAATTAGAATTGCCAAAGGGGTGAGCAGCACAAACGAGAAGGGAGAGGGGAAGGACTCCAGGAGCAAGTCGGAGCTGCGGACAAGGAGGCGCACGGCCTGTGAGAATCCCACAGCCTGGCTGAGAAAACCAGTTTTGTTTAGCTAAGCCCCAACTCAAACACACTTGAAAGCTCAGAGTTTTACAGGGCTGCCACTGAGCTGTGAACGAGTCTCTATTGTCTGGGTGAAGAATGACGCTGCCGTCACCCGCGTTTCGGGGACGCTGGGCACAAGTCTGGCTCCTCAGGGCAAAGCAGGCATGAGGTAGGCTTGGAGGGAGCTGGAAACTCCAACAGCTCTACCTGCAGTGAGCAATGTCAAGCCTTGGCCTTGCTCTGCCTGCTCCTCCTCTCCCCAGGGATCCACCCTGTGACCCCCCAAAGGAGGGGAATGGCCACGTGCTGGTGTCCAGCACATCCCACACGCCCTGGGATGGGAACTGGGCGTGCCATGGGTGTGAAAAGGGCTTTTCCCTGAGGAGCTGGGAAATCCTGGCTGTGCCCAGTCTGTGCCTGGTCCCCGTGGTGCAGGGGGCTGAGGGAGCAAGGCTGGGTTTTGGCAGCTGGGGAAATGCCTTTTCCTGCACGAGGCAGGAGAAGGGAGAATAAAGAGATGAAAGTGTGGTGCCACAAGCCCCCAGCCCTTATCTGGAGACAGTGATGCTCGGTGTGGCTGTGGAACCAGGGGCATCAGAGCTGCAAACTATGCTGGTCACCACTTTGCAGAGCAGGGGGTTTATCTGTGGGCAATTCGTGTCCCACAGAAGCTAGGGAAAAGACAGCAATAATTGGAGCTCATGCCCATTTAAAATACCTTACATCAGAACTGAAGAACTGAAGCCTGTTTTTTCCATTGCAGAAATTATTTGGCCTTGAACCATCCAGACCTCACTTGCTATTCTGCAATTGAATAGAGCCTTTTGTGAGGATTTTTAAAAATAATTACTACAAAGCACTTCAAGAGGAATTCTGATTGTCGTCTAGTTTTCATTTCATGCTTTCATGACATTTTTGTTCAAGGATGAATCTTTTATGAAATGTCTGTTTTAGGTTACACCCTCCAGAAGCTTATTATTTGCCTTAAAAATTCCATCAGGGGCAGGAGCATATTCTTTAAGCTCTCCCATTAGTATAACTAAATTCATCAGAGTAATATTACTATTCATGCAAAATAGGTGTCGTCTTTCTTTAAACCTCTTGGCAAGTGGTTAAACTGATTTTAACAAGTATGCAGTGCCAACTTCTAAAGCTTTGAAAAGTCTGAAGATTCCCAGGCTGCAAAGGACTATTTACATGGTTAAAATTATACACATATCCCCTCTACTTAGAACTGTCCCCTCATCACTTAAGACCCTTGCAAATCCATTCTGACTTCAAAAGAAGGAAAAGTTCTTCTTCCAAGACATTTTTTTTTTTCCTCCCTGTTAGCACAGCCTAGGCTTTCCAGGTTGTGAGAGCCACCGGGTTTAGCTCAAGGGCCAAACTGAGCTTGGAGTTTCATGGGTACTTCTGCCATTGAGAGAGGAAATTAGTGGAAGGTCTTGCATTTTTAAAGCCCATTGAAAACGTAATTGTAGAGATAAAAGATTTTGGAGATGCTGTTGCCCACTCCTGTAATACATCCCAACAGCACAAGTGATGCCAGGAAATCCTGAGGGACACTTTGAAATTACACCTTGACTCCTTGGCTGTCCCCACCCATCCAAATCCTGACTTCTTTCCTCAATCTCTGCAAGGAGTGACTCTGAATGACCCCAACGCTCACAAAAGGAGCACTTCGAAGTTGTACCCACGATGAATTCATGGGAACTAATTGTTTTAATTCATAGAAATGTGGAGGGCGGGACATGTGCAAGTGTATTCAGGCAAGAAGCAGGAACCCACAGCTGTGGGTAGCAGGGGCAGGTGGAGCCACAGGGGCAGAAGTCATCCAAAGAATCTGAAATCTCTCCACAGAGTGGTATATTTGAAATGCCATTAAAAGAGTAAAAGGATTATTCTCATCTGAGATCTGTAAGTCATTGGACTGCACTCAGGGAGCTGCTCTGGCCTGAGTTATGGATCTTTATTACTTTCTCTCCTGGCCTGGAAACCTCTTGATAAACTCACTGAAATTCTGATTTTCCCATGAAGGTGTCACAGTAATGTCAGGGCATCCTGTATTTGTCCAGGATCCTGTCTCATCTCCAGTCTCAAGCCTGAGGAAGTTACTTTGCAGATCCTAGCAGGAAAAATGTAGGATTTGATAAAGTGCCCTGGCATGGGAAGCACACAATCTACATGTGTTCCTACTGTGCTTTATTTTATTTTCTAACTGTTCTGAGCTGGGCTGATCTGCAAAATGGAGTGATATTTTCAGGAAAATGCTGCAAGTCATATGCTAGGCACGTTTATGGAAGTCCTCTGATTTTTACAAACATAAGTCAAAAAACTGAGATGCCAACAAATTGCCTCAAGGTCAAAAGTTGTTCCCATCTCATGTTTTCATCTGGGTCATTGTTGAAAAAATAAAGATAGATATGTAATGTGATGGGGGAGTGTAGTAGGTGGTCAACCACAATGCCCAAATGCAGATTGGGATCTAAATGCCTTTAAAGTTCAGGAGTGCTCTGTGTCCTGGGAGCGGGTTCAAAGCCACCTCTGGATTACAAGTCTGCTGTACTTGTTGTACCTGTCTGACTTGTAGAGCAACCAGGGGAATATCTTGCTGGAAAGGCAATCATTAGAGAAAATATGAATTACAGAAAGTAACTCGATGGCTCCTTGCCATGCTGCTTTCCCCCTTTCTTCAAAGGAAAGTTATCCTGTATTTTGTGTGAATTCAAATCAACACACAAAGGAAAATATGCATGTTTCTGAGCCCAACAATCAGCTGGAAATCTGCACTGAGAGAGATGGAGAGATGCTGACTGAAACAGAGTTGGGTCAAAAAGTCTCCAACTTGATTTGCTGCTAATATTTTCAAGATCAAATATTGTTTAAGTAAAAAAGAAAAAGGTAGGAATTTTGTGGAGCACTTGTCTGGTTGTGAAAGGTGTGTAGGCTGATGGAATGGCTTTTATTGGACTTCATGGGTGAGACAGAAGGATGATGGAACTCAGAGCTAGAGTTGTTTTATGGTCCCATCACTTGTGGCACATCTCACAGCACAACTCCAGGCCCAGGACTCTGCTCAGGTGCTTTTGTAAGGAACACAAACACTGGGGAGGGTAATAACAGCACGTGTGGCTCTGTAAATAGGTGCTATGAGGTCTCCAGAGCTGAATGACTTTTGTGTGTGTGGCTGAGCAGCCTCTGGGCTCCCGAGCAGAGCAGGATCTGCGCTGGCCACGCGTTATTGTGTGCAGCACCTCGGGATACCTGGGCTCTGAAAGGAAACTCTTTTATAACAAACCAATCTCTGCGCTTCCCCTGAAGTGCCCTGCGTTTATTTGCAAGGCTTCTGAGAGGTGTTTCATGGCTTGAATGGGGCCATTAGGAGAATCCCCAGGAGCTCCCGGCAGCTGCAGCTGAGGCAGGGCTGGAATCGCTTCCCCGGGATGCGCGGGCAGTGAAGAGCTGAGCTCCTCTGCTGCACTCCCAGCCCGGAGTGACCAGCTCACGACAGCACTAATTAAGAAGCAGACAACTCTCCCTTTCAAAGCGAAGCTGCTGTCAGCAGGAGAAGGGAGAAATCGCTTTCCCTTGGCGGGAGGCTGGTTAGTGGGACAACCACCGGACAAAACCGAGGAAGCACAAAGCGCTCAGCCTGGCTCCCTCCATACAATGGGACGTGGATCTTTGAAATGCAAAAGTTACCTTCCCAAAGAGGAGAGAAGTGGTGAAGAACAGAACCAAATTGCACTGCTCTGATCTTTTTTTTTTTTTTTTTTTTTTAATCAAGGCTGTTTAAGGATTTTTTGATCTCACCCGGGTATTTATTATCATGGATTATTTGTCTGCAAATAGTCTAATGCTAAGCCAGGTGGGACCAGGTGAGGTTCAGGTTGGATTTGAGGAAAAATTCCTTCCCTGGAAAAGTTGGGTAAGCATTGGAACAGGCTTCCCAGGGAAACAGTGGAGTCACCACCCCTGGAAGTGTTCAAAAATCAAGTAGACCTGGCACATTGTGATGTGGTTTAGTGGCCATTGTGGTATTTGGTCCAAGGTAGGACTGGTGATCTTGGAGGTTTTTCCCAGCCTAAATGTTTCTGTGAGTCTATGAATGGTGACATCACTGAGATCCAAAGAGAATTCCCTTCGTGCTGCAGGACCCTGAGGGTTTTGGTGTGACAGAGGGGGGTGCAGGCCCCCATCAGAGGTGAAAGGACCATGAGTGGTGTGGGATCTCACTCCTGGTAGTGTGGCAGTGGGATGAGGCTCCCCAGGACATGGCTCTGTCTGAGCTGAAGGCAAAGCTCTGATCAGCAAACTAAGTTTTGGTGCCAGAAGAGATTTTCTCCTGTTCTCTGGTTTCACTTGGAGGCACCACAAAGGAGCATTAGCTGAGCTCACCTTGAGGTGTGCTGGCTGTGAGGGCCAAGGACAGAACAGGACCTCCCCAGGAACCTTGGGCTGGAGGGGCTTTGTCCCAGACCTGTTCCTGCTAAAAGTGAGGTTTAGGTGGGTTTTCAATGTGGAGTTCAAATTCTTGCCTGGCCTTTCTGGAGCATCAAAAGTTGCTGAGCCAAATCCCTCCCCTAATGCAGCCCCACGTGCAGGATCAGCCTCTGAGGGTCCTGTGGGGTGACAGGGGCTCCAGACCTCCTCAAACAGGCCATGACTGAGGTTTGCAGGCTCTCAGTCCTGGGATCCCATGTTCATTATCCCAAGGGATGTCAGTGGCTCCATTTTCCCCTCAGTCAAGGCTGCAGCATCAAACCTCAGCCCTGTGGCCTCTGTGCAGGTAATCAGAGAGGGAGGTTGTGTTAATTAACCTCCTAACGTGGGACCAGGGAAATTTCACCTGGAATATCCATCCCCTGAGCACCTAAAGAGCAGAACAATGTCAACAAATTGGGCAGGATTCAGAGAAGAGCAATAAAAATGATGAAAGGGCTGGGCTGATTTATGAGGAAGGATTAAAAGAGTTACATATGTTTAGCTTGGCAAAATGATGACTCAGGGTGGGAGACGGTGTCTGCCTGCAAGTGTGAGAGGGGTGTAAATACCCCGGGAGGATGGGAATTGTTTAGCCTGGTTCAAAGGGGAGTAATAAGATTAAATAAAGGAAATAATCTTTGTGACCAGTAGAAGGAAAAAATTTTTCAAAGTTAGAGCCCAGTTCCCATGTGGAATAATCTCCCTAAGGAAATAGGTGAAGCATCAGGATTGAATTGTTAGAGGGGAGTTCAGGGAGCAGAGCACCAGGGAAAACAGCACAGGAGGTGGAAATACCAATTCCTGTGATCCCAGCCGTGCCATGAGAGCAGTTAGGACATTTACATCCATCCACCAGCCAATGCTTTGATGTGGGCAAGAAAAGAGAGGGGGCAGAGGGAAAAAAAAAAAACCCCAACCAAAATTGTACAAATTTTCTACTTACTTAAAACTGCAAATTCAAAAGGGAAGAAATTCAAACCGTTAGTGGGAACTTCCCAAAGGGTGCCACTGCCAGGGAAGGGTTGTGAAATCCCATCCCGTGGCACGATGGGGGAAGGAGTGACCTCGTCCCTGAGCCCCTGCTCAGGAGCGGGTGGGAACCCAAACAAAGCCATTAACAGGCTCCCAGTCACCCTAATGGCTTCTTATTTGCACAGGGCCTTGGCTAACAATAATTAAGAGGAAAAGGGGTTTTTTTCCCCTCTGTAATTGTGAAAAGAAGGAAAGGGGGGGGAAAAAAAAAGGTAATAATACGAAGAGAGCAACTCCACGTTACAAACAAGAACCATATGTTGACTTATCATGGGAAATATGTAAATACAGGCTGGAGCTGATCCGGAGCACATGTTGTTAGTCATGAAGCAGCTATTTAAAATTCCACGGCTGGATCATTAACTTCACAGTATCCTTTATGGAGGACAACAGAGGGCAAATAATGAGAGTGGCACTGAAAATAGCCTTTTTCTGAAGAAATCCTGTTTAGCTGGGTTTTATAGGAAAGGCTGTGTAGGATCCTTTGTGATCTGTCAGCTGAATCAGAGCACGGTGAATCCTCTGTGCTGGTGAACTGGGATGGTTTTCTGTCACACCAGTAAGGTGTCCTGGCTCAGAAATTCCCTTTGGATCCTCAGGGATGGTCCATCCTCATCCCATGTGGGAGCAGAGCAGCCTCAGGAAGCACTGACTGACCCTCACCCCTGGGTCCTGCTTGGAAGGTGGTTTACCTGGAAGGATGTGGTGGCTGATCACACACAGGAAGGTTTGTCCTGAGGTTTCTCTGAAGCTGTGGCTGTGCAAAGCCGGTGTTCCCATCTTTGCTTTGCTGAGTATTTTCTTAGTCATCCCGGGCAGGTCACTCCTGCCTCTCATCTCTTTCTCTTCTCAGTCGATCCAGACAAGATGAGTTCTCTCTGGGGCCAGCTGTGATCAAAGGAGGGCTAGATTGAAAGAGATTCCATAATTAGGAAAAAAACCTCATAAAATGCAAGAAAGAGATCCTGGACCCCAGAGAAGGCTCTGCCTTAAGCAAACACTTTAGAGCAGTGAAAGGATGGATTTAGGCTGGCGTAGTCACCCGGGTCAGCATCGCCCCGTCCCTCCTGGGCTGCACAAGGACAAAAACCTCCCAGAGACTCTTCCTGTGTCCCTGTTTTGGGGGTTTTGTGCAGCAGCATCTCCACAGGGTCCTGGGCAGAGGCAGGGTGAGAGGCTGAGCAGGCTGCAGGGGTTAAAGACATTGCTAAGCCAGCAAACTGGGACCAAACCCATCAGCATCCTCCATTTCCATCCCACAACGCTGTTGTTTGCAAAAGTCCTGATTTGCAAGTGCTTGGGTGTTGCTCAATGGTTTAAAAAAATATTAAAAAAAAAAAAAAAAAAAATCTGTTTCTGTGTCACCCTGGTCAAAATTCAGAGCCCAGCTTGGTCAGATGAGGGCTCAGCAGTGCCCAAAGTGAGCTCCATTTCCAGCAGTGAGGGAGCCCAGGGACAGCCCCAAACAGGGATCTGGGTGCTGGCTGCTCTCTGGGAGATGCTGTGGTGGTGCTCCATGGGATGAGTTTATTTTGGGGGAGATGAGAAGGGCTGAACTCAGGAGCAGCTCAGGCCTCACCGCAGGATCTGTCTCCACACACCTCAGGGGCTGCTGAGGAGTGCCAGCAGCAAGAGATACCCCCTGGTACTGAGAAGGGCCTCTACAGACTTTTTTTACGAGGCAGAACAACCTGTGTAACAGCATTGCCCATAGATTTATGTATTTTGGCTGTAAGTTGGAGGGACAGAGGGAAAGGGAGCAACTTTGATCACTCACTGATGGGGCAGGAGCTCCTGGGCAGGTGTGACTTGGCCAAGAGGCTTCAGATGTGCTCTTGGCATCTTCAGTGAGTGTCCTGACATCCCCAAAGCTGCCCCAGCATCACTCCCAACCCCTCATCCCACCTGCAGTCCTGAGGGCATCACCCAAACCCCCTGAGCCCATGCCCCCTGCACAGGTCGAGTGCCACCGATGCCATCTCAGGGCAAGGCTGGGGATCAGAGCAGACAAGCAGCACGAGGACAGGGCAAGAAAGGAGTCTGGGGGAATCAAAATCATCAGAAAGTTGTTGGAAGAAGGGAGAGCTAAAGGAGAAGCTTAAAGGAAGCCATTAATATTAATTCAGGAAGATAACAGGAGTTCAATGGCCTCATGAAGGAGCAGAGAAATCACAACTGTAAGTGCAGGAGCCACGGAGGAGGATGGGAGCTGCTCTGAGATGCTCCACACTGAACAAACTCTGGTGCTGGAAATCTGGAGAGCTGCATCTGGCCTTTGGGAGCTGCAGGGGACAGTGGCTGATGTGACAGGGGAGATCCAGGAGAAACAGGGCTGCAAATTGGTCATGTCAGCCAAAGGGATCAACTTTATGGGGTGTCTCTTGACTCAGCCATGACTTGACCCCAAGTTACTGCTCAGAATTCAGGTTTGCAGCTCCCCTTGTGCTGTAGGAGAGCAATCAGCAGCACCAGGAGTCAGTGTAAGGCTGGGACCCTGCCAGTGCCCCACACTAATGGTTAATTAATGGTTAATTATGTGCAGAGCCAGGACCTGCTGCACTAGTGGTGCTCCAATCCCCAGGATGAAGCCAGTACGAGGTGAAGTCTGGTAATAACAATCATCTCATCTTAGCAACCCACCCAAAAACACACCCCAGCCTCTCCTGGCAGTGCACAAACCCAGGCTGGAGGAAAATTTCACGTCCCAGCAGTGTCAGCTCAGGGTTTTTCTTTGCTTCACTGCTGGATCAGGTGCCTGAGTTGCCTTGTGCAGGTGTGTTATCCAAACTGCCCCTTGCTTTGTCCTCAGAGAGTGCCCAGCTGTGAGGCTCAAAGCCTCCAGGAGAGCCCTGCAGAGCGCTGCTGTTCCTCAGTTTTAATGTTTGATTTCCCTCTGGCACTCTGGGCTCTGTGTCTTGTTTATTTTTCATCTCTGTTATTGGCCCCGTTTTCTGTCCAGCCCCCTCAGTTACCCCAAAAGAAACATTGCTCCTATTATTATTATTGTTATTATTATTATTATTTTCCTGTGCTTCTGCTGCTCATGTAAAAGTCCTGATGGGGTTTGGAGGAATGCTGGCTGGATCTGTAGGAGAGGATTTGGCAGGCTGGGGACCAGGGTCTGGTTGGTGATGCTGTCAGGAGCGTGTCCCCAGTGTGTCCCCACCCTGTGCCAGGCATTGCATCCCCCCTGTGGCCACAGCAGCCCAGGCTGGATCACAGTCAGTGTCCTGGCTTTATTCTCCTCTCTGTGCACATTCAGTTGAAGTGGGAATCATAAAAACTGGTATCTTGTGTCTTCCCAGTGCTGAATTGACAGCCTAAGCCTGGCTTATTTTATGCCTCCTATTAAATAACTTGAGAGGAACTTTCTTAAAAGCTGTTTATATATAGCACACAAATGCAGCAATTCCCCAGTTAGCCAGTGCTGGCAGGGTTCCCACTGTCCCTTGTGCAGCAAAATCACATGAAAAATGCAAAAAGTTCACAAATATGAACCTTTGGGCACATCAGCAATAGCAGCCAGCCCCAGCAGGGTGTTGATGTGGGGCAGGACGTGTCTGTGTGTCCCTCCAACCCCCGGTGACAGCAGTGGGTGGAGGAGTGGTGATGGTGATGAGATGACCCAGGGGTGATGTGGTGCTGGGATTTCCATGGCAGCCCAACTTTTAGGGGCCTGTGGGGCACAGGATCTTCTGGAGGAGCTGTGGATGAGCAGGCAGGAAACTGGAATTGAACCACTGGCTTTGGGGTCTCCTGATAACAGAGTTTGTTTAAACTATATATATTTTGAGATATTTTGAGAGGAAGCAATATTTGCTCTTTTGTTGAGTTTTTGTTTTTTGCTATTTTTTTCTTCTTGTGTTTTGACAGTTTTGTTTCACTGGGGCACTTTTATGAGGAGCTTTGTATTGTTTTCTGTGTTATTCATCTGCATTTTAATTGCACGCAATAAAACTTGAAAGCTCCCAGCAGAGAAAAATCTTATAGCACTTCCCATCCTGTCCCACTGGGGATGAATTGCTGGGGTCACATTGTCAACAAACAGGGCTGAATCCTTTCTAAGAAACACTGATTTTCCTGAACTATAAAAGTGACGACTTTTAATTGGTGTTGTCAAATGGTTAAATTTAAGCTGCCTTCATTTTGGTGTGTTTGGAATGGGGCTGGTATTGTCTGGAGGCAGGATGAGAGGGACCAAGAGCACCAAGAGTTCTTGGTGAAGTGTGTCATCCCAAAATCCCTGAT
>VXBB01005745.1:0-12589 GCA_013399915.1 Illadopsis cleaveri
GGCTCAGGCCAGTGCTTGCCCAGAGCAGGACATGCCTGTCCTGATGGATATGAGTGAGTGGGTGTTCACCCCCAGGCAGCCACTCAAAGCTAACTGGGCAGAGGTGCCCAGTCAGGAGGAGGGATGTCAGTCCCCTGCCAGCATTTCTGATAAGCCCTGTTTACTCAGGGCCTGAGGCACCAGGAAGACATTGAGCATTCTGGGGCATCCAAGAAATGAGAACCCATTGAGAAGTGGTTCCAAGAGCTGTCCATGGCTTCATTTTTGTTTGACATTCAAACTGCCCCCACTAGACCCCACATAACCTGCAACAAACAATCTGGATGGGGGGGATTGTGGGGGAGGCAGCAGAGCCCAGACATAAAGCAACCACAGCCGAGCCCAAATTCCCTCACTTGCCAGAACAGAAGTCCAGACACAAATACACACAGAAAATCATGGGCATGCAGAGTGGAGCTTTGCTGAAGGAGTTATTTGATTATTGAAGGGAAATAGCCCTGGGCTCACAGGGCATCAGGGGGCCCTCCATGGACCATCATATCCTCACGCTGCTGGAGAGGGACAGGACATGGGTGTCACCAACACTTCCAATTCAAAAAGGCAGAGACAAGAATGTGACACGGTCCCTGTATGCGCGGAGATGAGACAGGACAAGGTCCTTGTCCCCACCTTATGTCTGCAGGTACTACTCACCTAGGCATCCAGAGGTCTGAGGGGAGTGGGCAAAGAAAGAAGCAGCCAAAGCAACGATGCAAGAACTTGCTGTGGCCACAGCAGTGTAAAGGAAATGATCCAGTGTGACCATTGCTGAGTCTCTCTGGGAGAACTCCCAAAGCCAGAGATTTTAACTGTTGGGACAGGAGCTCCTCCACAGCAGGAGCTCTAGTGACCTGATGGGTCTCCATTTGAGTCCCCACAGCCCTAGTCCCACAGTCAGACTGCGTTGCCTCACTGCTTCAACCCCAGGTTTCCCATGGCTGAATCTCGTTCAATAAAACCATTTATTCATGGTGCAGTAACACAGAAACAGCTCGAGGAGCTGCATCTGAAAAGGACCCCATGCAAAGGACCCTTGAGCTCATGCCATTTTTCTCACCATTTTCTCTTTTTTACTCACATTTCCTACCCTTTCCCCCTCAAGTTTACAACCATTTTTCCTTTCACATTTCCAGCCCTCCTGTCCCCACACATTTCCCATCATTTTTGACATCATATTTCCAGCCTTTTCCCCCCTTATGTTTCTCATCATTTTTCCTTTCGTTTCCTGTCTTCTTCCCCTCACGTTTCCTACACTTTTCTCCATTCACATTTCCCACCCTTTTGTCATCTCACATTTCTTGCCATTTTCTCCCTCTCACACTTCCTGCCCATTTGTCCCCTCATGTTTACCATCATTTTTTCCCTCACATTTCCTATCTTTTCCCCCTTTCTGTTTTGTACCCTTTTTTTCCCAATCATTTCCCATCTTTTTGCTCACGTTTGCTGTCCTTTTTGCCTTGCATTTCCCACCCTTTTCTCCTCTCATGCTTCCCACTCCTTTCTCCCTTCACGTTCCCCACTATTTGGTCCTCTCATGTTTTCTGATGCTTTTTCCCTTCTCGTGTCTCGCCCTTTTCTCCCCTCACATTCCCTGCGATTTTGTCCCCTTATGTTTCCAGCCCTTTTGTCCCCCCACACTTTTCACCCCTTCCTCCTCCCATTTCCTGCCCGAAATTCTCTCTTTTACTCACAAGTTGCTCGGCTGGCTTTAGCATAATTTCTTCCATATTGCTTCAAAAATGGTGCATGTTACTCAGTGGTAGAGCTACCTGTGGGGTGCAGTCATTAACATTTCTGTAATCAATTTACATAGAGTATTTTATTTAAAAAGTAATACATATCTAAGGAATATGTATAATATATTAATAATGTATATAAATTATATACATAAGAGAGTATATATAATTTATTATTTACAAATATAATAGTTTTATATTATACAGTATTTTATTATATATGATTAATATAATTTTTGAACCTATAAAAATTCTATACATAGAAGGTAATTACCTTTCTAGAACTATAGTTGGTTCTAAAGGGACTGTGGCTGAGGCTGGCTCCAGCCACACCAAATCATCTCTGAGGATTTTAGACAGCCAGGTCTGAGAACCAAGGATCCTTCTCTCTGGCCCGCACTATTTCAGATTCTGCAACAGAAGCAGAGCCCACATGAGCCACTGTGAGCTGCACTGAAGGAACCATAGCAAGGCCCAGGAAGAGGAGCAGATGCACGAGGGGGGATGTGGCCGTGAACAGGGATGCAGCCCACCACAGATTCTTTTACCTTTTTCCTTACAGATGAACTTGAAGTGGGTGTAGAGACCATCCAGAGCCACAAATCAGCCTTTTCTGTCTTGAATGACTTGAAAAGATGTCCCCGCAGCTTTCCCAGGACTGGGATCTGGATCTCTCTACAGGCTGCACCTTTGTCCTCATTTTGACCAGCCTGAGGGAGCCAGGCACAAGAGCAGAAGGGCTGAGGGCAGGCAGCTGAGCCATCTGGCAGGATGGGGACTGGCCACAATCCTGGGGTTATTCTAGACCACCTCACACCATGCTCAGGAGCTGTGGGGAATGGGTCCCTACCAGTCAGAGCGACGGTGGAGTCAGAAGTCACAGAAAAGCCAGCTTGTGCTTTGAGAAGGACCTTAGAAAGCCAGGGCATCCTTTCCACACCTCATGATTCAGCAGGTGTCTCAGTTTGTGTCCCCGACGAGAGTTATGTGAAGGTCCCTCTCTGCTCAGCGGCACCAGCAGCACAGCCTGCACAGGGAGAATCCTGATCTTTGCTGCTTCCTTAGAGACTCCAGGATCAAGCTGGTCTGAGCTGCCAGGCAATGGATGGAGGCATCCTTGTCTCTTGCTTGCATTGTGTCAAGTTCTACAACAGAAAGAGAGCCCAACTGAGCCTGTGCAGAAACCCCTCAGCTCCCCTGATCCCTGTCTCCCCAGTCATTCAAGAGGACCTGAGCCAGGGTGTCCTCACTCTGCTCTGTCAGGTGCCGTGCAGCCAGCCCTGGGCACAGAGCTCCATCAGCCCCTGCTCCCCAGTGTGCCCCCATCAGCATGGCCCCTGGCCCTGCCTGCCAGCCTCAGCAGCCTGGAGGTGGCACTGGGAAAGGCGGCCACCAAAGCCACCTGTGTTGGCACAGGGGCACAGGGAGGCCGAGGCCCTGCCTATGGCAGACCGGGGCTGGCGGGGACAGGGCCAGGCTGCCCCAACAGGGACCCTGGGGGACTGGGACTCACCAATGAACCTGAGGGCTGCCTCTCGCATGGGGGCCTGAGGGTTCAGCAGGTAGGGCTGGCAGGCGGATACGATCCAATCCACTGATCTCTGATGGATCCACAATGTCCCTGTGGAAAGAGAGAAGCAGAACCCTTCACAAATGCCCTAGAATGTCAAACAGGAATCACAGCCATGGACATGTCTTGGGAACCACTTCTCCGTGGCTTTTTCTTTCTTGGAACCAGGGACAGGCATATGGATACTTCTGGGGGAAAAAAACAGGGACACTGACATTCCCTGAGGCTCAGACAAGGCTCCCACGTGCTTCAGAATCCAAAGCAGGTTTTCACCCTGAGCCTTTGATCCCCGCTGTGGTTCTCCTCAAAATATGAGAGTCAGTTCCCAAAAAGGGCCACAGCAGGGTGTTATGCCCAAGGAAATGTTACAAGTGTGGGATGTGGTGAATAGTTTAAAACCCAGAAGTTTCAAAATCCTTGAATTTCAGAGGCTACAACAAGAAAGTTTGAAGTTTTTATGGTCCATTATGCTCTGTCTTCCCACTGTTCATTTGGCACATTCCAACTCCAGAGCAGATTATGGGAAGCAGACCTGCAGGAAGAGTTGAAGGCTCATTCCCACAGAGAGGGAGAAAAAGGAAGGAGGGAAAAGAATTCCAGTTGTCTTCTTGATGATTATGACTACAAGAAGCTCTTCACTCAGTTTGCAACCTCGTGATGGTGAGGCACATTCCTCATTTTTCACGCTAAATAACAGTAATTTGGAAATTGTCTCTGGTTTAGAACAAAACCACAGGTAAATAATTGGCCCACTTTGGTTCCTAAATCAGAAATCATTAAACTTCTCCCAAGATGTGTTTCCCTGCAGTAAAGAAGGCAGTTTGATTGCTTTTGTCTCAAGTTTGTCCTGAGTTAATGACTTCAGATGAACTGGAACAGCCTCAGCACCACAAAAGTGGCAACAATGACCAGGATCAAACCCCCAAGTCATCATTAAACGCACTCGATCCGTGCCTTCCACAGCCCAACAGCAATTCCTGAAGCTGCCCCCCACTCTGGGTCAGCCTGACAGGCCTTGTTCTGTTGTGCAGTGCCGGCTCCTGCAGGACACAGCGCTTGGAGCCGCTCTGTGTCCTGCAGCTTCAGCATCTCAGGCACTGCTCTGGGCCTGTGTCACCACTGTTCCATGGCTGTGGTTCCTGTTCCACCACTGTTCCATGGTTTTTCCATGGTTATTCCTCTGCTGCTCAAAAGCTGCTGCAATGCTGCTCTGGTGCTATCCCAACACAGTTCTTCTGCTCCTCCACCAGTGTTCTCCCCGTGCTGTAGGCACATGGTCAGTGGCTGTCCACTGCCATCCCCTTGACTGGCAGTGATCTCCAAGGAAGCCTGGACCTCTCTCAGCCAGTGTTCTGCAATCAGGACCTTGCAGACACTTCCTCAAATGCATTCCAAGAACACATCAGCACACCAATGATGTCACAGTACTTGTCCATTTGGTCAAGAATCCCCCATGGGGACATTGTGGTCTCTCATCAATGGGGCACTCCACAGGAAAATCTTCCTGCGCTCTGCCGCTCCTTGGACAAGTTCCAGAGCAAACAGAGTCATGAAATGCTTTCCCAGCTGGCCCACAAGGCATCTCTGATGGATCTGCAGTGTCCCTGTGGAAAGAGAGAAGCAGAAGTCTTCATTAATGTCATGGAATGTCAAACAAAAATGAAGCCATGGACAGCTCTTGGAACCACTTCTCAGTGGGTTCTCATTTCTTGGATGCCCCAGAATGCTCAATGTCTTCCTGGTGCCTCAGGCCCTGAGTAAACAGGGCTTATCAGAAATGCTGGCAGGGGACTGACATCCCTCCTCCTGACTGGGCACCTCTGCCCAGTTAGCTTTGAGTGGCTGCCTGGGGAAAAATGACCACTCACCCATATCTGTCAGGATAGGCACCACAAAAGGCCCCATATCATGATGTCCCTGGGCAAGCACTGGCCTGAGCCCAGGGCCAGAGCATTGCAGAGACACTATGTGAGGCCAAGGGCCTTGGGGAGCCCTGGGCAAGTCCCAGGCAGGGACAGTGGTTGAGTGAGAACCTTGTTGGGGATGGGGTCCCTAGCTCCTCCCATGGAGAGCAGCTGTGCAGAGTGGGACCCAGGTGCTCTGGGACGTCACAGTGGCTGCAAGTGTGACAGGGTGAGGGTCAGGGTAGGGGATATTCCCCTCTGGAACCTGCTGTGGGGCTGGAGACTGGACCAGTTTGGGGCCTGGAATGGGGGGCATGTGGGAAGAGCCAGATGTGAGTTACTCCGTAAGCCTCAGCCATGTTTTCAGGTGATCACAATCACCCAGCTTTCTGGGGGATTCTGGAAGATGAATTATGTTGGAGTAGGAATGTGTGCAGCATGTGGGTTAGACTGTGTGTTAGGGCTGGGCTTGTGGCCAGGACTGGGTGTCTGTGCAAGCCAGGCTTTGGCCTTGGGGCTGTCAGGGAGGGGGCAGGTAGGAGTCCTGGGAGCGATGAAGGTGCTCCTCACCCTAGTGCAGCCTCAGCCAACACTGCTAGTGCAAGAGGAAGATGAGGGTGGCTGTGCTCAGTGTGGCCCTGCTCTTCTCCATCCTGCTGTGCTCCCTGGCACAAGCCAAGGTGAGGCCACAATGTCACCACATCCTGCCCTATGTAGCCTCCTATCCCATCCTCTTGGTGTCTTCAGAAATCTTCTCCCTGGGATCTTCTCTTTGTCCTGCCCAGGGTCTATGAATACCCTCGTACTGATCATTCCCAATTCCTTTCTTTCCCTTTTTTCCTCTCAGTCTCTTCCTTTTCTCCCTGGCCACTGCAGTGGAGTCTCCTGGCATTGCTCCTGGATTCACTCAGCACTCCCAAACCCTCTGTCAGTCTTGTTGTTTTCTCCTCATCTGTCCTATTTCTTCTGTCCACTCCAACCCCCTCTGTTGCAGTCCCATGTCCCTACACTGCAATTCCTTTCTTCTCCCCTGTATCCCACATGGGCCCCCTTCCAAATCCCCAGTCCCTTGGCCTCCACAGTTCACTCCAGCTCAGTGTCTTTGGGTCCCCTTCCCTCACCTCTGCCTGCTCTCCCCGCCCGTCTTTGATCCCTGCACCCTTGTTGCCCCACAGCTCTACAAGTTCCAATCCAGAACAACAGTTTGTTCTCCTCTCCCAGACACTCTTGCAAGGAACTGAAAATGATCTCCGTCAGGTGAGTGAGGGGTGAGGTTGAAGGCATCCAGTCTGAGAATCAGGGAATAGTTTAGTGCCCCCATCCCTTGCTGGCACCGGGCACATCCCAGTGACCAGTGAGGTCTCCTGGTCTCTACAGATGGATTTAGACAATGTTGAGATCCTGAAAACAGCAGGTGCCATGAGTTCTGCTGGTGTCAGACCCTCCCCTTGCATTGCCACCACACCCCAGGCCATCCCAGTTTGTCCCAGCATAGCCGAGTGCACCCCTACTGACACCTCAGACAACACCCCTGACCCTTGGAGTTTTGCCAGTGAACCCGGATAAGGACCCCTGTTGCAATCCCATCCCTGTCACCCCAGGACCCGCCCAGGATTGCCCACGATGCAGCTCATGCCCAGGCTGTGCCTCTTGGCCAGGACCCCCGTGCTTGTGGGCAGGAGCACAGCAGCTCCTGCACCTCATTGCTGCCCACAGGTCCCTTCTCCAAGGATCCCCTCATGTTCCCCTTTCTTCCCAGCCCAGCCAAGTGCCACCCAAGGTGTCTCAAGTGAGTCCTTTTTGTCCTCAGCCCATTGTAGCTGAAAAGCTGATGTGTCCTTTGCTGCAGAAGTGCCTGGCTCTTGCTCTTCATGGATAGGTCAGCAGTGCCCACAGAGAGAGGGATGGGGACAAGGCCCCTCTCCTGTCCCATTGGGTCCTGGTGGGTTACGTTCTGGGCTCTGAGTTTTAGGATTGCAACAGTTGGTAACATCCATGTCCAGTCCATTCCACAGGCATCAGGACATGATCATCCCTGAATGACTCCCCTGTTTTCCCTTGAGCCCAGGGACATTCCTCTTGAATGTTCAATAAACCCCTTCAGCAAACCTATAGTTGTGTCTGTCCACGTGTCTAGATGTCTACTGTCCTAGTAATTCAGCTTGCCAGGGCATTGCAGAGACCGTCTGTAGGGCCAAGGGCCCTTGGGGAGCTGTGGCCAGGTCCCAGCCCGGGGCAATTAGAGCCTTGTTGGGGATGGGATCTCTGGGACTCTTTGTGTGGGGCAGCTGTGCAGAGAAGGACCCAGGTGCTCTGAGAGGGCAGAGTGGCTGCAGGTGTGACAGGGCGAGAGGCTGGGCAGGGTATGCTCCCCTCTGGAATCTGCTCTGGGGCTGGAGACAGAACCAGTTTGGTGTCTGCAGGGTTGAGAAATGGGGCGCTGTGGATGTGGCAAGTGCTACAACCAAGTAATTCCCAAAGCCTCAGCCTTGTCTGCAGGTGATCACCATCCCCCATGGCCTTGAGATCCCAGTTATGCAGCTGATCCTATTACCCACGATCCCATTGTTCTCCCACATTCCATATTTGGGGCTGGGTTCAGCTCCCGAGTGTCCTCCAGTGAAAGCTTCAGGAGAGGAGGAGCACTGGGAGATGCGGGGATCTGGCTGTGGGGGGTGTTGGAGGATGGACTGTGTTGGAGTAGGGATCCAGTTGCCTTCAGCTGTCTGCCAAATCCCTTGGCCAGCAGAGGTACTTGGGGCCTTTGCTATCCTTTCCAGGCGCTCATGCAAAGGGCTGAAAATGATCTCTGGGAGGNGTGGCCCATGCAGGAAGTTGGAGAGATGCCAGGGAAGGGGCTGGATCTGTGCCGCAGGTGGAATGGACTCTGTTCCAGGGCTGGGGGCTGTGCCAAACTGGGCTTTGGCCTGAGGGCTGTACGGGAGGGGGCAGGGAGGAGTTCTGGAGGGGATTAAGGTGCTCCTGCTCTGGTGCCGCCTCAGCCAGCGCTGCCCAGTGTGAGAGGAAGATGAAGGTGGCTCTGCTCAGCATGGCCCTGCTCTTCTCCATCCTGCTGTGCCCCCCATTACAGGCCGAGATGAGGCCCAATATCATGATGTCCCCATATCCTACCCTATGTAGCCTACCATCCCATCCTTTTGGCCTCCTCAGACATCTCCTCTCCAGGTTCTCCTCTTTGTTGGAGTGTTTGAATTCCCTGCCACTGATCATTCCCAATTCCATTTTTTCCCCCTTTTCCCTCTCAGTCCTTTGCCTTTCTCCCTATCCACGGCAGGACTGTCTCCTGCTGCCATTCCTGGACTCATCACCTACTCCCAAACCATCTCCCAGTCCCGCTGGTTTTGTCCTCATCCGTCCTGTTTCTTCTGTCTCCATCAAGCCCTCCTTTGCAATGCCATGTCCCTACAGTGGAATTCCTTTCTTCTCCCCTGTATCCAACAGGGCCCCTTCCACACCCTCAGCCCATTCCCTTGGGCTCTTCAGGTCACCCCACTTCAGTGTCTTTGGACCTCCTTGGTGGTCCTGAATTCCCATCCCGTTGTCTGCACCTCCACCCTGATCCCTGCACCCATGTCCCCCCACAGCCCTACAAGGCCCAGTCCAGACCAGACCTTTGCTATCCTTTCCAGGCGCTCATGTTTTGCCCTGTCTTTTAGGATAGGAAATGTTGGTGACTCCCCTGTGCTGTCCCTCTGCAGCTGCAGCAGGAGATGATCATCCCTGGAGGACGCCCGCTATCCCCGCTATCCCCTTGGAGCCCAGGGCCATTTTCGCCGAATGAGTAATGAACTCCTTCAGCAAAGCTATGCCCTGACTCCGTGTTTGTGTGTGTGTTTCTCTGTGTCCACTTGTCTCTGTTTCCGTGTTTCTCTGCAAACACCTCTGTGTGTCACAGGGGCAGGATTTGACTGTCGTCTGCTGCCCCCGTGCGTTCCCTGTACCCAGCAACACGAAAAGACCTCATATTTATTAAAGGGCAATCCTAAAGCCGGGGAAGTCAGGTCGTGGTCCGGTATCTCCATGACGAGTTCCTCCACATTTAAATGATTCCTCCCTATGCTCTTTCCCAAGATGTTTTGTGTTTTGGAAACTGAGTGAGACCCGGCTGTGGGCAGTTTCAGTGGGTGAGTGTGTGGGCAGGCTGAGTAAAGGTTAGAGGCTCCTCAAGAGCGTGGCAGGGAGTGGTCTGTGTGCAGAAGAAGAAGTTAATAAATTTTTCCTGGATATGTTTCTTGCTCCGACCGAAAAGGAAAAAAAAGTTTTAAAAATTTCTTATTGTTTGAAGTATTTCTTGATTTTTAAATTGGGTTTTTGGGTGGGATGGGGCTGCTAGCTGCACCTGAGTCCGGGGCACTTCGGGGCTGAGGGTTTCCCCCGGGGGTGGGTTAGAATGAGTAAGAAAGGTCCACCTGGCTCAGAGGGGTTCCTCGGCGGCCAGGTCTATCTGAGTCCAGGGCAGCCATCAGCGGAAAGGTCTACCCGGCTCCAAAGCCAGGAGCGGCCACGAGCCGTGCCCAGAGATGTCAGCATGTGGGCGTGGCGGTGCCTGAGGGACGGTGAAGAAATCTACCCGTGTTGTAAAGGGCAGTCGGTTGCCGGGTCTGCCTGGCTCTGAAACGGCGCTTGGTGGTCACGTGTTGCCGGTTCTGTGGAGACACCTGACAATAGTCAGATCTGGAGCTAGACCTAGGCAGGTAGGTCGGCTGTGCTCCGTGTCCATTTTGAGGCCACCAGACAAGCGTGGAGAAATCCTTGGGACACCTTAAGGGCATGTAGGCAGAGGGGGTAACAGGTGTAGCCTTATCAATGGAGTAATGGACGGCCTAGTCTACCCCACTAGAAAACAGCTTTCAGTGAACAGGTCTTCCCCGCTGCGGGGCGACCCCGTGATGCCAGGTCTACCCGGCTCCGGGGCCAGACGCGGCCGGCAGTCATGCCCGGGAGGCGTGGCGTGAAGCCGCGGAAGTGGGCAGTGACGGGGCGGAGAGGTGTATCCCGGCCGTGGGCGGCCGCGGGGTGCCAGGTCTACCCGGCTCCGGGGGCAGGCGCGGCCGGCAGCCATGCCCGGGAGGCGTGGCGTGAAGCCGCGGAAGTGGGCAGTGACGGGGCGGAGAGGTGTATCCCGGCCGTGGGCGGCCGCGGGGTGCCAGGTCTACCCGGCTCCGGGGCCAGGCGCGGCCAGCAGCCTCCGCCGGAGACGTCGGCTTGGCGTTGTGGTGGCGGGCGGTGACGGGGCTGACAGGTCTACCCAGTTTCGGCGGAACTTTGACAAATTTTCCCTGGCAATGGGGTTGACTTGTTCCCACTGCACTTGGAAGTTTGCCAAGGGGTCGCTGTTTTTTGCTGCCTCCAGTTATGTCATCGTAGGAGGCGGTGCTCTCCAGCGCACTGCCCCGGTCAAAGTCAGTTACTTCTCTTGATGGAGTCGCCCCCTCGGACTTGTTTGTTCGTAGTACGGGAACGTGTCTTTGCACACTGTTGTGGTTGTGTCCGTGGTCGACCAGCGGCTGCTGCATGAGAGGTCACCATTGCAAAGTGCTTTTTGACTTGGAAGTATCTTGAGTTTTTGTTGTGGTTCCTGTGGTGGTTAGGCGAGTACTCTTAAGGCAAAGAGCAGGGAGGAGTTGTAGCTGTGCCCTGCTCAGCCCTTGCTGCTGCTAGCTTCGTGGAGGGTGATGGTGCTTGTATTCCTGCTATGTATGTCCTTGGATAGTGGTTGGGGGAGGTAGTGGTGCTGCTTCTGCATGCCTTTTCTGAGTGGCTTCACCTGGCTGCTGTTTTGCCCCCTTGGTGTGTTCTATGGCTATTGAGTGTGGGCTTGGGCGCTGTTTGTGTCTCGACTGTGGAAGATTCTGTACTTTCCTGAGAACCCTGAGGCTCAGCCTTGTTACTCTCGTGTTCGGTGGTAAAATCTAGTATGGGATGTAATTACACTGCCTTGACCATTGCCTTGGTTGCTTTGAAAGCGATTCTGTGATTGGAGTTGTGTGAGGTGTTTTTTGGGTTGCTGGGTGCTATACCTGTTAGCTGTATGTGGTTGACATTGTCCCCTTCATGTGGTTTCAAGTCAGGCACCTGCATGGCTTGGTGGTTTGTGGGGCTTTGGTAGCTGTTTCCCCCCAACACGGCTCTTGGGGGGGGATGATGGTTCCTTGCCTGTTAAAAGTGGTGTGCTCAAGTCACTAAGCTGTGGGTGGCTTGGGGGGATGTGTGGCTTACCTTGAATGCTGTGCTTGCTGGTGGGTGGTGTTTCCTGGTTTGTTTTTCCCTCGTGGCCCTTGACTTGTTGGGTGCAAAGTGTTGATGCATGACAAAAGATGGTGGTTTGAGCCAGTAAAGTTGGGAGGAGTTTGAACCTTTAGTTTTGGTGGAGGTGAGAAATGGGCAAGGGAGGCTCGTTTTTCATTCAGGCCTCTGGCCCTCTTTGCTAGTGCGGGTAATGAATTGTGTTTTGGTTTATCTTTTGTCTCCCTGGCTTTTCTACAGGTGGAGTAGTTTCTGTGTGAGTGGGTTTGAAGGCTGAGAAATGTGGCAGTGTTTTGGTATGTGCTTGTGTTGCCCTCCAGAGAATGTGGCTTGTTGTGGTTTCCCCCTACCCACTTGGCCTCTTGTGCTCAGTTATATCAGCTGTGAGCAGTTGCACTTGCTCTGTTCCTGTGGTGTGTGAAGTGCTTGCATGGGGCTTGTTGGTGGAACTGGCTATGGTGTAAAACTGCCCATGCCATGTTAATGTCCTGACGGTGGTTCTTATTTTGTATGCCTTGAGTCCTGTCTTATGTTTGCTGCATTTGCCTTGGTGGGGGGGAGGATAGGGTGGAGTTAGGATGGGTGTCTTAAGGTGCGGTTCCAGGTAGTGTGTCTAGTAATTTCCCTCTAAGACCTTGTGTGCATTGAGAAGGATGAGGAGCCTTGGGGGGGGGGGGAGTTTGGCGCTGTCAAGGGGGGGGGAGGGGTAGTGCTTGTATTTTTTCCAATGCACTGCATGTGGGATATGATGTCCTGCTTTTCAGGGCTGTGCTCTTACCATTGAGGACTTTGCAGTGTCTGTGGGGTCATGGAAGCTCTTTGGTGTGTATCCAAACCCATGTCCAGATGTATGATGGTCGTAGACCAGCTATACTGCCTGTGGCTGCAGGCTTTTGTGACAAGTGCATAGTCAGGGTTGAGTGGTGATTTCTGTCTGTGCTGGTCCAGGTGTTGGTGAACTCTCAAGTTTAGGGTTTGGATTTGTGTGAGGAAGCTAAGGGGGGCTGTGAGATGCAACGTTAGTTTTCTAGGAAGAAGTTGGGTGTGCTATTAAGGTTTGTGAATGCCCGCAG
>VXBB01005746.1:0-26762 GCA_013399915.1 Illadopsis cleaveri
TTTTTTTTCCTCCTTGGCTCTTCATCCTCCTGCTCTTCAACTTTCCTTTTGCTAAAGACAAAAGGCCAGATCAAGTTTAGAAAACCTGTGATATTCATCTGACATTGCCACAAGGTTTTTTGTAGGGTTTAACAGCACTTGCAGTGTCACAGCACAGGAAGGCATTGTCCCACATCAGCAGAGACCCAGGCAGGGACACTGACTCCACCTGCTCCTTAGCTGATCTTCCAGGAGTACAACTGGTGACATCTCAGTTCCACCCTCAGCACATTTCCAACCTCTAAACATCAGGAAAGTGAAAGAAGGTATTTCACTACAGAGGGAGCAAGGAGACAAATAGATGAGGGAGGTAAAATATTGAAAGGAGAGGGTAGAGATTGACTTTGCCTGGGGAAAATAAGGTTGAAAAAAATAATGTTGGGAGTTTCATGTGGCATTATGTGCATGTTTTTTATCTGATTTTGGCGTCATTCAGTGACCTTACTTGGATCATGTTTCTCTCTCAGTCTTATAAATGCCAGTGCAGACAAAGTTTCCACAGAAATGTATTGAGCAGACACATCCTTCAAAAAGTGCTGCTGGAAGACATCCCAATGTTCTTATGTGCAGAATAGTTAAAGACAAATACTGAGTCCTCTTGAACCTTTTGGAAATCCTTATCTGAGATATACTAGTTGTTGAATACTAACTGAATTTGGTTAATTTTACGTTATATTTTTAGGGTCCTAAATCACTTGACCAAAAATGAAAGGGACTACTTTTCTATTATACAGAAAAATCAGGAACGATATGTTTTGCTGGATTTTTCTAGGAAGGAACCATAACTTTAAAACTTATTTCTGTCTCCAGACACATAAAGAAGTATTAATTCTAAGGAAACTATTCTGATTTTCTACTTATCAGATCTTCACACATGTACCAAGATTCAAAAATACCCAAAAAGTTAATCAGAACTTTAAAATATTAAGTTTAAAATTGTATATGAAAAATACAGATTTCTGAGTGAATATGCACTGCATGTATGTATTTCTCAAAGGTCTGGAAAATAGGCAGATGATACAGAGTCTTATCAAAAATATAAATGCAGTGTGTCAAGTGAAAAATAATAGTGATTAGTTTAACAGCATCTTGGGTATGTATCTTTTATAATACATGATATATTGGGAGTGTGGTTTACTCAGGTTACAGAATTAAAACAGGAGGAGGTCTAATCTGAATTTATATACAGGTTCACTGGGAAATATTGATAGATTTAAGTATAATTCCTTGTAATATGCTATTTTACACATCTACAGTTTGGTCGATAGGGAAAATGAGCAGCATAGACTAAAATTACACAGTATTCTTGTGAGACATTTAACAGAAGTTTAGAAGGAAGCACAACACACAAATTGCTTCCATTAATTCAGGCTGCAGCTCATGTGGCGTATGAAATTACTGGGATTTTTCTTACTGTGCACTGTGTCTTTAAAAGTCTGAGAGGTGCCTGCCACTTTTCAAGACAGATTTGATGATATGTGCTGTGCCATCCATGGCAAATTTCCCTTTGTTGCTGTTTTGTTGCTTTTATCACCAAAAAATACATCTCCCAACAAGGACAATCAGACCACAGCAGTGGAAAAGCCAAGTTTGTCCAACAAGGATCATGCAGTTGCCCTGTCAGGGTCTCTCTATGGATTTTGGGTACAGATATTGTGAAAACTGTTGCACTGCTGAGTGAACTTCAACCATCACAGGAACCCATCCTGTGTAGGAGACCCCAGTCAGCTCATCAGGATCTCTTTCCAGAATCCCAGAATCATTTAGCTTGTAAAAAATCTCTAAGATCATTGAGTCCAACCTTTGACCTTTCACTAAGTGAAACTACGGTTTCCTGAAATCTCTCTCCAGACCCCTCCTTTCCCTTTCCTCTCTAATGTCTGTAACACACATTTTGCACCTATCAGCCTTCAGAGGATTTAAGTATTCAGCTCTGAAGGCTGGTTACCTTGGGGGTTGGTTACTTTGCACAGGACAGTGCTGAAACTCTTTCCATGCCAGTGACCCATTCCTTTCACAGTCCAAATGCAGGGTAATAGTACACACCCACTCCTTGGCACTGAATCCCAAAAGGGCTTAAAAATCAGACTCCTAAATTGACAAGGCAACAGAATTAGTCATTATTCTGTAAAAAGCTTTCAATCTTTTGGGGACAAAAGAGCAAATAGATAGCCATGAGCTCTCGTTGGCCCCAGAGGGCCAGGTGACTACACCAAGTTATGGCAAAACTGCAGCTATAGAGAAATACTGCAAATTTGCTCCAGCAAAATGTCCTTCTCAACATTAGAGAGCCTGGCTGAGTGTTTCCTGGTGGCTCCTTGTGCCTGTGAGTGCCTTTGCTATTTGGTGAGAAAAATGAACACCTGTTAAGTGCACAGGTAAAATGACAAGCGCCTTACTGTTCTCTAAAAACCCTCCTGATTGCATATCACTCACTTTAAATTCTGATTAGGAGAAGGCATTGAGAATCTCAGCTGAGAATACAAAAGGATAAATGGACTTATCATCAGCTAAAAGCACAAACTACCAGAGTGAGCAGCATTCATTCCAAGAGCAAACTACTAGGACAACCACTATCCAGATGTGAGCATATGGTCTCACACTGCATCATTTACAATGAATCATTGCAGAATTGGGATTTTTCTCTTAAGAAAACCACCTCTCATGCAAATATAAAACTAATGTAAAAGTAATGTTATTGACATAAAGCAGTAGGGGCAGCATTATTTATAACCTTGGAGATGGAAAGATAAAAATGTGCAAGGGAAACTTAGAAGGGAAGTCAGTATGGAAGGGCTAAAATCAGGAGGATATGGTGAGTCTTGTCTTGACATGACTTTGAAAATACCTTGCTAGAGCTGGACAACTAGAGGCTAAAGCAGAATGGGGGACCAACTTGGGACAAAACAGACTAAGGTAGGACGTGGTCATATTAATAATCAGTGTGAATGGACGACCGGCCATTTTTTGTTTTCAGATGGCTTTCATCAGTTGCCTGCAGAGACAGAAGAGCACATCTTCCATGTCAACATGGAAAAATTTATTACCAAGTATGACCTGGGGCAAAAAAATGAAACCAAGACCATTACCAAGAAGTGTTGGAAGTGACTGAAGTGCAGGATAAGAAAAGTAAATTATGAATTCCTACACAAGGTCTTGAAGGTAAGAAGAAATGCAGATTGTCTTCTTACATTTTCAGAACTTGCAGCAGGACTTAAGTGTTTTATTAGTCAAGGGTATAATAATGCTCCCCATGATGCCATTAATTGTTTAGGATATCCTGAAGCAAGTGCTTCTGCATACTCACTTGATCTCAATTTCTTTCTATGCATTATGTTCCTGCACTAACAGCCCAGCTGTATTTGGTGTTCATTGTCATTTTCTAGTAGTGAGCTAATGGCACTGCTATAAAACAACAAGCAGCTGGTGGCACAGCATAAATAAGAATTATTCAACATGAATTATGAATGGCATGGATGTACTAAGAAAAACTTTACGAAGTACATGTCATAATGTGTCCCAACTCTTCTCCCATCCCCAGCTGCCAACCCATCCCTGAATGTTGCCTAAGCAAGGGAAGGGGCCAGCACACAGTGCTCTGGTTTGGTTTGGATGCCTCAACACAGGTGAGTGTTGTTGTGTTATTATCACACATACTTGGGTGAGTACCTGATTGGGAGTAGAAGTGAGGACAGACCTGCACCTAACACCCTGGAGTCCCTGGACTGTTCTGCAGTGACAAGGGAACCATTCAGGGTTGCCCTACACAAACTGCCTTACCAGGCACATACTGGTAGAACGTGAAGCAGTGCTCTTGGGGAAGGATGAAAAGACAAATCTGAATCCACCAGCAGCATGGAACAGGCATGGGACATGATAGACAGGTTGCAGGATAGTCACAATCTATATCTGAGACTGTGGCTTCAGCAGAGGTTTGGTTTTCATGATGGAATTCAGTGGAAGGCAGAAAGCTCAATGTTCAGCTGTAAAAATGGTGGTGTGAGGAACGAAAGAGGACTGGCTGTTTTAGTGATGATAACTGCCAGAGGAAGGAGACAAGAAATCCTTGTCTCAATATATTGTTGAAACATAGATGAAATCATGTCTGTGCCTACCTATGATATTAGGGGGAAGCTAAGTATATAAGATAGCATCTGTAAGGCCAATGCACCTGGTGATTTCTTGGAAAGATCTTGTATTTTCATTTTATAAAGAAATACATAAATGAATTAAGACCTCAATAAATGTATGGTTTGTTCCTGGATAATGGGATTTTCAAGACACATTGGTTTCTTTTTTAAATGAAATTCTGTTTCAGAAAGATGGTGAGGATTCAGTGGAAAAGCACTGTATTGATATATTCAGAACACAGCCCTAGTAAAGACTTTAAAAAATGGAGCCTTTAAGTTACACACTAAAAAATGGAGCCTTTTAGTCACACACTGAGGCCTTCAGCCTGTAAAGGCTTCATGAAGTTATATGCCTTTAAGCAGTGCAGTCAGTCCCACTGATGTCAATGCACTTGCCTTCATGGATAAAGTTATATTCCATGGGTCTCAATAGATCACAGCCTGCAAATACTGTATCAAAGTATCATTTATATGTACAAATGGTAAAGGGATTCCCTGTTCACGTATTTAGTTGGCCAAGTCAAATTAGCACATACTTTATTCAACCACAGTCTGTTATGAATGAAGTCTTTTACTCACGGACATCTTTAAAAAAACCCCTTATTTATAACTGAAGACAAAAAAAGGACTGTTATATTATTTGGTAGCCCATAAATGGTTTCCTGGGAGAAGTGAGGGATGGGTTGTTTTCAGTTGGCCAGGTATAAAATTACCTCCTGTGAATATTCTCTCCAACCAAGACTCATCATGGAGCTGTAGAGGAATGGTGCCACCTTCATCTGTAGATGCAGGAGCTTCCTGAATGCAGAATAAAGTATGGGTGCCCCCCCATTTCACAAGAGATATCAGTACAAGCTCAGAAACCTTCACAAAACAAAACAGAGCTTAATTACTGTGTAGATAGCATGAGGTTCCCACTAATCCTAGCATAGTTTTTGTCATTATTACTGGACCATTGGTGTACCCAGAAGTCAGAGGATCTCAATACCCACACAGCTTCATTGAATATTAATGCCAGAACCCTTACAATAGTGGCTAATAATGCAGCTTTTCTCTGCCATGTGAATTACACATCAATATTAATGAAGTCTTTGTTAACATTCCGTGTTCTTTCCTTTCTGTTTCTCTGCCAGGATTTTGGACTGGTTTATGCCAACAACGCAGACTTACATGTCAACCCTGAGCAGGTCCAAGACATCTCAGAAAGGGCTTGTTTTTGCAAATGTGCATTTCAATTAAGAAGTATGCCACATCAAGGTTGCTTTAAATTGACGGCTGTTCAGTTCTTCTCCCCTACGCAGGACAGATGTCACTGTATGTGTTTGCATATCCTAAAAGTAACACACAGAGGGTTGTCTTTTATTTCAAAATGTTATTACAGCAGCTTTTGTATAAAAACTAACACATTCATTCACAATTATACTTGGTTCTCCTTCTTCCCAGCAGCAGATGTGTCTAGAAAAGGCAATGGTTCTGTGACTGGAAAGAGAGAGGAGCAGTTTCTGGTTCTGTAGGAGCCCCTGGTACAGTCCACACCAACTTCTGCTATTCTAAACAGGAAATTGTTCCAGCGCTTTGAACCTTCATATGAAATTTAAATGTAATTGCCAGAAGCATTACCTTATTAATAGGAGTAGAAAAGCATCACTACTAATTATCGTGAGCTTAATTTGCATTTTCTAAACATTTACATTATCTAATCTAACTATGTAACAGCTGCTTGCATGATTTCCAACTCAGCTCTTTTCCAAAATGAATACCCAACACCATTAAATAATAAGTGTTGCTGTGGACTTCTCCTGTTAAACCTGGTGCCTTACTCAAAACAGAGTTCCATCAGCCATAGGAGCAATGAATTTTTTAATGATTATCAAACCACTTCATTTTAGCACAGCTGATCTACCATGTTGAATGCTCTATCAACTGATCCTGTTTCAGAGTTAGATCCTGCAAGATATCTCCAACAAATTACCTCTTTGAAAGAAGGATTCAATTGGTTTGCACTAATCTAATTTAGAGGAGGCCAGAATAAAATCATACTTGGACTTAATCTCATCTGAATACAAACAGTACAAAAATGCTGTTGATAAGTAGCTGATGTAATGCTCTAACACACCATGGGGCTTTTGTACTGATCCCACCCCCTTTGAGGAGAGCTCTCAGTAATTCCCAATGCTCTCTCTCAGATTAAGACTTGAAATTGCATGTTTAGCATAGAATATCTGGAACTTAATACCACAAGATTAAGAAAGGAAAAAAAAAAGAAAGAAAAAAAAGAAAAGCAGGCTATTTGCAACAGTTGTCATCAAATGGAAGTGACTAGGTTCTAGATAGATCCAATATGCCCAACATGGGACCCTGGTGAGAAAGGGAATCAATATTTTACTTATCGCAGTAGAAATGCAAGGCAGCCAACACAGATCCAGACCTGACCAAGTCATGGGGCATGTCTACTCAGAAAAAATTTTCTTTTTCTAAGCTTAGGTTGAAAGTGGTCTGAGATTGCTGCTAGCAATCATCAAAAGCAAGTAAAAACAGTAGTGTTGTTTTTTCTTCCTTCAAAACAAGCATTCCAGATTTTGATGACTTCAGGAGAAACTGTCATTTCAAGCTGTGCCATCAAGTCCCCTGCAGCAAAGAACAGAACCCATTTTATAGGACAGGATATCCTTAAAACCCTGTATCTAGAATAATTGGTCTTTAAGGCATCACATTTCATTTACAGACACATCTATTTTCTGATTTACTGTGTAGATTTAAGGTAATTCAGCCATTTTACTATATCTGTAAAATGGTGATGACAATCCATGCCCCATAGGAACCTTAAGGTTGAATTCACTAATATTTGCAAAACACTATGAAGTGCTGCAATTCAGATAGCAATATGAATGCACAATCTCACTGTGCCATGCCTATTATCTTTAAATTCATCAGCTTTACCTGGAAAAAATAGTTTTTTCTAAGAAATACAAGAATTCTTTCTTACGCAATACCACAGAAATAACTATGTTAATTTGTAAGGAGTAATTTCAAATGAAAATAATTGCAAATTAAGCTTGGAGAACATAAACTTGCAATATATTCTGATCATCTTGGACAGGAAACAAAAATAAAGAGATGAAAACAAAATTAGGTATAGAGGTGCACTTTTTAATCAAGTTAACGAAGTAGAAAGATCTGTGGATCATAATGTCCAACCTTACAAAACTGATTTGTTGGAAATTGACTTTCTAGTTATTCACAGTTCTGTTACCTTCACAAAATAGGCCAAGAGCACAAAATCAGATAGATGTTTAATATTTGGAAGTTTGGGGATCGCATGTGTGAAACGTTTGCCCACTAAAATCCTCTTCACTCTTCTGAGCATCCTTATTACTTCACACCTTTGCAAATAAATGCCTCAGCTGTAATAAGAGCATTTCCATATTTGCATTATTTTGTCCCTAAATTAATGTAAGGTTTCCTGGATTATTTGAAATTTTCTGCCATATTTCACCTCAAATCCCTAGAGTGAAGAAAAACTGAAGGTTGGTGCCTCAGGCAAGAAGAAGAATGGAAACAAAACCCCACATCTCCATAGCTCAGAAAGGAAAACCCATAACATTTGTCATTTACTGTAGGTGGAATTTAGTGAGTCCCCCTCAGTGTGAAGAGAACATGGTTTCTGATAACAGGCACTGTTTTGGCATTAACAGCTGTCCAAACCCACTTCCAGTTATAAGCTCTTTATAAATGTTTGTGTTCTGAGAGTGTTCATGTCTGAAACTTGTATTTTACCTTCAATTTGATTCCAGTAGCTGTCTGGAAACATAAACGCAGCAGGCTGACTTCCTACTTTATGCTGATTTCACATATTTAAAACAAGCCACTGGAGGAAAAAGGATTCAGGGATTGAGGTATACACCCCATTTTCATTTTCTAGTTTCATGGCCTCAAACAGAAATCAAAATTTCATGATAAACAAACCCCAACATGGGCTAAAACAATTCCCACTTATTATTCACAGCAGAGGTAAAACAGGATTTCAAAGGCTCAAAGATGCCCTCAATTTGCATCCTGTTTCATTTGTCACTAAATCTGTTTGCTGTTGGGAAGGCATTTGCCATTCTGTTCTATTAGTCATTCAGTTAAAGCAAGACTTGTAATTAACCCTTGTGATAATTAGGCATTGGTTGGGTTTGGTTTGGTTTGAAATCAACCTCGGTGTTTTAATTAAATCTCAGGAATTGACAAAAATGGATATAGGTTTTTGTTTAGCCAAATGATTAAGCAGCATTTTTTTCTCATCTCTCTTTGTAGAAGCCATGCTATTTTCTACCCTGAGCAAGTAGAAATGTTTCATTGTGGACTTAAATGAGCAGTTTACAAATAATTACTTTTTCTGTTTTTAATGTTAATGGAAAATGCATTCTAAAAACAAATCACTGCCCTCACACAGAATGCTTCTCTCGACGGACATATTATCTTTATGACAACACTAGGTCAGCCAAAAGTACCATATATTACAGATGATTTATTCTTTATTGGGAAATGGGGAGAAAATATCCTCACACTGAGCTCAACCTCTCCCAGTAAACCTGTTACACAAACAGTTTGTCCACCAGCAAACAGACAAGGCAACCTGCCACGACAGATTCCAATTATAAGAAAAATATATCTTAAACAAATGAAACCCTTGTGTACCCAATGGTGCAATACAATAATTGCAAAGACGATTGGACCATCTGTGCTTCAAATTTATGGCCTTATCACGTACAGTCAGACCTTTCTAAAGTAGCTTGTCAGAGGAGCAGGACTTTAAAGGAAAGAGCTGAATGAGTGTGTGCCTGCTTTAAGGAGGCTGCAAAAATGTGGCAATGCTGTTTTGCTGATCAGAAGGGGAAAATTACAGGTAAAAACTAAGATGAAATTAAGAAGTAACGTTCTGAAGAAATATGATATATAGTTATGCCATTTCCTATAGATACATCTTTCCCAAGCAGCAGCTAGTTTGAAAATCTGTATGATTTAAAAGAGCCAATGCCCCACAGAAGCCAGAGCAGCAGAGCCAGTCAAGATTTTACAGCAAGTTTATACTCTTAGATTCATTACAGAACCTTTAAGTGACTCTGTGGTGGAGATATGAAGCCCACACACACATCTGCAGAAAAGATGCTCATCATTTAGAGAGGCTATTCTGCAATGTCAGGAAGGAGTCCATTTACTTCCCACACCTCTATCCCCAAAAAGAGAGATTAAATGGTATTATTTTATATACATTCAACTGTTCCTTGTCAAGTAATTTTAACTGAGAAGTTATAAATATGCCAGTGGATTAAAGGACACACAGGGGACAGCAGAACAATGACACAACAAGCTAATCTGTGCAGAGAGAAATTAATAAAGACCATTTAAATTCACTGGAAAAAGATGAAGCAAATAAAGAGATGTCCTAGCATCCACTGCAAATAGTTTACAGATAAATAATGAGTATAACTATTACAGGGAAACATGTTTTAACATCTTCTGTTGGCTGAGTTTGATGTTGGCTCTTTTTACTTCTCTCAGTAGAGTTATGCATGAAATGGAGCTTTTAAAGGTAAGGAAAAGAGAAGAGACTGTGATAAAACTGGAGACAGAAGAAAAAGGATAAAACCAAAAAAATAGAAGTGGGGAAAATACAAGAAAGTTAAAATCCTGATAAAATGTACAGGAAAAATAGATACACTGAATTGGAGATAAGAAGAACACGGGAAAAGAACTCAGAGTCTGAGATAAAGCACTAAGGAGAGAGAAATAGGCAGAAAATCTGGTTTGAATAAGATAGGAAAAGAGACAGAGGACAAAGCATTATATTAACACTGATGGCATTCTCATGACTAAAACCAGCTCACAATCACAAATTCAAAATCAGTGAAATAGAAGGGAAAAAAAAATTGTACTCATTCTTCAGGTTTTTAAAATTAATAGAAGTCAAGTTACAAACAACATGCCTCATGAATATCATCTTTTCACAGCATGCAATTCCTGTCCTAAGGGAAGTAAGAACATTACTCATATTGGTTTTCCTTGGCAGACTGAGGCATTAGGCAGTGAGAAGTCTTGCCAGTGTCTTGCAATAGTGAGAAAAATGGGACATTTTGCTAACAAGTCCCAGTCCAGATGCCGCCAGCAAGCCTTGGCTGGGACTGGCCAGGAGGATATCATTCTTACACAAACTCTTATCTGGAAGGGAGAGAGAAAACCACTAGACAGTCCATGTGAAAGTGATCCCACCCAAAGATGGAAATTACATAATGCTTTCTAGGGTTAGGCTGGTCCAATTTAGGCCTTAATCCCATTTAGGATGGAGAAATTTTTAAAAATACCAATACTGTGGAATGAATAGAACCCAAGTTTGCTTTCTTGTTTGCCCTCTCCAGCCAAGCAACTGAATTCCAGGCATTTAAATTTGGGCAGTTATTTCTCATTTGTCTTTGCTTCACTCAAGGGCTCAGTGCTGGGGACAGATGCTTTTTGACAACTGTTCCTTGCTTTTGCAGACCTAGCCAGGATTTCTGAACTTTCCCTCCTCAGATGAGACAGTCATAGTTTTCTTCATGGATGAGGTCATTTTTGAAATCTCTTTTTTCTCCCTAAAGAGCAAGCCTGTTTTATTATGCATGAGAAAATGAAGAAGCCTTCAAAAACTGCAGGAGGCTGACAGGAGTGGGTGGCTTTTATATTACATGAAGTCCCACATATAAAATAAACCTCCCAGTGGCTTCATTAGGAGCTGGATTTCAGCTAAGGTTCATCTCTGCTTTACATTTTCTACCTCACAGTTTCTTCTTACTTGTTGTTTGATACCTAGACACCCAGTTCAGCTAAACCTCAAATGAAATCACTGTTCTAAAACTATATTGAGAAGTATAAGACAAAACAAAACAAACAAAAACTACCAGAAAAAAAGGACTCATGCACACTAGTGAAATTTTATATGTGTATTGTGTAAGAATTTGTGCATGGTATCCCCAAGGTGCTGCCCAAAAGGTGATGAATTCAATGAGACTTTTTCTCTTGCCTTTAAAGTACTTTTGGAGGAGGCCTTAAAAGAGCTCCAATTCTGTCAGCTCTGCATGTCCAACGTAACAAGAGGCAGCAATTTTTTAGTCTCTGGGTATGACTTAGGTTTCATTCAAGGAGGAGAGGAAGTGATTGTGATCATAAAATCAGAGCCTGGGACAGAGTGTCACACATGTCACATGTGCCACTGTCTGGGGCTTGGCAAACAAAGGCACACGAAGATGGATGGTGGCTGAAATCGTGTCCCTACATTTAACATTTTCAGTTAAAGCACTAAACAAGATGTTTTAGGGGATGAAGTTTAGTCTTGGATTTAGTGTTCCAAAATCTACCCATTTTATCCTAACTCTTGCAGTATTTTGCAGGTACTTCCTTCTCATAATCATATTCCTATCTGCGTTACAGTATGAATTTGAGATGCTTTAAATAACTTTTTGCACTCCCAATTGGAAAGAAACTTTTGGAAACCTGAGCTAACCATAGCACGAGCTTCCAGAATATAAGAAGGCTCTTGAAATGACTAATATTTTAAAAGCTCCTTTGTTTCAAACCACCTGCAAGATTCTTTGTGGCTTTAACAATAAATAATACCAGGGAAAAATAAAAGTCGTTTTTCCCTTTCTATCCTCATAGATTTCAGCCCACAGCTTGTCACTACATAGGCTACAGAAGTAGGGTCATTTCTCTCTTCCTTGCCTGCACTGACCTCTGAGACACAAGGAACTGGTTGGCATTTTGCAATATTCTGAATTAGTTTCTCTTTGTGGGTTGTTTTTAACATTACATTAGATTTATATACCAAACCAGAAAGTTATTTCAAAGTAAAATCATGAATGTCTTTTCAAAAAGTGCCACACTAGATTAATTTTGTGAATTTGGAAAATTCTTTTAAAATAGGATTATTTCCTCTTTTAGGAAAGCATCACTGCTTTCCAATAAGCAAAGAACTGACATTAAAACCAACAAACATTTAAAAAACCCACCACATCAACAAAGAGATTTTTGCCAGATGAAAAAGGCAGTAAAGAAGGATAGAAGTAAACTCTGCATCATCTTGGGAAGTAACAAAAGGAAAGGAAGGAAAGAGGGGAGGAGGAATCCCCAAAACTTGCCTGAGTAATGAATTCCACGGGAAAAGCTAGTAAAGCATGTTAATGAATAGCCAGATGTTTCTAAAGCCAGGAAATCTCCTCTTCCTCTCAATTTCAGACTAGAGTGAACTCCCTTTCTTGCTCTCAGTTCTTTGGTACACAACTGGACACTCACTCAGATGCTTTTTGTGTGCCTCTTGCAATGCTTATTAAAACCAAGGGAAAAACAACACCCAAATCTTTGCAGCATTTGGGTTTGGAACAGTCTCCAAGCATTGCTGTCCCAAGGTTAATGCCACATTTCAGTTTGGTCTGGGATGTGACACCACATTTTCCACTACAAGAAGCTTTCCTTTCTTGTGGCCATTTAAATTATATACAGAATAAACTGTTCTTCTAGATATTGAGCCAAGTTTTCAAAAGGTTTAAGACAGGATCCAGAATTCAGCCAGTCAGTTACTTTTCCCAATGAATGATCACCCTGCCATTTGGGTTTTGTTTAAGTTCTGCCTTCAGCAAGCCTGCTCAGCTGAACAGATCCCTACATGTGTTCAGATCAGAGTCTCCATTTATAGGGAGACAGCAGTCTCAGGAATTAGCATTTCTTCGTCCACTTCTAACGTTTAGCAGACAAGATGGGTCTGTAGTATAACATGTCAGAGAACTACAAAGTCCCTCTGGACAAGCCTCTGTGAGAATTAGATCCTCAGGATCATTTGACAAGTGTTGTTCCTTTTTCTTTTGTTCCTCCTGTTGTCCTCCATGGCAGGTAGAAAATGAGCAATTAGAAGGATCTTATGTCTTCCTGTGTTCAATAAAAAGAGATGTGGAAGAGGCTGTCATTGTGTCAACCCATTTCTTCATCACTGCCTTGAAGAGGCTTTCTCATCTCCCACCCCAGCTATTAAAGGGGCAGAAACTAATTTCCTCTACAATTTCTGTGGCCAGGCCTAAGCAGCTTAAAGAGCAGTCTTGTGAGTGTGCTCAGAAAGAAGTTCCACAGCTTCTGCTGGGAAAAGAGTTCACATGGATTAGAGCTCATTGAGCATTATTACAGCTTGTTGCCTATGGTATTTCCTCCCCCCAGGGTAAAGGAAATAATCTTGATTAATGACACCCAAAAAAATCATTTTTCTCTTTAATTCACTAATTGGTTAATCTTTTATGACATCAAAGAAGGCTGCAGCCTTAACAAAAAAAAATAGTCAATGCAAAAGCCAGATTTCCTGTGCATTTGCCATGTGTGCTTTGTTTCCTGATGTAATTCCTAACTGAAAAGGAATGAAAAATTGAAATCTTCAGTTTACATGAGAAATGGCAGTTTTGAGCTCCCTATCAGACACCTCATTTTCTCTACATTAGTCACAATCAGACAGACAAGGCTGTCTTGTTGAGCTACATTTAGCAGTCTGTCTGAACTGCAAATTTAGATGACATCCAAATTACACAGACTCAGCCACTAGGTTACACTAATGCAAAGTAGGAGAAAAAGAATCAAGACTATTGATTTTTTTGGTTCTTTCTCTGTCATATTCCCTTAAAGGCATTTACCAAGGCTTTTAAGATCTTCAGCATTTTCACAAAGGAACAAATTACGTGCAAATAAGACTGCCTTAATCTATTCTTCCCTGCTTAGATTGTTCCTTCTGTACAGTCATTATGTGTTTTTTATGCTGCTGCTGCAGTCTACTTGATCCACTTTCATGCACCATGTGGTCAACATATATGTTGGAGAGTAACTGTGGAAAAGCACATCTCTTGCACCTGCCTATGATAATCAAAACCTTTTTGCTAATTCCCTGCAATCCAAACACATCACACATCTCTCTGCTCTGTCTTGCAGCTGTTTCATCAGTTTGATGCCATATTCTACAGAACGCTCTTCTGATCACATTTCCATTCTCAGACAACTTGATTTTTGCAATGAATATTTACAGGAAGTTCACAACAATGTCACTAATATGAAAAGCAAAGACCATATATTCTACTGACAAATAGAGCTGATTTCCAAAGTACTGAACCTTCACAACTCTGTCAAAGCCTAACATCCCCATTCACTCTTACTCATGTTAACATGACTCCACTGAAGCCACGAACAGCTCTACTGAACTGTTGCAGCGAGATAATTGGCTGGTGTGAATTTCTAAACACCACGGAAGGCAATAAATGTACATATTATTTTCTGCCTGCCAGTCTTTGCAGGGGAGCAACAGCTGCAATCCTGCCCAAAAATATTTAACTGAGAAAGAAGCTCCTAGCAAACACACTCCTTGGAGCAGACTGCCGCTTTGGTGTGGGTACAACACCTAGCGCAGTGGGCCAAAGACTCAAGTTTTCAGATGCTATGGCCAATATTAAAAAAATAACAACATCAGAGCTTTCAAGTTCTCCCTTCTTTGAACCAGCTACCCATCAAGAGAACTAGGAAGAGCTTTTCCTAGCTGATCTCACTAAGCAGCTGTATAAGCTTTTTTAGGCATAGTTAGCAAACTACAAACTCATTAACCGCTACATATGGTACTGTCACTTTCCATGAAATCTGAAACTCACATACTTTCCTTCTAGGCTGTGCACATGCTTCCTGTCGGAGCCGAACGTATGTGCCATCAGGCAGTAACGTGCCCCTTATGTATTGCCATTTGTGTTTGTTTGAGTCTGTTTTTCAAAGGCTCCTGGGCTTCTGACATTTCAGCCCTCACAATGGCCTGGATTTTTTTCCCTGTATCTATGGAAAGGAATTAATTCATTTGCTCTTGGTTTGTTTTTTTTTTACTTACTAGAGGACCCCATCATCCATTTTCTGTTCCACCTCACGTGTTATTAATGCAGGCAAAAGCTGAGCTTCATGCTGGCTTTCGGTGGGTTTTTCTCCCTGAAAATTGCAGGTTTTGTAGAAGTGAGTTTTCACAGGCAGGTAAATTTGACCAAACAATTGCTCAGTCCTTTTTTACCTCCAGGAAGACAAATCAGTTTGTAAAGCACTAACAAATGTTTCGTTTATCATTCCATGCCAGGCTAGCACATTTTTCTTACTCCCTCTTGAAAAACCCAGAGACATTTCCACCCTTCAGATTTACATTTTCCCTGCCATTTTTTCTTTTTTCTGACCTTTCTGTACTAGAATTTTATTTCAGGCCTCTCCCTTTGCTGACTGTGATGGAACAGAGTTTAGCAAAGATTTAAAATTACTTGAGGTTTATCTCCCTTCCTTTTTTGACTTCCAGCTCTCACAATCTTGTAACTATTTTCCATTCCCATTGATTCTTTTTTTCTCCTAGACCTCATTCAAATCACAGAAACAGCCTGTTTAAGGTATCTGCAATTTCCTATGTTCCTTTTTAATCAACACTACAAGTTTATAGCATTGCTATGGGCTTATAGCATCACAGAGTCACTGAAAGATAATACGAAGATTGAGTAGAATTTGAATGAGGCCTAAAAATTAATTTGAATTACAGAAACATGGATGTTCATCCTCTGAACATTTCTCTTTTCCAATTAGTTTAGTCTGTCTATTTCCATTAAAACAGAATTTGTGTAGCTGGCAAAGACATATTAAGAGAACAGAGATGTTTTAGGGTCTAGAAATGGAGTAAGATACAGCACCTTCAGCAGAAATTATGGAGGGGAAAAGAAAATAAAAAGAATGAAAAAAAGTTGTCTGTATTCACAGAACTACAGTGAGGCCAGTAGTTTAAGGCTCCTTCTTGATTTAAAACATAATGTACAACACTATCACTTGCTACCACCACATCTGTAGTTAATTAAATGATGGGAAACAACCCCATCCTGTCACAGTGAAAAGAAAATCAGCTGGCAACAGGGGAGCCTCTGTGGATGGGCAGCAACTTGGAGATGCAGTTTGTCACCCCATGGGGAGATCAGGGGCAAACCTTGCCTGGCTCCCTTGCAGGTAGGAGGTTCCACACCACTTGCTATGGAGGCAAGTGTCACAAATGGAAGAAAAATGTGTTTAATGAGCTGCTGTTAAGGATGACAGTATTTTCTAGCACATCATTTTGGGAGAGAGGATAAGCCACAGAGATGATGGTCAGCAAATCCATTCCACTTCCAGCTTAACACAATGCCAGCCATAGCTGGTGGAGGTGGCTATTTCATGGGAGTTCCACTCTCTCCTCATCTGCTTAGTGCCAAAGTCACTGATAAACCTCTGCTTCTGTGCCAGAGGCCCACACCAGGGGTTTAACTCCTGCTGACTCATGAAAAAATGCCTCAAGTCTTCATTTTTTTTACAATAGTTTCTCAGCTTTCAAAGAACATCCAATTTTATACTTCCAAAGCTTGTTGAAAAAAATAAGTGTATATTGATACACGTGTTCTGTAGAGATTATTAAATATTATTGTCCTATTTTTACCAGTGGAGACAGCAACATACGGAAAGTTGAAATGATTCTTTATAAGCCAGAGGCTTCAATGAGAAATGCACAGCTGAAGACTTTAGCTGTATATAACACATCTCCTGCCACAAAATAGTATGGTACATCTGAATTTTGCAGGACACTTTCAGGAAAAGGGTTGGCCAGAAACAATATTTCACAATATACACCTTGGTCATTTTAGAGATTGCATGGAAAACTTGTGCTAGAGTACACATTCACAAGCATTAATTACCATTCTCCATTTGTAAAGGTGATTATCATGGCATGAAAAAGTGAGGGAAGGGAGTATGAAGGATACTATATTTTTATATTATATTTTAGATATCCAAATGTGGAAAGCAAGTCCTCTCATGGCACTGGTTGGCTGGCCACACATCTGTAGAAGAGATTTATTTCCTCTTCATGGAGAATAAAAAGTCTGTGACTGGACAAATTAAAGGCCAAGTTCAAAAAAGATACATGATTGATACTATATATACTGTGGTATGTTCTGTTCTTCACAAAAATAATAGCTATTTGCATTAACTTTAGGGGGAAAGCACTTTTTTCTCTTATTCTAAAATATCTTTAAAAGTAAACATTCACATTTACATTTGGTGGATGACCTTTAGTATCAAGAAGTGGTCACCTGACTCATATCATCCATATTTGAATGATTATATAGGAATTACTTTACACAGAAGTCCCTGAGGTAATTATTTCATATCAGAGCCAGCAAAGTTTAATATCTGTATGCAATATGTATTTACACTTCATGCCAATGCATTAAATAAAATTCCATCACATTCTGTCTTTGTCTTTGTACTCTCTTCTTTTCAAAGACACACAGTACATGATTGGATTGCAAATTCCCTCACAGTCTGAAAGGCTGCCTCCTGCTATTGTTAAAACTGATTTGGCCTAAACTGGAAAAAAAATCAACAGAGAAGCTAAGATTGGTTTAGAAAAGTGCACATCTTTGACAGCCACTCTGTCATAAATGAAAGGCAAAAAAATTAAAAGAAATGCATTATTATACTAATAATGGACACACACAGATACACAAGAAAAACAGAAGAATGTAAAACTTTAATGAAAATCTTATTTAAGAGAAACAGCAGAGAACCATTTAGATTAAGGCCAAGTCCAAAACTTTTAGAAGCCAAAGGATATTCTTCAAAATCTTATGCAACACTCAGAGATGTGCTCAGCACAAAAAAAGGAGGGCATGACAATTGAAGGTGCTAAAACAGGATTTTAAAGACCTATTAAAGATATTTAAATTCCATAGTTAGAGTTAAAACCAAAAGACCTGAGAACGACCTTGAATCTGGAGTGTTTGAAATCTCGGTCTGGATGCACCTGACGTCTGTGGCCTGTGTGTACTCAGACCTGTTACCTGAGCTAGTTGAAACTCAACACAATTTATAAGGAGTTTGACATAAATGCCTTTTGAATTCTTGATACCTGAAAATCCTGAAGCCAGAGAGTAAACTGTTCAAAACAAAAGTCCAGCTGGTTAAAGCGTAAGAATCTCTTTCAGCGAGAAATGTTGACATAAATATAACATTTTCACATTTTCCAAATATTTCCTACAGAAAGGAGTAAAACGGTGGTTTGAACATAACCTTTCCATTCTTTCTGCTCCATTTTTCTCATCATTGTCAGAAGTGTCCACATAAAAATAACTGTTTAAAAAAGCAAAATTTTTTTCAGAGTTTTTATCTCACTTTTCCAAAGGATATTAAAGAGGAAAATAGGAAAGGAGAAAAAAAAAAAACTAAAAAAAGACTGACTGTCTTCAAAACAACATATTTTCCTGCTCACAAAAAGCCTGTTCACTGAGCATTGCACGGTCACCATCCATTTACATAAATCAGCTTGAGTCTCCTCAAAATCTGGCTGCTGCTCAACAGTTGAGCTGCAGCTCTCAGCCAGGCTGGCCTGGAGGAACAGGAGCAGTGGGTGTACATGTCCTGCAGGGCCTGGTGCAGCCAGGCTGTGCTGGGGGGCTGGGAACAGCCTCCTACCTGTATCCACTGCAGCAGGCAGCACTCAGAGTCCCAACAGAGGTCTTGAGAGAAGAAATGCAAACACTCTTTTAATTAAAAACTCCAAGCACATCTCCTTCCCTATAACTGTAGAGGTGAGGTCCACATCCCATTCCAACTTTCCAACTGCTCAAGAAGTCCCTTCCAGGGTAACACCATAAGCAGGACTGCTCAGCTCCTAATTCAGGCTCATACGGCAGCAAAATCAAGCTGTGTCAAGGGAAATATAGGCTGGATATTAGGAAAAAGTTTTTCACAGAAAGAGTGGTAAAGTACTGGAATGGTTTGCCCAGAGAGGTGGTGGAGTCACCATCCCTGGATGTGTTTAAAAAAAGACTGGATGTGGCACTTGGTGCCGTAATCTAGTTGAGGTGTTGGAGCATGGGTTGGACTCGATGATCTTGAAGGTCTCTTCCAACCTAGAAATTCTGTGATTCTGTGAAAAGGCAGGAGTTAGTGCATGAACCACATACAGTCCTTGTAAAACACAGTCCCCCTGAAGAAAGCCCACACCCAAAAATCCAAAGCTTCCACTGGACAGACAGTAGCAGAAGCAAAGCATCACAGGCTTTGCAGTCCAAATGACCTTTCCCACTTCATTCCAGCTGTTGTGTACTTCGGAAATATAGGAGTCCATCTGGCATGGGACTGGTAGGATCTGTTCCAGAATTATGGGAAATGGAAATAGAAAAGGTGCTGCAGGTCAGGATGGAGGCATGTTTGCAATGTTGATGTTTGCACAGTGCTTGCTAGCACTGCGCCTGTTTTAAGCCAATACCATTAATCATTCACTGAACTCACTTGAAAAAATTGCAAATAAAAAGAATTAAATAGTGGCAAGGCCTTGTATTTTTATATGACAAGCTTTGACCTTCACATGTATATTACATGCAGACCATGCCTGCCTAAATAAAGTTCCATAGCAGACAGAACATCTGTCAGGTCTATTTTATATTCATTTTTAAGATGGGATTAGTCTCTAGGCTTTGTCAAATAATGAAGAAAAACAAAAGGGGAGAAAGAAATTAAAACCTTAATTCCCCTTTGATTTTGTGAAACAATTAGAATTTAAGATAATTAGTGTAAATGCTTATAGAAAATTCTGTAGGATCCCTGCCTGAAACCTTCCAACCTCCCAGAGATTAACAACACATCTATAGCATAAAGTCCTTTGCAAATGCAGCACACGTACAACACAACAATTTTATTGAAAAAAATTGAGATTATTGAGAAACAATTACTGAGAAAAGTTACTTTGAAGTCCCAAGTGCTTAGGTGGTGTTAACTGGCACAGAGGTGATGGAGATAACCTTGTTAGACCTGGTTTACACCAGACTAGGAGCTGTCACCAGCTGAATTTTTCTGTTTTTCTCTGGTATGCAGAAAGAGACTGTTTTCCAAGAGTCCCTGTGATCAGCACTGATGGCAGGCTCCAGCCATCCTTTTTTAGAGTAATAGCCTCTTCACTCTCATCACTTCAAAATGCTACTCCGTAGCAGAATATCCTATTTTGAAGGCTTCACATGACTGAAGACCTACGGCAGAAGAGTGTCTGATGCCTCAGCGGGTGTTTCAGCCCAGTGAACACTTCAAAGCTGGTCTCAACAAAACTGAGTGACAGCTGAGTCACCCTGCACCGCTCAGAGCCCACCCACAGGTGACAGCAGCTTGGTCTGGAGCTGAGGAGCTGAGGCCCCAGGGAAATTACACTGCAGGGAGGGCAGTGTGTGTTGGTAATGCTGAGCTAAAAGGCAGCTCAAGCAGATACTGCCAATTTCCCAGGAAAGGCAGTAAGTATCAAAAGCATAAGACCAGGGAAGGAAGCTCAGAAAGGCAAAAACAACTGCATCCAGCTGAGTGAGAAGCTCCTGGGGGAGTCCAGAGTCAATCCAGAGAGCTGGAAGGACAGCGGGAGTGAGCATTCACCAGCCATGGGTGAATGAAAGGGTGAAGTGTGACTTGGACAGTAGTTATCCACCATTCCCAGTGTGATTCCTTTTCCCATAAAACTGTGAATCATCTCCACTTCAGCTCCCACAAGTAAGGTTGCTGTGTGAGGTTGCTAGTTTGCTAAGCAATGGGATATTGAGAGAAGAACACAAAACAGGAATGAAAAGAAAACTATTATTTAAAACCACCCAGATCCTACAGGCATCCACCATACTACAGACAAGTGCCTGTTCCTGGGCAAGCACAGATCTATGGATCAGAACATATTTTCACTTGTATAAACTTTTGAAAGGCAGGACTCACTGCTTCTGCTATACCTGAGTCAAGATTTCTTCCAGGTTCTCCTTGCTGAACACTGGACTCAGTGTTGCCCAGTGATGGCTTTTACAGCAAGCATATCACAGCCAGTTTGGGGGGGTCACTTCACTAGTGGGGAAGCAGATGGGAGTGAGCAATTAGGAACAGAGAAATACAGCATGTAGATAAATATCAACCGATGGAATGACACCAGCAGGGCTCTCCTAAGAGTTAATCATGCCCCTTTGCCTTCTAGACTTTGTTGCAAAGGTTCATGAAACAGTGGGTAAAGGGGATGTGGTGGGTGTAAATTACTTGCAATTTCAAAGGGCTTTTGACAGACTGCCTCGCTGGAGATTATCAAAGGGAACAAATAACCATAGGATAAAGAGCAACGTCATGTTAAGGATTAAATATCAGTTAAATAATAGGAAACAAAGAGTTATAACCAATGTGCTTTTTCTCAAAATAGAGAAGTTAATAACAGGACACCTCACAAAGCATTACAGGAACTATTATAGTTCAATATAGTTATTAATAAAAAAGGAGCAGGACAGTGGGATCATAGCATATGCCTGGGACAAGAATAACCTGGGACCCTCTCTGGTGCCTTTTTTTATCCCCTCCAAAAGCCTTCTGTGAAATCTAGGAGAAAGTGTGATCACAGTTCATTAAAACCAGCTCCCACCCCCAGACCTCTGCAAGCAGCCAGTCATACTGGGACAGGCTGTAAATCAGTAAAAGGAGCTCCTGAATGCTGCTGCTCTAATACCTAACAGCTTATCTGTATTTCAAAATGTCTCTGTCTGCCTAGTGATGAATGAGGTGTCGTAGTTGCTTGGGAAAGCAGAGGTGGGACGTTATAAACCACAGCGTGAACTTTACGTCAACACACGTGATGCAATAGTTGGACACAACCAGCTTTGATCAAGGACCAAGCTTTAGAGCAGTCTGGGGTGAGGGGGAGGAGAGGGGATTGTTTGCTTGCTCCTCAATGCATGAGGAGTTGATTATCTAAATGGCAGAGTTGTTTGTTTCTCCTTTTCTGATCCCACTGACAATGGCTAGGCAGTGCTCTGCAGGGCTTTTGTAACCAGAGACATGAGCCAATTGATTTTTTTACTTTTCTTTCACATACCTAAAGCTACTTGGAAGGCACCAGCATCCCTTATTCCCTCCTCCTGCAATTCNACTTTCACATATCTAAAGCTACTTTGAAGGCACCAGCATTGAAGCTTTGAAGGCACCTTATTCCCTCCTCCTGCAATTCCAACCTTCTGCCCTACAGAGACTGAAATGCTGGAACAGCTGCGTGCCACAAATAAGTTTTCAAGTGCACTAATTTTAGTGTAGAAAGAGAAAAGAAGCTGGGCAAGACAAGCCAGGCATGACCTCAGATGTAACAGGCCATGTCAAGAATAACACCAAAGAAGCGTGGTTGCTTCTGCACATCAACCCCTACATTTACAATTGCAGATGGGATAGCACCAAGCGGAAAAATACAGCTCACAGTCAGTCAGAAAACTAATCTAAATTAGAAGCAGGGAAATGCATTGGTCTATAACCAAGAGAAAATCCAGAAGCTGGTCAGAGCCTTCTGATTTCATCAGCAAAAGGAAACAAAAGAATTTTAACATGAGCATTCCCAGAAGCACTTACTGGTGCCTAATTCCTGTTTACATCAGAGATAAAAACATCAGCTCCCACCAGCCATTTTGAATATCTTGCCCTTGGGATATCATTTATAATGTCCTTGTTATTTAGAAACAACTCTTCCTAGAGAAAATACAGCCCACTTAAACCCACAAGTCTGGGTCAGCATTGCAGTGTAAATCATTATTGCTTCACTATAGCTCTAATGCACAGCATCTGAAAATTGGGGAAAAATTCATGTTTTTAAAGTATTTTCTCTGTCGTACTATAAAACCGGGGATAATTCTAGTCTAATTTAATCAAGGAAAGAATGTTTTTAAAATTTAACTACATAGTTCAGAATAATAGGGAGAGCAATATATTCCTATGCATGCCTGTCTTGGCTTCAGTGCATATTTTTGAATCAGATTACACTATTTCTGACAGTTATTAATTTTAAATGAAAGTGAGATGGCTTTAGCACGGAGTGCTAGAAATTACTGCTTGTAGTTTTCTGTCGATTTCTTATATTATTATTTGAACATCTACAGAGAAAAAAGGATTATGATAGTTTGAATTCTGGAATGCTAGCCAGGGATTATATTTTTAGCTGTGCAAATACGTCTATGATACTTAAAAAGTTTAAAAAGTTGTCCTCTTTACAAAAACTTTTCATGTACGGCATCAAAGGTGAAATCAAATTTAATTAACTTTCGCATCTTATATCTTGCTTTCCAACCAACTGTTGGAAATAAGATTGAAAAACAAAAGTTATTCACCAAAAATTAGAGATTCTGCAAATGGTATTATAAGATTTGATTTTTAACCTTTCAGCAAATAGTTGTAACAGTAAAGCTTTCTTTTCCACATCACCTTATATTGTTGCTGCTGCTGGCCTTGGTTAGTCCAATTACAAATATTGGGCTGCTGTACTAAATAAGAACCTGGCCTTCACATTAATAATTTATTCACATCACTTCACTAACCATGCAACCATTACACATACACAGATCAGTAGAAGGGTCATGCAGAATTAGGAAATGTTTTTGTATTGATCAAAACAAAGCCAGCCAAGATAATTCCAGAATAAATTACCCAGAATGTGCTGCATTCTCAATAAGCACTAAGATCCTCATCTCTGTTCAAAAAACTGGAAATGTTCATTCTTTCAGTTTACTTAAAAATATTTTAAACATGAGAGGCTCTGCAAGATGTTAGCAAAGAAAAGCTTCTTTCTGAGCAGTGGATTTAGGTAACTACTGTTTCACAAGAGGCTACACTGAAATGGGAAACTGAACCTGTCTTGAGAAGTAGCTGCAATAGCCCTGGAATATAAAACTGAAATAGCTATTGGAAAGACAGAAAAAATTTAGGAACTGGAGTTGGAGGCATTAAAAATTCATAGCCTCCAACACTTTACCTCTAATGCATTTGAAGCACTGAAACAGTTAAGGATTTCACTGAGGCACAAAATAACCTCATTATCATTTCTAATACAGATCAATACTCAACACTGCCCTTTGAAAAACACAGCACTTGCCAGCCCATGTGCTTATTGTGTTCCTTGCACTAGCTCTAGCCCACTGCCATTAGAGCTTTCACAGCAGCTCTTTGCTGGCTTCTGAAATCTGCCTCTCCCCCCTCCCTATTTGATCAGCATATTCCCATATCAAATTGTAAGGGAAAAAAATGCAGATCGATATCCAGCATATTGAATTTTTTTTTTTTTTCTTTTTTCCTTGTGACATTTTGTCAGGTGGGTGTCTCTGCTCCTTGGGGCTGCCTGGTGGCATTAGAGGGCTGCTCCAGTCAAGACTAATGGCACAGGCTCTGTCCCAGGCGGACACAGGGTATTGTTTGCAGTAACTGATTGGTGTGAGAGCCCTCTAGCTCCCTCTCCCCAGCATGTGGTCCAAAGCACAACATATGCTTCCTGCTTGCTAGATTTGTCTCCAATAATAAAAACAGGATTTCTTTTCAATTTTAGTCTTGTGCCCAATTTATCAAGCAAAATAACATCAAGGCTTCAAAAGGCTTGGTCAGTAATCTGGTTCTGCATTGGATTAGTGGGAAGAGGTGCAACACGGTGAATAGAGAATTACCAAGATAATATCTTGTGCTGTACCATGAAAGAAAAAAGAAGATGTGTACGTGTATATGGGGTGGGTGTGCATGTGAATTCTGACCAGCTATTAGGGCTTCTCCTGCACAGAGCTGGGAATTGCAACCTGCAGCTCTCTAAAATGAGTTTTAAAAAAAATAATAATGCAGGGGGAGGAGAATTGAAGCCACGGTATTACTGAGATTCTGATATTTGTTCTTTTCATTGCAAACACTGATAAAATATGTTAGCTCCCTGGGGAGTGGGGGGATGCAATTGTTTGGTGATGTTTCATTCATGCTGCTATAGGGCTTTAAAGGGAAGGGAAGGAAAAGGGGCCAAGCTTTGTTGCTGGTTTTTGTTTCTTAGGGGTTTTTTTTGGTTTTTGGTTTTGTGGTTTTTTTTGTTCTTTTTTTTTTTTGCTTGTTTTTTTCTTTAGCAGATTGAACCATGAGAATAAAACTCCACCTTCTCAATTAACACAATAGCACAATTTAAAGAATCTTGTCATTGTTTGCTAAAATTATAATGAAAAGTGCTACAGCTGAATTTAGTGCTCCTCCTGACAGTACATTATAATAAATAAGGCAATAATGAAAACTGCCTAGTAAGTCATATTAGAATGTAGCATGCAAAATATTTAACTAAGATTTTATTGTGAAAACCAGATTAGCCTTATTAAAAGCCACTGTTTGGTAAAAATGGTTTAAAATTCTGTAACCAACTCAAGTTGTATTCTCTTTCAACAAAGATCTTGATTTGCCTAGAAATCTCTCTTAACTACTTTGTATTTAGATCAGGGGGAAAAAAATAATTTGTCTTTATTGATAGAATAAATCTGGAACTAATTAGACTTCTTTTCCTTCTAGTAGAGCATGCAATTAAATGTATTGCTTCAGGGGAAGTCTTAATGCCAGTTGCACATTAGGTGAGGTAATGCCAAGCCAAACACTTTACAAGCTGCTCAAGGAAGAGGCTGACTTCACAGCCACTCAGCTGCGAGGATATTTCAGTATTCCCATACAGACACGTTGGACTGATTGAAACCTGGAACCAGCCCTAAACATTCAGTAAACTGTGTTTTAACATAGAGCAGACGTAATTCCTGCAAAGTATTAGGATATTCAGTGATTTTTGCTTTTGCCATGTCATCTGTCTCTGTTTAAATGTCTAATTTACTCTGTATCAATCATAAAACTCCATGATAAAACTATGTCTTCCCTACTGTTCTTACAAAGAGAACTGAGCCATGCATGCCCATTCAGAATGGCTCCATAGAAATGGAGATTTGGACTTTCTGCATAAAAGGACTTGGAAAGACTCTGATATGAAATACTAATATTTATACTGATTCACATTTTTCTCTCAGGGATTAGAGGTTTTTCTTGTTTTTCTGAAAGGTTTTCTCAACCACATCTGATAAAGAAGTAACTACCAGGTAAATGGGGAAGGTCTTAACTTTGAGACCACCCATTTCCTGTCAAGTGAGCACAAACTTCTGAAAGCTCCAGGGTTAAGATTTCTCTCAGGAAACACTTCATGCTACTTTAAGACTCAGGATAACACTAGGATGCTTGAAATACTATGATGTTGTTATTGCTAAGTTTCAGAAAACATCCAGAAAAAGTCCAATGCCTGGATACCTTGGAACATCAGTTTCTTCCCAATTTAGCAGCAGGGATTTCAAAAGAGCAGCTTTTGGGAAGGAGGCCTTAATGGGGAAATGATGCCTTAAGCTTTAGCTTTCATGTTTTTCAGATTCTGTGCTGCATAGGGGTGTAGTTCTGAGCCTCATATTAAGTGCCAGTAAGCTCTCTTCACAGAGTAGGTAGACAACACAAATCCCTTTCCTGATGAAGACCAAGGACAACGAGCACAACTTTCAGGCCCAAAAGCATAAAGAACAGTGGACTGAAGAGGGAAAACAGGAAGGATGATACTTCACAACCCGAAGCTGTAATTGGACAGTCAAACCCCAATATACAAATGGACCAAAACTTATAAAAGTGTAAGACCTCTTGACTGTTTGTCCATTTTGTGACCATTCT
>VXBB01005746.1:26794-171270 GCA_013399915.1 Illadopsis cleaveri
AGACAGTCAAACCCCCATATACAAATGGACCAAAACTTATAAAAGTGTAAGACCTCTTGACTGTTTGTCCATTTTGTGACCATTCTAAGTCCACCCTGGGTGTAGCCCTGGCCAGGTTCTTGTCCTGCCAAGGTGTACCTTTAAAGGCCCTTCAATAAATACCTACTTTATTCTCTAGCTCTGTTCAGTCTTTGTTCCAGGTCAGCCTTCCCAAGGCATCATCCTGAACATGGCCCTAAGCAAAGCCACACTGAACTGCTGGTTTGTGGCACTGTCAGGGGAAGTGGCAGAGTGAACAGGACAGGAAACCATGACTGTTCCAGACCACCACAGGGTAATACTGAGACAGGGGTGGATGTGAATGTGGTTGTGATTGCAAAAGTCTCAGAGTATTGTGTAGCATGCAGAGCGATTACATTTCTGTACCATATACAAATAGCTGCAGCTCATCCCAACATATCTCCTGGGAATGGCAGCAAAAAGTACAAATTTTCAGATGCACAGTCAGATAGGAATACTGCACACACTGAATACAAATATTCTGCTTTGTTTTCATTAAAAAACCAACCCCACCAAATGAACATTACAGTGGCTGAGTTTTGATCACACTATGGGATCCATGTACAAGTTCTGCTCAGGGGAGGGATATTTATCACATTATTCTCCAATGCAAATAGAACAATGTAGCACAACCCAGTCTAAAGCAAGAGTGCTTTGGACTCTTGCTTTATACATCTCCTCAATTCATACATGCATCATGCAGAATCATGCATCAGAGATAGGGTCAGAGAGAAATTTTATGGGGGCAACATGATTTATTTGTTCATTTACCATGAAATCTAGAGTATTATGTTAAAACCTATGGGATATAGCAACTCCACTGGAAACAATTATCCCTGCATGATATGTGATATGCATTATATTTAGTTAATATAATTATTTGCTCCTGGAGCATCACCAAGAAGAGATAGAATGATCCCTGCATGAAAGAATTTATGGTACAACAGCTACTTTCTACAATTCTCAGGCACATAAAATTCCCACTGAGGCCTATGTCTGATAATGCTCTGTGTAGTTAGGATGCACTTAGGGATTCAACACAGGTTTATTACAGGCTGTAATTCTAGGAGTAAGAGTTCTTTTGTGAAGTCTTACAGGCATTACAAGTTTATATTACTGAATAGTCAGAATAGTCCTATGATAAATGGGCAAGAGTCTATTTACTCAATAGCTTCGTAAAAGCATGGTTTAAAACTAAGAAAAACATAATAATTGCTGTGTTGGCATGTCCACACACTCTTCTTTGTAGCACAGAAGCTGCGGAAAAGAGAAAACTCAGCTTGTAGAATGAAAAGACCAACAAAGTGAAAAAAAACCCCAATATTATTTAAAACAATAAATAAATAACAACTGTGGACTGAAGGAGCTAAGGAAAGAATGGGCATTGTTCCAAATTCAATCGTGTCCCTTTTACATGGTATTTGACACTGTGATGATTCACAATAATCAATTATCTTTTGTAATGGCCATCCTGCAGAGAAGTAAAAAAGTGTATATACTAAGTAATAAAAAAGGAGACAATTTTTGCTCTTCTATTTTTCAGGCAGGTACATTTGTTTGTACATTGGATGGATCTTGCCTTAGAACAATTAATCTGTCAGTGAATATGATTGCTTAGAGGAGGTTAATAGTGATAACTCAGGTATCCTCCCGCACTAAAAATCATTGGACATTTGACAAAATTTCTTCAGAATAAAAGAAAAGCTTCTCTCTCCCCTAACCCCCTATTTATTTTTTTTAAACAAGAAGAAATATGTGATTTTATTACACATACAAATCTGCAGCTACACCCCAGAATTCATTAAGAATTAAAAAGACAAAAAATATTCTTTACACCATTCCAAATACTAATAAGCTTTCCTTAATTTCTCAGAAAAAAATACTAGGGAAAAAAATGGAATATAAATGTTAATAAGACAACTGATGTCTCCAAAGCTTTGTTAAACACAATAGCCTGGGAAATTATAATTTATTTTAGATTTGATGAATCTGGTGAACACAAGCACACCAGGGAAAAGTTGCAGTCTTTAACTTGCAAACCGCACAGCAATATTTTGAACCTGCCTCATCTTTTAAAGGCACAGATGCATGTCCTTCTTTATGTGCACTGGAAATATTTCTCCAAAGCTTTGCTAATCACAAGAAATATTGAAATTACTGATTTAAATGCTCTAAAGCAAGGCTGTCGTTGCATAAGGAAGACAGTTCAGCAAATCTTCTGTTATTTTATCTGTCCTGCTACTCCTTCAGGACTGGCTGAGTGACTCCAGCCAGGGGGTGAGAAGCAAGATTGGCAGCAGCCCCAGAAGGAAAAAAAAAACAGTGAAACGAGAATCCTCCTCATCTCTGATAAGAGAGACATCTCAGAGGCAGTTTTTCAGCTATTCTTAATTTGTAAGGTTACTTTGCTGAGACAAACAAAAATATTTCTCCTCACCCTCCCCAAAAGCAGAATCTGAAATCACTGATTCAAAGGATTGGTTTTCTAGAGCCACTCGGATATATGTTTTTAAAAATCTGTACTGTTTTATAAGGCTTTTAGCAAAGAGAATGGATCCTCTAATAGGCAAAAGAAACACAAAAACAACAAACCACAGCCAGGCCCCTTTAATGACTGGTTGCTCTGCTTACAGTATGGCTTGGGCCTTCTCTTCCCTACAGTGGGCAAAATGCAGCTGGGACTGGTTTGGGATGGGAATTAAAACCAATTGCAGATTTTTAATGGATGCCACCTGTTTCCAACTCTAAGGGAGTCAAGATACTGCATTAGGGCTCCATCTGCATCTAATATTTTTGGGGATTTGGATGCCTGGTAAAGCAATACCATGCCAAGGGATCCTGGCACAACTTTCTTCCCTTCTTTCAAACCCACAGGCCATAACAATCTGTATGAAATGTTGAAATTAAAGTGGAAATCACTTATCATCATCATACAGAAAGCTGCTATTCCTGCACATATCAGCATGAAGAATTTGGGTGTTGTATGAGATTTGGGCCACCAGAAGTCCCATAAACACTGGACTTGGAAATTAGAAACTAAGATCTCTGCCTGTCCTTGTGAATGCTGACATCCGTCTGAATGCTGGACTGCAGATTTCTCTGCACTTCTAAACAGAGTTGTCTCCATTCACTGTGAAAGAAAAGTAGATCCAAGCAGCTAGATGTTTTAGTTTAGTCCAATAATCACAGTTCAGAGATAAAGTAGGGAGGTGGGTGGACAAACCCTAGGGAAGTTCTGATCCATTGGGCATGCTTAGACCAAACTTAGCAATCCTTGTCAGTGTGGTATTCTAGAAAAACTACTGCATCTCAGCGTGGATTACCTTTTCTCAGTTTTTCTCAGGAGACTCTTTACTTTTAAATTGTGTGAGGAGGCTCAGGTGCTATGGTGGGAAACACGACTTCTCCTGAACACTCTCATCAAATATAAATACAGCCTAGAGAAACAGACTCTCTTGCTTCCTCTCACTCTTGAACTCTTTCCTGCACAGCTTCAAAAGGATGGACAGAGACTGATGACCTCAAAGCCAGGTGTACAGAGTGGCAAATGGAGGCATTTCTGTGGAGAAAAGGCCTTTTTCACACTGGCAAATTAACTGAAAGAGGTCTCTGCTCCTGTGCTGCTGCACTAAATACCAGACAGCCTGCAAAGGTTCTTTCTCTTTACTTACATCAAAAGGAGGATCAAATGCCTAAAATTAGCTCCAGAATCCTCTTCTTAAGGAAATAGAAGTCAGGGAAGAGTCTGTCTAGTAAGTGTCCACCTAAATAGTCATGGTGACTGTCTCTAAAATATCACAATTTGATTTCTGCATTTGGGCATGACACAGGCTGGTCTAAGCTCAAAGAAATTGGGCTGGCAACAAATCAATTCACAATTCTGTAATAAGATTTGATTGGTTTCTCCAAAGAGAAGCATTTAATTAAAATAATAATGTATGAATGCATATGCATCCATGAAGGTGCATGTTCAAGGAAAAGCCAGATTTAGCTAATACACCTCAAAGGAGCTGGAGCTAGAGGTAGTAGGGATGATAAATCTGAATTAACAGCCAAATGCTTCAGCTAAAAATGGTGGTGCCAAATTATGAGCCACAACTGATTCCATGGAAACTATTCAAAGTTAATGTATGACGGAAAGGTTACGGACAGGAAAGTAGGGGGATTTAAAAGATCTTGAGAGACCCACATGGAATTTTGCTGAGTTCTGATCAGAGAGGCAATGCCAACACTTTATGTCAAAATTATAGAGGACAAAATAGATTTGGGGCCATGAAGGAACATGGTTGATTGATGAGTGCAAATGTGAGAAACTAGAATAATATGGAGAGCTTAGTGAAGTCTTTGCAATGACTCCAGTGAGACCTGGTTTTGTTAGGTACTATAAAGTTGTGTCCACCACAGTGCAAACCACCAGCTATTTATTTTTACCTGCTTTTAAAGCTTCAGTTTTTATTTTTAAAAAAGTTCCATTTAAAACTACTCAAAAAATAGAGGGAAACCACAGGGAGTGAAAAAATACAATGCAGATAAATATACCATATTGATTCTAGGTGGAGGTAATGCCTTCTTTGATACTTGACAAGAAAATTAATCAGTATTAGGCAGAAAAAAAATAGAAGATGCTGAAGACCTTGGGATCTTCCCAGAATGAAACATAATCAAAGGACTGAACATACAGAAGAAAAAATCAGAATTGAGCTGTGTGAAATTATTAAAAGCATAATCATACCTACACTATTGTCTGTGAACCCTGACCAACAGCTTTACCTTTTCAGAATTATAGAGAGACTACAATCCTACCCCAGTAGTTTGCCATCCACTTAAATAAAGCAAAAAGAGAAAGGAATTTAAATTTTATCTTTGTTTGAAAAAATGGAAACTCTGGAGTTTCTTTGGTTTTGTCCTAGATGTTACATGAGGTTTGCAGAGAAGTTGGGATTTAATTTCAACTCACTTTCTCACAGAGCATTCCTCCTTCTCAGATACATGTTCAGAGTCCGAGTTATTGTGGAACTCAAGAATCATAGGAATGGAAGGGACAACAGAAGGAGCACTGGATATTTTTACTAGATGTACATCCTCCAGATAAGCTTATTACAATGCTCATAGTATTGCCATTCAAAAGTTGTTTTCTAATGTGTAACCTGAATCTTCCCTACTTTCCTCAGTTCAAGAGCATTAGTTCTTGTTTACTGTCATCAGACAAGGAAAAAATCTCATTTCCTTCTTCCCTCCAGCAGCACTTTTATATATTTGAAGTCTAGTAGCTGTATTCCTGTTAGACTTTTCTGATGTAGACTAAACAATCCCTATTCATTCAATTTTTCTTTATAACATCTTGATTGGTATTAGCTGGTCTCTGGACTTTTTCCTGTTTATCCCCTTCCTGCTTGTAGCACTGAAGGACTCAAGCTAAGGCCAGCCAAGAGCATCTCCAGGCAACAAAGAAAACCATTCAATTCCCTGTCATAATGGAGAAAGGTGCACCGTATTCCTGCTTTTAAAGAAAGTTAGGAAACAAGATCATGGTTAAAGGTCAGCTTTTGTTGCTCAGCTGGTCTGTCTTTGGCACAGGTCGAAGAGGAACTTGCAACAAGCTGGGTTTGAAGACTGCACCAACATCTTCACTAAGGTGTAAAGCTTAGTATATTGAAATTTCACCATACCACCACAGCTATGTTCCTTCCAGCACCCTGAAACAGCTCAGAGCAGTCCTTTGTGTTGTGTAAAGGTGCCAGCACGTTGGAGCATCTCTGCACTACACTTCTGTTTATGAGCTTTAGTAATCTAAAGGTGATACACAACTGATGGAGAGAGAGGGAAGTGAACTAGAGGCAAAACCTCTTACTGGGTTCAGGGGGAAGCTGCAGTGACCTTAATGTCACTGCCTCATTTGTCACATGTTAAAAATTGCAGGTTAAATATTGCTTATTTTTAAGAAGCAAAGCAACATTAAGGGACCTGGATCACACTTCCAAAGGTTTTGTTACCTCTGTATGTTGTACATCTGTAAGACAGCTTTGCTTTGATCCAGGAAAAACTGTGCAGTGTTCACTGCATTTGACAGAAAAGGCCAATAGACGCTTTAATGTAGAGGGAACAACCTAATTATCAGACGTCTCCAGTGTCACGTGCCATTTTGGATTGTTGCAGAGCTCACCACCAGCCTCAGCTCTGCACAACTCTGGGCTTTTCTGTAACTTTCATCTTTTAAGCACTGTTCTCTGCTCTGAGCAAAATTTACAGGCAATAAATGGCCACATTTTCCATTACCTGGGATTTGGTTCAATATTCAGAGATTTGGCCAGAAAGCAACAAATACATGGGAAACATTGGGGGGCAGGGTGGGGGGGAAAGAACAAAAAATCAAGTGGATCATTTCATTGAACCAGTCTCAGTCAGCCTTCAGGCAGAGTTCTAGGAGAAAAGGCATTATTCTTAGTCATTAGTTTTCTCTTCCTTATTGTAGTTAAAAATGTTTTCCCATGTTCACATGCTGAGCAAAAAACAAATACTTACATGGATAACTAGGATAAACAGAAATCATGGATTTCTAAGTAACACTGCTTTGGTCAATTAGAACAAAATTTAATTTGCATTAATCAGTCTAAGAAGAGGGGTAAAGGAAATTAACCTGATATGTTAATTTCATGAGTTTGGGGTGCTTCTTTTTTTCCCCAATTTTTCCCCTTTTAGATGAAAGCATGTATCTAAATTTCCCAAGTATTGTTAGCATTTTCAAGCTCTCTGCATAAAGTTTTGATATGGAAAATTTCTAAAACATATGTCTGCTTGTATACATAAGACTATTATATTTGAGACTATATTGTAACTAGCTGGCATAAAAAAGATGGCTAGAAAATACGTTTAATAAGGTGGGGTTTTTAAAAAGCAAAATCAGGTACTTTCTAAGCAAAAAGCTCCAGTAATTTTACCAATTAGAAAAGTAATCTAGGGTTGCAATCATATTTTTACCACAGTAAAAATGTGAAACATTTCAGTCTTCCCCTGTTTGGGTTTTTAATTCACCAAGCATTGAAAAGCTGAAGCAATACTTTTGTCCTTGTCTGCTCTAAATCTCTGTATATAACAAAGTAGTTCATAATATAAACATATGGCTCAAAGCCTAAAAGGCTGTTGTGGGTTTAAACACAGCTTACAGATAGGTCAGACCTCTATATGGAGCAATTGGCAACAAAACCAATAATGGAAAGAAACAAAACAGTGAAAATACCCTTTCCCAGAAGGCACAATTTCCCTGGTTTTCTTTTTTGCTTGCTGCACCAGGCTGTGTATTCATGCCATCAACCTGTAGCTGGTTCCCTGGACACTGCAGGGAGAACAACAAACCCCAGTTTATTTCTAGATTTTCCCAATCTACTTGAACATCAAGCATCTCCTGACTGTGTTATAGTCCCAGAACCAAGCTGAGCCCTACTGCTCTGTGTGGCTACATGGCAGATATTCATCTCCTGGTTCTTCACAGCTTGCCAGTGACCCTGGGAAGATGCAGTGGAAACCTGCTCTCCCTCGCCCTGTTAATTTCAATATTTTATGTTTACCTCTATAAACATTGCAGTCACTGCATTTTACAAACTCATGAAAACCAAGGCGACTGCCTGCCATTTCTCATCAGCTCAGCAGTGACTACATATGGAATAAGATAATGCCACATGAGACACTGTTTGTGGAGACTTTTTTTTCAATTTGCACATTCCAGTATCCACACTGGTTGTGACACTGTTCAGTCCAACAAGGACAAGAGCACTATGTGATCTCTGTGACAAGGAATCTCTCTAAAGAAGCAAAAGTAAAGAATCTGTCCCACCAAGGAAACCAGATCTGTTTGATGCAGCTCAGATATCGCGTCTTTAGTTATTTTCTATCATCAGGTTAGGTGAGTATGTTCAAATAATGAGCTCTGTTCAAGGAAATTGATTTCTTCTTTTTGATATGTTTGAGGCAGAAAAGTGAGACTAGATTTACTGGATATATTACTCCTACCTGGTACATTATTTTAGTACTTTAGTGCTGCTGTTTTTCTAATTGAATAGGTAAAATCCCAACTTGTCTGTTGTCTTCTGACATCTAGTTATTAATCATAGTTTCATAGAATCATAGAAATACTTAGGTAGTATAGGAAAAGACCTGTAAGTTCATCAAATCCAACCATAAATTTGATTTCTCCTTAAAATTAACTTTTTTTAATATATTTTTTTTTCTTACGGAGTATTTTAAAAGCACACATTTTATTTCTTCAGAGCCAGAGGAACAAGTCAAGAGTTTTCTTCAGGCACATTTCAGAAGCCTCTCCTTAAGTCCTTCTTAGCTTTCACTCATCGAATAGCATTAAAGCCTCAATCAAGCAGACTCGAGCAATATTTAGATGACTGGATAGAAAACTGCATTTGTCTATTGCACAAAACATGGCTCTTCACAAGATTCACTATCCTGGAATTTATTATTATTGCAGACAGGAAGTACTCACAATTTATGCCACAGTGAGTGAGATCAGAGCCAGGCCTTTTCTTACAAGTTATTTTCCTATTTAAGTAAAAGTTATTTAAGGATAATTTTTTTAAAATATATATATTTTTAAGTATCAGGGAGTGAAAGGAATACCCTGAGCACATATCCAGTTTTGAAGAGTAGCACAAGCTCCTTAAGGGGGTAGATCTGTACGTATCTGTGCCACTGATGGCAATACCACATTTTGAATCAACTCCCATTTCCCCTTAATTGTTCTGTCAACCTGTTTGGGATCTCATCTACCTTCCTCATTATGGCCTTCAGAGGGAAGGCTCCTACCACAGTGAGAGTCAAGAGCAGATCATGTCCCTCATTTAGACCCAACACATCTTTCCACAGCCCACTAATTGCATGGCAGCTCAGGCTCATTTGTCTTCCCAGATCGTTAAAATTCATCACCATGCTGTGAGCTCTCACTCCTGCCCTTGGATGGGCAGCTGTAGATTATTTAGCCACACCAATCCCTAATGTTTTTAACTAGGACCTGACCCCAGCACCTGAGCACCTGCTGGGCTCTTAGTCTCTGTCATGTTAAAAGAGTGCACAGAAGGACTCAAGCCATCAAAAGCATCCTGCTGCATTACATTAAATATTGATAAAAAATATGCAAATTGCTTATTGATCTTCTCCAGGAAGGGCTGAGATAATGAGAGAGGGACTGTTTGAGATGATGCTTGGGATTTTTAACTTTTTTTTTTTTTTTTACATTAGACTGTTGTTGATAGCTGAAGTTAATGAGGTCTTTTGGTTCACTCAGTATTTCAGACCTTACCACTAGTTTGAAGATAAAAGAAATCAATGCACCTTTATTGTGCATCACCACCAGCAAGTGCCCTGCAAAGGGCAGGAGTATTTGTACAGGTGCAGTGTTAGCACTCCTTACTAACTTTACCTGTACTTCCCTGGTTAATATTATACTACTCTAAATTTTCTTATCCTGCATGGTATGTGTTTTCCAAGGCTGATATTTATCAGAAGTTGATGCTCACACTGTCTCCAACTTATTAGGAGTTCAGTATGTAATTAATACCCAGAGACCAGTTGTTTCACCATTCCCCTTTGCTCAGAGCATTAACTGCATCACATATGCTTCCTACCCTTTGTGTGATTGACATGTGACAGCTTTTAGCTGTCTTTCTGTGCCTTCATCTTCATGCTGGAAATTTCTTCACACTCACACCCTTGGCTTATTTTTTCTTTCTTTCTCTTCTGTATCTTCCTCATTTTTTGGGTACTTCCTGATGCCTCAGAAGAGTAAGCAGCCATAAACTCAAAACAGCTGTAGCAGAGCATTGTTGTCCCCGCCATAACCATCCATTTGAAACCACAAATCTGTCACACCTGGCTTACCTGCAGGATGTTACTTCTGCACCTCCATCAAGCCTTATTCCAGACAGAAACACTCTGAATGTGGCCACAAGGAATTTCCCTCTGCCACTGAGCCCCTGTTAAACAAGTACCTGGAGTGCCTGCATCTTGTCAGGCAGCAAAGAAGTCAAAGAATAAACTTCATATTCTCACTATAATTATTTGAATTTTCTTAGGATTTTGATTAGCACATCAGTGCTGCATCTGGAGCTGCACAAAACTGTATTAGGCTGTATCTTTGCCCCAAAAAGTTTACTGTTCTTAGATAAACTGAGCAGATATGATGTGATCTGAGTGTGAGAGAGTAACTTTTTGGTAGCAGGAAAAGACCTCAGGTTTCTCTTTTCCCACATGATCCAACCATGTACCACACTGAGTAGTGCCCAGGAGACAGGGAAGAACAGGGCAACAGCTTTTTTCCTTTTTTTTCTTTCCCCTTAATAACCTGTAGCTGACAACACAGGGACAGAATGAGAAATTCAGGCAAAGGCATTTTGGAGAGGCAGAAGAGCAAGCAGAAGATTTGCTGCAAATTGCAACTGATTTGTGGCAAGTCTGCAAATACAACCCAAATCTGGTGGGTTCCATTCTGCTGCTGTGGTGCCTGGGCCACCATTGTCCCCTCAGGCAGTTATGCAGGCACCTGCAACAGATAATGTCAACCTGACCTGTGCTTCCAAAAGCAACAGTCTATTCAGTTAATGTTATCAAGTGGTTTTGTCACTGAAAAGTGACCTAAGAAAGGTATTTCCAACACAAGCAGACAGCAAGAAATGTAGGTGGAAAAATACTGTTGGCAAAACATCAGAGAGGGGACAACCCTTGGGGATGATGTGGCCAAATGGGATGGTCAGACAAAATCTTGGATCTGACATGCCCAGATTCAGGTCCTTGGTGTATCACTTCAAGAGCAGAAATTCAAAACTTTGTTATAGCTTGGTCCAGGCTGAACGTACTCGTGTTCTCAGTACCCCTGGTCACATTACACAACTCTACAAACCCTACCAACTGTCTTGGCCATGTGCAATGAGAAAACAGAGATTTCAGCACCTTCATATTTTTTTTTCAAATCTTCTAAGGGTTTGGATATATAAAATATTAACAATCAAATCTCAAGTACATTATTCCTAGAAACAGTTACCTCCCAGCACCCTTAGGAAAAAATCCAGGAGCAAATACTACAAATATTCTAGTTCATAGACTGAATATATTTGTATATTTTTTATCGTTCTGCATCAACTAAGACCATGGGAGAAAAGGCATGTTTTCTCAAGGGAAAATACTCCAGTGAGAGCCTGAAAAACTTAGTTTTCCAGAGAAAATCAGAAAAACATAAATAAACAATTATTCAAAATTGGATGAAAGAACAAAGTGATTGATGGACTGTACTTCCCTGCGTACAATTTAAGATTGATGCCATACTATTGTGTATGTCAGAGTACAACAGACCTGAATTATTAATTGCTCTATGACTCCCATTCTCTGAATGATACACTCCCTCAGTGCTTCTCTCAATGTGTATTCTGTACATGTAAAGCAAGAGCAAAAGCCTCGCTCTATCCCCAAACAAACAGAAGCACTTTGAGATTTGACAGTTTTTTCCTGCCCCCACCAAATAGAAGAACCAACCAATTTAAAATTGCTAGGCAGCAGGGGAAAAAAAAAAATCCCCCATCTCTTTCACACCAGAGTATTTAATTATGAATTTATTCAAACAAAAATTTCAGAGATCTCACTGCTCCAACAGTCTCTTGCCTGAGGTGCTTTCAAGCCCACAACGGCAGAACAGAAGGGGCGGAGCAGAGCCCCAGCATTTCAGACAATCAGCTTTGAAAGCATGTTACAGCCTGTTTAGTTGCATGGTCCTGTTCATTTTCTATGTTTCAAACAAGAGTCATTTGCTTGAACACTGGTTTTTTGCTTGCTTTTTTTAAAATGTCCATTTATTCGAAGAAATGAAAACATACGAAAACAAGAGGAAAAGCTAAATGCAAACAAGAAACAGGAGGAAGCAGTTAAATGTGACCTATGAAGTCAAATTCCTTTTGTCTCTATTGGCTTTATCAGAACTGAAAACACAGACAAAGGACCTCTCACTTAAATAGTGTAGATTGAAAATAAAGTCACTGAAGTCATGGGATCTTAATCCATTAATGAATTCAGGAAAAGCCAAGGTATCCTTATGTTTCTATACCATACTAAATTTGCAGTTCAAAACTACAATTCTCTTTTTAAAAAAGGTCACTGTAAACACTTCTGAAGATGCAAATAGACCTCAAGGTAGGAACAAACTATATTTGCATCTACCAAACAACCACATTGAACAGTGAGCAGCCCAAAGTAGCCTTCATGTCAACAGAAATTAGATCTGAAGTTCCAAAAGCAGAATAATGCAATGACCACATTAACAGTTAACAATAACCAATCTGTAAAACCAGATGACTTAAAATGGAGCATTCCAGACAATCTTGTAGTTTGTAGTTTTGCTTTACAAGAGGTTTAGGTTTTTCAGGGGATGGTTGTACATCATGCAGCAGGCTCTACGGGATTTAAGGAGCAGACCAGTTTCACTTACTTCACTTCCACGTCTCTTTGGGCAGCGATGATTTCATTGAAGAAGGGACTTCATCACAGAATCACAGAATATGCTGAGTTGGAAGGGACCCAAAAAGATCACTGAGAACAGCACAAGACAACACCAAGAATCCTCCATGTGCCTGAGAGCATTTCATCCCAGATTGAAAAAAGCCTTCAAACCTGGAAATCAAACAAACCCTCTGGAAATCAAACAAATCTCAAACAAACTCTGAATGTGTGATTAAGCCAGGCAGTCCCACCAGGTGCCCAAGTGCCACCAGCTCCAGAAATGGCAGGAGCACTTCTCTGGCTGTGCCAGCCACAGGCTGCATGGACCGCAGGTGATCACGCCAGGAGCACCAGCTGGAACCTCTGGGTACCTTCAGAGGTCTAAGGTGGTCTCTCAGAAAATGTATGAATCCTAGGAAACACGACTGATAGAAATCTGTCTAAAAATCTGGTAAGACCTAGGAACATGGGAGATTCCCAGAGATTGAATAGTTTCTTGACTAGAAGCAAGACACCCTGGAAAAAGGGTAGAAGCCCATCTTCACCAGGAGTTACATGATCAGGAGCCAGCAGTCTGGGCTCTCAGGATCCCAAATCTCTTAGGAGCCTGTCTCTGGGCAGACATGATCTGCTACCAGGTAAGTATGCATTGGCTCACACAGTCTCTATGGCACCTGCTGGGCAAGTATACTAGCAGGAAAAGAGTCATCAAAACTCTTCCTGTGCTCCTTTATCTCCATAGATTATTTTGGATTTAGCAATGAGGATTTTTCTGGAAGGAAAAGATTCTCATGGAAAGTATCAAACTGAGCCCAAATTCCACTCCCTTCAAGACAACACAGTCATCTTCAGAAAGCACAGATCCACCTGAAAATGGGGAGAAATGCTACTGAAAAGGTATTCCTTTCACAGGATTCTCACACTGCTAGTATTAGTGAGAAAACAAACCATATATGACAGATATTAATCACATCAATTAATACACAAGCACCAGGTGTGCTGGACATGAGATGGCAGAAGAATTGATAGAGAATAAAACTAATTGTTTTCAATTGTATTTTTCACACAAGAAAACCCTCTAGGATGTATCCCTACTTTTTCTAATAGTTATTAGTCATTTTTTCATCAGTGAATTGTAAGTTGATATTCTGATGTCAGTCACTCAGAAACAAAAAAAAAAGCTTGTTCAGAAACAACAAAATTCTGGTCAAAGATCAGTAACAACACACCTTCAAAATCTACCTTGAAAATTTACCTAAAATTTGCAATTAAAGCTCTTGGAAACAGAACAGAACACCACCAACATCATCTTTAGTAGCAGATAGCATGTCCATATTAAATGCTTTCTCATCTCACTCTGGCAGCCAAAAGGAGCATTACTGGTGTGAGTCCATACCTGCAGGCTGTGTTTGGGTTACCAGCAGGGATGTCAGAAGCTGCAGCACAGGATCTGAGATGTCACACATTAGCTCTGCAAAAGCAGAAGGTGCTTCATGGTTGTTATTTGAATACTCCAGTCCAAGTAACTCAGCACAAATTTTAAAAAAATAACAAAGTTACTGTGTGAACATTCTTCCCCACCAGAACTTTCTTGACTCCCTTGCTGAGCCCCAGCCCATCTGTTTGATTTTGTATTTGCAAGTAAGCATGGCAATAGCCAAAGTGAGATCACTGGAGAAATGTTTTGGTTAATGTAATCATTTCATCCCTTTGAAATACAGTGTATCTTGCCAGCCAGGACACACACCAAAGGGTCAAGGCATTTGTTTAAGAGCAAGGAACCTCACTCCTCTCTTCACTGTTTTGCCCTAATGCAGCTCAGTTAATTTCTCTGGCATTGTTTGAAGGAGCCTGGTGATGCCAAGATCCAGTAAAATCTGTACCACCTCTATTGATGAATGAAGAAATATGCACACACTGGAGAGAAAGCTCTATCACCTCCCCAAAAAAGGCTGCCAATAGGAAGGAGCATCAAGCAGATCCAACCCTTGACCTCCAACAGCTCCAGAGCAGTGTCAGTTTTGACCTATGACCTGAGGATCCCATCCATAGTCACAAAAGTAGGGTTCCTGCCTTAGTGTTTAGCACCCACCCTGCACCAGAAGATGCAGCACTGCCAGGAAAAGCTTCCCCCTCCTCCAGGGCAGCTCCTGCCTGCAGGTGCTTGGCCACCCTACAGCCTGCAAGAAAATGATGAATCCTACTTTTCTTACTTCCCCCCATCCCTGGAAGTGTTCAAGGCCATTTTGGATGAGGCTTAAAGCATTATGTTCTAGAGAAGGTGTCCCTGCCAGGGGGAATGAGATGGTCTTTAAGGCCCTTTTCAACCCAAGCCATTCTCTGATTCTACCTGCATGTCTGCTTTACCCTTTGTCTGAGAGAAATACATATATTTAACACTTGTATCACAGGGTTGCTGGGCAGTTTCAGCACTCACAACAATAAAAGTAACAAACACAGTCTTCATTGTACTGTCCAGAAAAAACATATGTTATTTATTGACTGGAAAATGGAAAACTGAAGCATAGAAGCCCTCTTAATACTGCAAAGACCTGATTCAATATCTACTGAAGATTTTTTTTTATTGTCTTTAACAAGCTTTAATAAGCTGTGTTCATAGAATTACTTCTTTACTAAATCAATTACAGAACTACAAGCTATTTTGCAGTAGGACTGGTAGTACTGTTTACTCAGGATATACAATTACTGCTAACCATTTTTTTTCTCTCTTCCTTCTGTTTTTTTTTTAATGTATTTTCAATAGATATTTTTGGGGGTCTGTACTCTGGAATTCAACAAGTGAAAGCATTAATTATACACAGATACCATGATTTTAATGATAAGTATATTTTCTATTTAATAAAAAGCAGATGAGCCTTAATTTGAAAAAAAAAATAGAATATAAATCACATTAAATGTCAGATCTTGACACAAACATCCCCTTTACTACAGTCACTGATAAAATCACCCGTGATTTTCAGTGGCATCCAGATTTAGGTCTAATGATCAAGCTGATAACCACACGAGAGGGAAATCAGGATCCATACTGGAAATTCAAGCTGACACTCTGACCTTAACACATGCTGTGGTGCTTTTTGAAAAAGAGGGCAAGAAACAGCTTTCTTCCCAATCACATGAGTTCAGGCAGAATTGTCATCCCATATTTTTCTGTCCTTCTTTGTGTAGTGTCATTAAAGATTGCTTAAATATGTTCCAGGGTGGTTAAATATTTAAAAAGGGGCAATTCCTTGTATTAGAAAAAATGCAATCAAAATGCTTCCATTTCACGGGGAGAATGTTTTTATCCATACAGAGTCTGCAAAGACTTGTTTTATAGTGAGAAGACAATGTTTTTAAAGAAAATATAATTTAAAAAAAATTTAAAACAGCCTGCCTGTATTGCCTGTTGGTTTATTTCCAGTGTTCCTTAAAATAATAGAAAATGTCTTTTTTTAAATGCTCAATTTCCTTCAGAAACTAAGCTTGCCAATATGGAAAACAAAACATGAGCTCCAAATCTTGCAAGATCTAGAGATCTTGAAAATATATTTTATTTTGGTATTGCCAGGAGTTGCCTAAATGCATAATGGTGATGAGATTGTTCTTCTGATTTTAATGCAGGTAATGTACTCAGAGCTCAGTGATCCAAGGGAAAATTTCCCAGCAGGCCACACTTGACAAGCAGGTGTCACTCAATCATGCACGTTTTCACCTCCCTGAGAGGACAGATGGTCCCAGCCTACTTAGCAATTCCATCCTCTATTGGCAGCCCCTCTCCAATGCAGTGCCATAATAAAGATGCTCTGAGATTTGTGTTAATCTGTGGTCTTTGGGGTAAACTGTAAACAAAGTGTGTAGAGTTATCGTTTCTCATTATGAGCTGGACCTCTTATCTTCTCCTCTGCCTATAGAATATAGCTATCTTTAATAGCCTATACCCTTGGACCCAGCTTTCATGGAGATTAGTTCCTATCATTTTAAGCACTACAGAATTACTCTGTCTGCAGAGACTTGACCTAATCTGTTTGAGGCTTTTACTATAAAGACAGTAAGACAGCCTTTTTTCTCCAAATTAGGAGAACAATGGTTTAAATTGGCAATGGCTCCTGTTGCTGAATTTTATGCATATACGTGTATTATACTTGCTGATTTCGTGCTCTGAGATGGAAGACGAATTGTTATTCTTCTCACCATCATTCAGAAACAAGTACAGCCAGGACTGAGAGGGAAGGGAATGAAAAATCCACACATCTGAACAACATGTCGAGGGGGGTTATTTGTCAATTCTTTTTTCTCTGCTGTGATACATTTCCACTGCATCCAATTTCCCCTGTGTAAAATGAAGATTATCTTCTCCCCACAATGTGACAAGTGCAGTAGGGGAAAAAGCAGAGGGGGAGATAGAGCATGTGCAAGAGTTCCCAGAGTCAAGTCTGGCGCCTCCTATAATTTGTGCCATTTGGGAATTTTCCAGGACTTTCTACATGCAGAAAGGAAAAAGAAGGTCAAAGGTTCAGAGTTCTCATAACACTACTCAAAACAAAGCCAGAGCTGCTTCCAGCACCAGCATGTGCCACAGAATGACATTGGAAAGTATATCACATCATTAAAACGAATTAGCCAAATTCATGATTATGTCACAATTTTAAGTTTCTTAATTTCATTTTTCAGATGTGATTGCATGAAATCACAATCTTTCAGAAATTGCATGAAAAACAAGGAGCATCATTCTTTGGGTTTGACTTGTTCCAATCTCCTAACAGGGAGTCTCTGAAAGATTCACAGTGATTTTAGTGGGTTGTGGATCCGGTCACAGTGACTAGTAGGACAGAGCTCAACTGATGGAAAAGGGAATTTTGAACAGATTTTATCTCTGAGAAGGTGGAGAACATTTTCACCTGTTGAAGCTAATGGAAAGAATTCAATCAGATTTACCTGTGTTTCATTTCAGAAGTTCTTTACTTTCTTTGCTTTCTTAGCATCTATATAAGCCCTCCATTACCCTCAAGGTAACAGACACCTTCAGAGCTCACACAAATCAGTCCTTATACACACATGAAAGTAATGGAAACAGCCATGAAACAACCACATAACTAACTTCACCCTCATCACTGACTCCAAGGCATTAAAAGACTAGCAAGCAAGATAGGGTTGGAAATTGCAAATATTTAAAATAAAAAAAAAAAAAACCAAACCACAACAGATCAGAAATCTTGTATTAAAGTTTGTCTCAGAGGACACTACGTTTCAGTACTTATCTTAGGAAATGAAAATCTATGAAAGGCCATTCCAGGATAGTGTAATACTTTATTTGCACATAAAGACAGGGACTGAACCATTGAATCCTTCTCCATGTGTACAAATTATCCAGTTATTGGGATTCAGTGATGCCCTGAGTATCACACTGGGCTGAGGGCACACTGAAAGGGGTACATCCAGCTCTGCCTGACCACTAGGGCACAACCCAAATCAGGTCCTGAAGCTGTGCAGACATCTCAATTCCCTGGCTAAAATATCCCGCTTTCTCACACTTGTCCATTATTCCAGGCTCAGCAATAGCTGCAGAGCTGCTCAGTCAGAGCTGGCTCATCCTCAGCTCACGCAAGGGGAAGGGAAAGGGCAGCAGAATTTACATTTCACTGGCTGGCTGTGGACATGTGCCCTGAGAGTGAAGACATTGAGGTTTCTTTTCTAGTTTCTCTTGGGCCACACAGCAGACTGTTGTCCTTTCACCTCCTGTTCCACAAGCAACAAATGTGAACAAATGATGCTCCCTCTCCTGGGATTCTTGCCAAAGGTAAAGGAAGCATAAGAAATAGCACCAGAGCAGTGACAGGCTCTGGCCTTTCAGCTCAGTGCTCTGAAGGTAGAGCAGTTCCCATGTGAACACTCTCAGAGGACTCTCAGTCCTCCGGTGCCCCTCCACACTGCACACACAGGCAGGGGTCCCAGCTCTCAGGAGCTGCAGGACTATTTCCACAGAGTCCTTGGGCATATATTCCTTTCTTATTTTTACTTCCCTAGAAGTGGAGCTTTGTTCTCTTGGTACCTTAATGAGTTCAGAAAGCATCCCTGTACTTTGTGAAATGAAGGCATGTGAGCAACCTATGAATATATTTTGGATAAACCATTTATGTTTTCTTGCTTTTATCATTAGGAGATAGGAAATGAGTAGTGAAGTACTTACAAGTTGATGCCACTTTAAGTTGTTGCCAAATATGTCTCTTGCTGAAAAGAGGAAACTATTATAGGATTATTTCCTGTAAATTCAAACCACTGTCAAAAGAAATATGATCATAAGAGTGACTACACTGCATCACAAGAAAGGTGTGCCAATTTCCAGCAGCAAGTATAAGCAGAAGCCCAAGTAAGATTAAGAAAAGGTAAGTAGGTGAAATACTTATCACAGAACCACAGAATATCCTGAGTTGGAAGGAACCCACAAGGACCACTGAAGTCCAACTCCTGGCCCTGCACAGGACAACCCGAAGACTCACACCTTGTGTCAAGAGCATGGTCCAAACACTTGTTGAACTCTGTCAGGCTTGGGGCAGTGGCCACTTCCTTGGGGAGCTGCTCCAGTCCTCAACCACCCTCTGGGCAAAGAACCTTTTCCTAATATCCAACCTAAACATCCCTGACACAACTTCAAGCCATTCCCTCTGGTCCTGTCACTGATCACCCCAGGCAAGGGATCACTGCCTGCCCCTCTGCTTCCCCTCATGAGGAAGTTGTAGCCTGCCATGAGATTTCTCCTCTGTCTCCTCCATGCTGAACTTCTTCTTAAGAGTCTCTTACTTTCACCTGTTTCAGTTCAGGGACTTCTGAGACTGGAAGAAGAGAACAGTGAAAAAAACGACGAAACATAAATTTTAAAAGCAACAGATTCATCCTAACAAGACAAGATGGTAAAATTTACCTTCAGACCTATTCAAAAGGATATTCAGAGCTTAAATTAGCAAGAGCTAGCATCTACTCACTGGCTGCCCCAGCAATTATTGTCTCTATTTTATTTTATACTATTCAGTACTAGCAGGAAAATCTGGTGACTTAAAAAAAAAATACGTAAGGGGGAATACAGCTGGATTTGAGAGGAAAAGACCATTTCTTTGGTTTGTATCTAACAGTGCTCAAACATGTAGAGTATTACAAGTGACAAAAACCAATGCATTTTCAAAAGAAACATGAATTAAGAGGGTCAGCAATAATGTACAGGCAGCACTATACCTTCAATAATAGGTGTGCACCCTCTGTCTCTGACTTGAAGTTGTGTGAACAGGGTACATCCCAGAGCAGTAATTCCCTTTCCCAATTGTCAGCCTTTTTTTTTTTTCCCCATTCTGACTAGTGCTTGATTCACTGAAGCATCCACTGACAGTAAAACCCAGCAGCCTGTGATCTTACAGTGGCAGGAGCAGAAGGAAGGAAGCAGTGCATGCAGTGATGCATTACTCAGCTGCATGTGCACAACCCTGCTCCCCTCCCCAGACCTCTCCTCAGGTCACACCTGAGGTGGGAACCAGTCTGCCATCTAATGCAGCTGGATTCAGTGACCACCATGAGGCTAAAATGAATCTTTCTTCTCAAATTTACAATCTCACTCCATTTACTTGTGAAGAAACAGCTAAATTCCTTGACCTGTTGGTGTTAAAATCCCCGTTGAATCTCTGGAAGACGTCACCTGAGGACCATAATCTGCCCCATAAAACAATTTGTAATGAAACCAATTTAGAGGAAATAAGAAGCCTACAAGATGTTATTGTCTTTAGGACTGGAATAGGAGATGCAAGCCAGCAAGAGGACACAGCACCTGCTGCTTAAGGGCTGGAAGGGAAAAGAAAATCTAAGTTAGAAAAGCATCAGAGAGTCAAGCAGAACTGTGTGCACACTGCCAAAGCTCCCAGGGACGAGTTGACTGGATACTGCTGGTAGCAAGTTGAATAAGAGAGACTTTAAGACAGTACCTGAATGGCTGATACAGAAATCTACTAGACTAGAGGAGATAAGAAACTCAGCTATTGAATTTATTTGTGAAAAGTCATGACATCTGTGATCTTTTCAAAATGTGCAAGGAAATGCACCATATATTAAAGACATAGATTACAGGGAGACTCTGGCAAGGACCAACACCTGGCTGTTACAAACACTGGTGAGCTCTGAACTCCCCCTACAATGTTGGAGAGGTGAATCTGTAGTTCCCAGACCTATGAAAATACCCCCACGTTCAGGTTCTGGTGCTTACAAAGTAACAAAATAATTATGGGACAATTCCCACTAGAATGAATGCAATGTTATCTATTACAGTGCTAGTTTTTGTTGACTTCCCAGTTCTGTTGAAATAGCAGTAAAAGCACAGTACTGATATTTAGTGAAGAAAACATGTAATCCCCCTGCTTGCCAACTTCTTTTCAGAAAATATTTTTAGAAAGTAATTACTCATGAATACTCTTGATTTCTTGTGGAGACTGGGAGTCAATGGGCTCCACCCTTCATGAGGGGAGAGAAAAGTGAGTGTCCAAGACAAACCTTCCTGCAAGGGGCAGAATCCTTCATGCAAGAGATTCAGTGGCATCTTCTTCCTCAGAGGCCTCAGCCATCCTGAGCTGGTGGTGGTCAATGGCTCAAGTCCCAGTGGACATCAGGGAGAAGTGGTATCTCTCAGGTGTCTCTACTGGGAACTGGATGATCTTTAGAGCCCCTTCCAAGCCAAACCATTCCATGATCCTGTGATCCTCACTGCCTTGACCAAAGAGAGCACATTGCTCTCAGCTGGTGCTGAGCTTCTTGATCAGATTCCTCACATACATGTAAACAATCACTGAGTACGGTACAATAAGCTGATGGCAACTTTTCCTTTTACTTTTAATGCAGAAAGGCTTTCCAGCCAATTCTTTTCAGTGAGAAGGTATGTTATTGGTGCAGTTTCTCTTTGCAACATCTTTTCTAAAATACCTTGCTAGTTTTTACTTAGGGAAATCATATCAACATTCTCTTTTTATATTTTTTTCAAAGTCTCGTTATTCTCAGTGCAGATTTTCTCCATGAGCATTTTATAAAAATCTGAGGGAAAAAAATAAGGCTTTCTTTTTCCCAAATTACAATAGATTGTAGCTGTTAAAATGAGGAAAAGAATTGAAATTATTGATAAAACTAATTTAAAACATTTTCCTTCAACTAGCCCTGAGAACTTGTGAAGTTCTCAGATTTAAGACCATTTGGGTTTCAGTTAAATACAGTAATTGGTTGTAAGTAATCCCGTCCATGCTAAAAGCATTGCTAGAACTCCTCATGTATTTGAAAAGAAGAACTAAAAGAGAAAGAATAATTTAGTACATAGCTCAGAGGTATCATTAGTAGCAACAGTGTGATGTTAAAACCAGGGAAATTTAGGTTAAACAGCAGGAGAGGAGGCTGAGTGCAGTCAGGGGTGTGATGAGATGTGAAAGCCACTCTCCCACCACATGACCCCAGGCACATCACTGCCAGAAACCGCTCCCCACACTCAGCTCTTCATCCCCTTTTCCTCCAAGAATAACTCCCTGAAATTGTCAAATTACAGGACAGGCCCCCAAAAGTGTTATTAAAACTAGATTGTTCAGAAGACAACAAGTGTTCCTTCTGCACTGGAAATCCATAGATTCAAAGGGACTCTGTAAGATGCACCTCTCTCTTGCTGCTGCAGCTCCTACACCATGACACATCTGCAGGTTCACAGGTCTTTGTGAATACCACAGCTGTCTCCTACCTCTAAGCAAAGGGTCTCAGAGTTTTTAAAGCTCATCTGCTGCCCTTGCGCCTTCTCTCCACACACAGCAGACTTTGAACCTTTCTAAGTCTATTAGCTTCATCTATCATAAAGCATCACTTTAAAACCAGACACGCCGAGACCAGAAGAGTAGCAGAGTTACTTTCTTACTTTAAATTTTTTTGTATTTTATTGCAGGTAAAATAATATTTCACTGTTGAATCTTTTTTAGAAAAAAAAATATTTAAACACATCAACCTGACAGCCACAAAACCTGCTACAAGCAGAGCAGGATTTAAGCACTGCATAATCTTTCCCAGAGACTTTTTCAAACAAAGATGCTGTGGTTTTGTTTGGTTTCTATTTAACTCTCCTGAGAGGTCTCTCTTTAAATCCAGGCATGAAAAATACATTCTCAGTCCAGACACAGAGATTTTGGAAAAGAGAAATGCAATGAAACAGCATTTCATTTGCAAGTATTTTACATTTTAACAGTGTCTTTTGCTTTCCACTCAGCAAACATTACCAAAACTGCTGCTCCCTACAATAAATTTTCCTTGAATTTCTAATATTTTAAGTAGTGTACATACAGTATATATGCAATATAAACAACTTTAGCATATCTGCAAAAGTGAGCATATAAAATGCATGTATTTTTGCCTGTCCATACTATATATAAGTAGACCATACACAATATATACTGTATATTCATGTGTGTAATGTCACTTTAGTAGTAAATAAAATAAATATAATTTCAAATAAAAATGTTGAGAAAATGAACAGCAAAATTCAGTAGCAAAGACTACTAAATAAATGCTTGGGAAAATTAAGGTGGAAAAAAGTTAAGAGGGGAAAAGAACAAATAAATCAGGGTTAAAATTTGCTTCTTATACACAAGGAAGAGAGAGATATTTCAGTCATTTAAAAAAATCAAGTTTTTCTGGTGTTCAGTCATATCATTCAAGTTCTAGGAAAGGAAGGGAAATTGAATAGAAATTATTAAGATTTGTTTGCATATTTTGGTGAGCTTTTCCATAAAAATAAATGCAGTTCAGGCCCTTTTAAGCCAAGCAATTGTGTCCAGGAGTTCTGTTTTAAATATGCTCTGGGGCATCTCATTGTTCATACTGAGTGTAAAGTAGATTGTTTCTATGCTTAAGGAACCACAGTGTGTGGGATTAAATAATACACTTAATGAAGAGGCTAAAATGACTACATTCTTTCTATTTCAAAGAGATTCCAGGAAAGAAAACCACCCAGGATCAGGGGAAACAGACTTTTACCATCTCATATTTTATTAATACACTTTCTGTAGTGCACCCTACTTAAAGCTGTGCTTAAGGAGTATCCAGCTATGATATTACATCACCACAAACTTCCTTAGTATAAATCAGAACATCCCACCTTTCAACTTACTTATCCTTTCAACAAACACAGGACCAGCGCTGGCCAGATGAGTTTGGCAAGGCTGAGTCACATGCTAGTGAACTCTGAGAAAGAAAAGTGAATCCATGTCTCTAAATCACAGACTATTAACCCAATCCCTTGAGTGGTGATGGCTACATTTGGGCTGTGAAACCCTAAATGGCCTGGATTCCCACAACTCCAATTCATTGTCCCATCTCAGCTTTTCTGCCACTTTGAGTTTTATATCCCATATCAAAGGGAATTTAACTGCTGTGCTCTGGCAATTTCAGGCACATTCTCACTTTCTCCTCCCGTCATCTTCCAAAGATCCTTTAACATATTTTCCACCTGCAGAGTGTTAGCTTAGGAGAACTTGTCTCTTTGTGGTTCTCAGAGTATCAGGTCTATTTTAAGCCAAGGGAATCAGAGTTCTTTCCCTGCCATTCTTGACTCTAGCTGGAGAAGAGAAGGACCTGGATAAGCAGTTGTACCACCTGGGGAAAGGAGGGATTTGCCTAGACCAGGCATTCACCTCTCAGTGGTGTTTACCCTTGCAACACCTGAGAGGATAAAAGCGAGCTCTTGTCAATTCAGAAATCTCTCCTTGTCACTTCATGGTGCTGTTTGCTCAAGCTTTTAATGACTGGGCATGTGCCACATGCTTTGCATACCCCCTGTGCAGGTCCCCACTGGCATGTGCCACATTTCACACATGGGTCAGCAGAGGCACACACACACACACAGGCCTGTTTGGAACACAGGTGCTTAATGCTGTCTTTGTTACCAAGCTAGCCAGTGACTTCAATTTCTTTTTTTGGAAAGGTTAGGGGCATCTATGAGAAAAGAGAAGCTGCCAAAGAACTCTGTTCTGGTATTGGCACTCTCATCCCTGCTAAAAGCACACAAAGGCTCAAGCCAAAGCCATTTAGCCTTTCTGCCCAACTCTGAATTTCATTCTCTATTGGGTCATACAGACAGTGCTCAACAAACAGCTCTAATGATCTCAATTCTATTGCTTATTGGCTTTTGGAATTTAATCCAAAGTGCAGACATCTGATCTTTGTGCCCTTCTCAGTATGTATACAGGAGTAAAATTTTATTTATGAAACTCCACTTTTAAAGCACTTGAAAGTGAAAAATATTCAAGTTCCCACCCCAGCATTTGTCGATAGTCTCTGATGGCCAAAGCTTTTGCAATTAGCAAAATCAGACAACAGGATGGAGCCAACAGAAATGAGACATTATCTTCTGCTGCCAATGCTTGCATCATCCTACTGAGCTCATTTTATAAAATACCTAAAAGGTGAGCCAGTCACTTGGAATCATAAATTGTGCACTTCCCTGCCTTACCAGCTACCAAAGGGCCCTGTGGACATTGCCCTGCCTTTGTTACTGTAGCTCTTACTCATTCTTTTTATTTATTTCTTTTTTTCCCCAGGGGAGATACTTGGAATTCTTTTTTATTCTTTTGTTTCTCTCACAGCCACAAATCCTCTGGTCTGTGCGTGGTCACCAGCCAATGATCTAAAGCAATGGAAACAAGACCTTTGGAAAAAAAGTTTCCTGCCACATCTCAGCATGCTGCAAGGAGTACTCAGACCAGAAAAAAGGAAGCTGGGTGTGCAGAAAAAGTTCATATATTCCTGTCTCTGTTCTCACATCTGGGACTGAGCCTGCAGAAATTTGCATGGTGTTTCTTTTGACAGGGAAGCTGTAACTTCATACAAGTCTACCTAGACTTGAAACAAATTAACAAAAAAACCTCACAAAATGTGCAACTCAGCAGACTGTTCAGTGCATGGTGACTGCTTCACTGCTTTCTTTCTTCCACATCATCCTTCCCATAGAGCCCATGACAACATGAGATGGCCGCACAAGAGCTGCCTCAAAGGGCTCTATACCCACTGAGAGCCACTTTCTCTAGAGGAATTAATCACTAATTCATCACAGCCAGATCCTAGACTCTCTGTGCTCCCTGGGCCAAACAAAGAAATAAAAACACACATGTTCACGTGAAGCCACTGAGAGGATCATGCTTGCAAGTAGGGGCAGTATTTCATTGGATTCTGTTAAGATATCAGAAATTGGGGCAATAGAATATAATTCAATAAACTCCATTACAAACAAATATGCTCATCCTCTAAAGGAGTTGTGGATCCTGACAACCTTAGCTACCATAACTTCATGTGCCACCATAATACTAAACTGAGACTTTCAGAGAAAGAAAAGTCCAGCCTTAATAGTTTCAGAAAGTACCTATAGCTGCAACACACCATAACACTGACTAAACCTTGACTGCTCTGACCACCATCCTATCTGTCACTCTAAAGCTTCTGTGGATGTATTGCACCAGCTTATCTGTTCCCTTAAAGCTTGGGGATTTATGAACTGCAAAGTCTATTTGTAAAACCTACAGTAGTTTGAGTGTGAATTCATCACAATAAATTTTGCTTTCAACTCCCCAGGATTTTCTTGCTACTGATTTGTCACATCCTGGACACCTTCAGTAAAACGGAGTCCCATAGTGTGTGTCCAGAAGTGGGAAGGTGACAGATATGCAATACCTGACTGGTGAGAGTCATAATGTCAAACAACTCCTATCTAAAATTTACCACCCACTCTAGGAAGATGATGGGTTCTTCCAGTCATGGAACTTTCCAGGGGACACACTCAGTAACACAAAAATAACATCAACTGGCACACAAAAGAAAAAGACTACTTAGCAGACATGGTTCTCTATTCCTGCCAACTGATTTTTTTGTGTGTTTATTAAGACATATCTTTATAGGTCTAGCCATTTTTCTTTTGGGTGGGAAAACTGAGTGTATCCATCATTCTGCTAAAACACCTTCAGTAAACACCCACCACTGTATTGACTTCAGCACCTTTTTAACTGTTAGGACTGATAGATGTTCTGGTGCCTTCCTGAAAATTGAGCTTGAAGAGGAGGACCTGGTGAGGAGGACAAGCAGCGAGGATTAGGAAGCAGATGTTGTCTAAGGGTCAGCAAAGGACTAGAAGAAAGAAATAGAAACCACATCTCTGTAAAACACTTCTTATCTGTTTATTGCAACAAATGAATATTTGAACTGTCATGAATATTTGAAATGAGACTGCTGAAAGTGCCTACGAAGTAGGTGCTCCAGCTAGAGAATGGGCTCAAACACAGATTCTTTGTGCAGAATACATAACAAACTCTGTCTGCACATGAGGGGAGAGATGACCAGAACACTGTGAATAGGAACACACACCCTTCTGCCCAGCCACAGGGCATCCACCTCTGCAATTTTGCTTTTGAAAAAAAATGACCTAACCTGTATCTGTCCTTGTTTCTCAACTCTTTTCACTCCTTTCAACTCACGTTGCCAAAGCTACACCTGCTGCTGAAGGGGTTGTCTGTAGGAGGTCAGACAAATGAATGATAAGTCATGAGCAGGTAGTGGCAGTGGAAAACATTTCTCTCTTCCTGAAGCAATGAATGAGAAATTAATCAGTCTGGTTGCAGGTGTGGCTGAAAACAGCACTGCTCCAGGTACATCTGCTTCTGGCTCTGCTTGTGACCGTCCTTCTTTCCTCACCCTGCTCCATCAGCAGGAGGGTAAAGTCACTTCCCATAGCTGTTCTCCCCAGCTCTAACTTGGGGGTATGAACTGCCTCTTTCCAGGTTAGAGGCAGGAAAAGCAAACAGAGATGAGCGAGAGTGAAAGATAGCAAATTAAAGCAAGAGGGAGGAGAGAAAGGTTTGCTTAGCTGGGGTGTCAGCTTTGAACTGAAGGCTTTTTAACCAGGCAGACTCCAGGCTTGGTCATCCTCGGTCATTGCCTCAGAGCAGGATCCATGCAGGCTTCCACATGTGTCCATATGTACATGGCAGGGCAGCGTGGGAAGCCTTTAATAATTCAGTTCAAGTGCATTCCTGTTTGCTCATGAATGTCCTGTTAAAACATGTTCATTGTTGCAAAGCTGCCAAACCCCCACCTGTCCCTCTTGCCCTGACTCCTGGGCAGACCCTGGTGACTCTGGGCTGGCCCCTCCCCTCGCTGAGCCTCTAGCCCTGCCAGGTTCCCCTGCTGCCTCCTCCTCCTCCACCAGAGATTTCTGCCTTCACTGAGCTGTGGCACTCCTGCCTTCTTCCCATTTTAAGTCATATCTGTCACAACTGCTGCTGCCACAGACAAGTGCACGTTGTTATTAATGCATTATTAAATTTTATCTCACATTTAGAGCCTTGTCGATGGTGCTCACTTAAAGACACTGTGGTGATAAGCACTATAGGAATGGCTATAAATAATGAATATTATCCCTCTCATGTCTTTCCCAGCCTCCCAACCCAGCAGATATTCACTACAAGGCAAATGATCATCAACTCAATTTTCTTTTTAATGATTAAAAGCATCTTCAGGATGCACAGCTGCCACAAGGTAGGCAAAAGACTGCAGCTACCGTGGGAGACAGCCCAAAATATTTGAGCAACTTCTGTTCCCACCAGGGTACCTTTCTCTAAAAGCAAAGCATTAATTCTAATTTGCCTTCTATGTTCCTGCTCCTTGCCGGGTTCCAGAAATCAAGTGAGAGGGTGGAAATGTAGAGAAAGGTTCCAAGTTCTCCTGATGCTTTCTCTTTACAGATCAAGAGGACAACCCAATTTTTAATTAGGGAATGCATCATCTCCAGCATTTGCCTCCCATCCAGAGAAGTTCAGGCACACACTGGTTCAAAATCAGAGCCCAAAAGGGCAGGGCACCAGTGCCATCTCAGCTGCGTTCTGTCCTACCTCATTAATGTTTGTTATTGACATTGTCTTTCTTCCATTCCTTTGTAGCTCCTGCAAATTAAGTCTTTGAATGCTGTTAACACTCCTGTGCACCTGCAGTCCTTGATCACTCAGACACTGAAAAATGTAAGAAAACTTTGCTATTACCTGAGTATCTATGGGAACCTGGAGAGAAAGTCTTGGAAAAGAAAATGCTTCAGGACAATGCTGAGAAGTCTTAAAAGAAGCGCTGCAAACACTTTGGGTTTGGTCCCAGAAATGCCCAAGCAAAAATCTAGACTAATGCTATGGAACAAGATATTTCAATCTCTTCCTAGTTTTATAATGGACAAAAGATTGCATGGTTCAGATCTCGAGGGTAATTCTGGAATCAGAATAGGTACCAAAATCAGGCTGCACTCTGTCTTTAAAGTTTGGACTGCTGGGAGTTACTGATTAAATTTGGCTCAACAAATATTTTCATCTGGCAGTTCAGATAAGATGTCATAAATAAAGATCAAATGGGCCTAAAATTGCTTTTAACTTGCAAAAATATTTGAGATATCATAATTTTTGTTCAAATGAGTTTAAAATTTCAAAAATGAAGTCTTTTTTACATGTAAAAGTCCAGATTGAGGAAACAAAAATCAATTTGGGTCAATTATAGCATTTTCTTCTGTTAATATTGTAATGTTTAATTTTTATTTTTACTTGTTTTTCTGTTGTGTATAATTAGCTGATATTCAACATTAAAATGTCATTTAAGTAAAAAAATGTTTTGTTTGGGTTTTTTCAATGTTGAAAAAGTTTTCAACATTTTCTCTAATGAGCAAATACACCGGTGGAAGACAATTTTTTTCCAGTTAGAAGAAAGTCCCATTTGAGCACATCCTTGACTTTTTGTGTATCAGAAAACAATTTTGTGAAGAAACTATCACCTGCTTCACCTCCGATATGAGTCCTTAGTCAATCATCCCCCAGGTATTGACTAAAGTTACCCCTGACTTTGTCAAGGCAGAACATGACCTCATCACAAAGTCCTTTATCCTCACTGCATGAATTCTGAAAGACTCCAAAACTACCATGAGAAAAAATTCTCATCTTTCGTTTCCTTGAGGCCTTCTGACTTCACTCCAACCTAGATTCATGTTTGCCAAGCGTTTGACCTAGGATCCCAAGAATTCTTCACTTAATTCCTTTGCTTGAGCTGCTTCTAAACTCCACATGGATTTGCTTAAAACTCAGATTCCCCCTTGCTCTGCTCGTTCCTGAAGGATGAGCTGAATATTGTTTAACTGTCACAATGAATGGATCTATCTCATCAGCCTTGCATTGTCCTACGTGGCAGTCTCACAACACAAAAAGAAAATCTCCCACATTGACAGGTCTAACCACAAGGATACATTATATCACCTCTAGGGGTGTATCCTTCTGTAAGGGTTGGGTTGAATTTAATATGGTTACACAACTTTTGGTCAGCTTAAAGTAGAAGAAAAATGAGTTTTTGCCTGCTTGCAGAAAACTCCTTGGATGCACCCTCAAGAATATATAATGAAAACCACACAGAAATTTGATAACAAACCAAAGCATTCAAGCACATATATTCATCATGATGTCATTTCCACTCTCTGTCGTTACTTAAGCACCATATAAATTACATTTGTATTTGAGGTTGCTTACATCTGTGGATCCATCTCAAGCCCCAGGTACAAAACCTGATTTTTAGGGACACAAAGCATCAACATCTCCCATTAGTTTTTGGGGGTTTTTTTGCCAGGGTTCTTCACCCAACAGAGATACATTTGAGAGTGAAGGAAAGCTCAAGCAGAGGGGGAATAGTTATCACTCAGCACTCCCAAGATATGATTCAGGGCTCCTATCAGTTGCCCTAGAGATCCCCCAACAACACAAAGTACTAACTCATCACACAGAAGGAAAAAAAAAAGTAGAAGCAACTGGGCTGAGTGAAATAATGCTGTCAAGGTCCCTCTGCTAAAGTGGAGATGGCAATCAGCCCACTCCAATATTTACTTTGTTATCTACCCATCACAACAGACAATAATTAGATTACCATGGGTCAGGTTTTTTCTAGAGAGGTCACACAATGGTATAAGGTGCTGTCTTGACAAGACAATACCAGCATTTTACTTTCAAATTAGGAGCATTTTCCACTTCAGTTTTACACAAAATTTCACCATCTGTAATTACAGCACGGTCATCATACCACATACAAACCAAGGCACACAACCCAGGACCACAAATTACAAAAATGAAGGCATAAAATATCAACAGTCTTACACACCCAACTCAGTGCATCAAGGGCAAAGAACAAATGTATTTTTCAACCCAAACAGGAAACGTCAAACTTCTGAAAGTGTCCAGTAACCCTTCTCAGCCACCTCTTGCTTGTCCGAGCTTTCCCAAACCTACACAGTGTTTCTCAAGATTAAAGAGGATGAAGTAACTCCTTCCATAAAGGTTTTCACCAGCTCACACATGTCAGAAGGCCTCAGCAATCATATCATAAGACAAAAAAGTTGATGCTCCCATTGCAGTACTTTTGGGAGGCAAGTGTGTCTGAGATAAATGTTGCTTGGAATACAAGCTGTTTCTCCTCTTATCAAGGAAAAATTTTGTATCCTGAGGATTCCCTCGTAAATTAGCCAAGCCCCACTGCTACACCCACTGCTCCCCTACAGCAACACAAAGAATATGGTAACGCTCATTAGAGCGCAGCACCAGGGAAAAGTCTAATTGCTGGATTTACATTTTCTAGGCAACGTGTATTTATACTAATAATTCTATTTTGTGCTGCTTTACTAGTCAGAGAAGAAAAGAGCATATCGTATTAAGCTCCAGCCCCCAAGCTCTGAAATAACACTAACAGATCCAGAGAGATGGGCTTTCATATAATTGGCATCCACCCACAGAACACAGTTGATGATGAAGCATATTTCCAGCAGTTCAGAACAAGGGCATGAGATTCCCTGAGGATTTTCAACCTTTAATATTCACCTATCTTTGGGAACATTTACTCATTTCATCATTACAGTAGTACTAGTCACTCCTCTGATTGCAGTGGGACTGGAAAAAGCAGCATTTTAACCCTGCCCATTTGGAGCTTAAGTATTATTTCCCTCAGTGGTCACATCCAGGCTCCCACAGATCCCACAGTAAAAAAATGTTCTATACACTGTCTGTCAAGAAAATAACTTTAAGAAGGAATAAGAAACTGCAGAATTAGTCATACACCCAGAAACAGTACCTAAACATGAAAAATTCAAATATTTATTTTTATATATATATTTTACCATATCCTCTATTCTTGAAGAACATTAAAAAAATTCCTTCTTCACAATATCCCAATGCTTCCAACTACAGCTGAAGTAAGGAAGTGCTAAGTTGTTGGCAAAACTGACTTTTCCTCAAAATGAGTTTGCAAAAAAAAAATTTGCAACCTGCAAAAGTACTTGGCTTTGATTCAAGATTTCTGAACTCTCTTATTTTATCTGGAAAAAAAATCACCCAGCCTTAATATTTTCTTTTCCTTCAATACCATAAAAGTGGGAGTTTTAGACCTATCAAATGGATGAAGGATAAGACACAAATTCAGTATGAACCCTTCTGAAGATCAAAGTTCTCTGGTGCAGGGGTTTGGCTTGGGACTGTCTTGACAACTACTAATAAAAAAAGTTAAAATCAAAGAAAGAAATACTTGTCTTACTCATAATAGCTTCATATAAACTTAACTCTACATAAAAAGTAATTAAAGGCCTCTTCTAAAAGGAGCTGGAAGCCATGATGTTATGTCTTCCTCCATACATTTTTTTATCCGATTTAGCAATCTCAAAAAAGTACTTTATACATCTTTAAGAAATGATTGCTTCACATTAGCTCACGTAGCTATTTTACCAGATCACTGCACATCCTACTTCTGGCCTCTTTACCTGGAAACTCATTCCCACAAATAAACACTGTGCCATTAATAGTTTTCTGTTTGATGTTCTCCTCACCTTCATTTTATGCAGCATTGCCAAACATCAGGCATCTATTTGCATGGTTCTATTTGCAAATCAGCCCAGCCTCCTTTCAAGCCCTCTCAGTTTCTGTGTGGGAGAATTTGTAACAAACTTGTGAATGCAAATAGATGCAAAGATTCCCAGGCACTGGAGAGTGGTTGGGCTTTTCATGAGCAGGACATCATCTTTAACTACTCTTCCAATCCATCTTGAGCTGCCCAGCCATGAGACTTCTGATAGCAGGCTTTTTTAATGGGAGGGAAAAAAACAAAAAACAAAACAAAACCAAGACATGGTTGCATGGTTATGGATTTCAAGTATAGTCATGGAAGAGCAAAAGCACAACTGCCATTGAAATAGCTTTGCACACCAGAGGCATTCAGGAAACGAGGCTACATGTAATGCAGGTAGCATGGAAGGAAAAAAGCTTCTGCTGAGCAAATGTTGTTAGCTGTCAGGCTCTGCATGACCTTTTCACTAGGTACAAGATGGGAAGATTGTGGAACATGTACTGATTAGGTGTATGGCTCCAAAAATACCATTTGGAAAAATAAAATCCTTCATTACAGCTCAATAGGAAATATGTTGGAATGTGAGACTGCTAAGAATAACTAATTTTCTACCATTCCTTATCTTACCTTTTTTACTCCTCTGTTAAACACTTGTTAAAGCAGCCACTCAGGTATAAAGGAAAGAAAGGAAGAGCAAAACAGATCAATTTTTGTTTTCCATCATCTGCTGAAGTGATGACTCCTAACAGTCCCCCCTGGCAGCACACACATGGCCATCAGAGACAATGACTCACTGTAAAACAAGCCCAGCAGCCAAAGCAGCCACTGTGGATATTTTTTTGCTGATTCTATTTGGGATGGGCTGGAGTAGGGTTGGACATTTTACAACCTTATTTGATTTTGGGGCAGACAATCTTATTCACACTTAATTATTTCCTTATTTATGAAATAACTTGCTTCCTGGAGACTCTCTAATGTTGGTTGTCTCAGGCACCCTGCATCTAACAATTTAAAACATTTCGGTGTTTTAAAGGAGCAAAATATCAGGGGTCTGTTATAGGCTGTTGTGCACAGCAGGAGAAGGCTGCAGAAATTGACTTGACCTCCTGAAGTGTGTATAAGGTGAGTACACAACCACTAGCCCTCATCCAGCCTCAATCCAACCCTGCTAATCCCATACACCAAGGCCAGGACAAAGGCTATTTGCAGGGCAGTATCATGACCTCATTCCTGGGAAGACTTAGGCAGGTAGAGACTACTCTCCTGGAATAAATCCTTCCCAACTGAGTACCTAACTCCTATCAGTGCCCCACATCCACAGAGGTCTCACTCCACCCTGAGGGGCTCATGCTATAGTCCCTGCCAAGACATGACCCCAGACAAAGCCCCACGGCTGAGNACTCCACCCTGAGAGGCTCATGCTATAGTCCCTGCTATATCTTGTATAGACCTACATGATCCCAGACAAAGCCCCACGGCTGAGATGTAACCCACTCTCTGGTGTGTTTTCATCACATCAGGGGCAGAGGTCTTATGCAGCAGGTTGAGAGGTCTGCTCAAGTCCTGGACTTGGATTGACACCAGGCTTCAGGAATGGGACAGACCTGAACTAGTCAGAGACTAATGGAAAATGATTGCTCTTATCCAAGCATGTGCTGTTTCAAATCTCTGCCCAGTTCCCCTGGCTGGCCACTGACTTAATTAGGAAGACAGCCTCTTGCTCTCAGCATTAGCTGATTCCAGGGGTTATTGGCCCCTAATTGGGCCATACACCTTTCTTCATATTTCCAAATCTAAGTCAGTTATTTCTATTAAAAAGAAAAATCCTCGTCGGAGTAGAAGAAAGGAAAGCATAACTCCTTTTCAAAAGTTTTCCTACCATCATCTCTTTTTCTGTTAAAAATAATTAAGACCGGGTGTTCATCAGTGCAAAGACCTCATTTGGCTTGTCCAGAAGGAGCTTTGAAGAGCTAGTCAGTACAAATACTGCATAAAAAATAAAAGTAACAAAGAGATGATTTTTTTCTTCATTTGTTATTTTTGGGGAGAAAAACCAGCCATCTGTGTTCCAAATGTGTTGCTTTTCAATGATCCACAAGCTGTTTCTATGGTTAAAAATTATTTGACTTTGCTCTTCTTCTGAATGGTTGCCTTCACCATATTAAAATACAGACCTCGTCCTGCTGAGTGCTGTGTTATTTGTCCGGCTGCTCTGCTTGATAAGTATTGTTCAGGTCTGGAAATGATAACCTACACAAGAGGGCAGTTCAGTTTTCACTGTAACAGTGGAGGAAGGAAGGAGAGAAGCAAGGAGAAGTTCATATTACTTTGGTGAAGATTCTACCTGAAAAGTAATTTTATGTATTTCGGATGACAGAGAAATGGTTTTATTTCCTATTTGCAGCCATCATGAATACAGTTTCTTATCCTCTTCTCAGCTAGTTCTAAAATGTCTAGAAATTAGGTATTTAAGTGTTTAAAATGTGTGGTGTGAGGCAGAAGCATGTGTAAAAAATATTCCTGCATATATTAAAAAAAATCTTCCGTATACATTGCTTGTACATAAAGCATTTTATTTTGATTGAGAGCAGATTGTTCATTCCTATCCCCAATTTGAGATTGGACAGACTGCACTGTGTGCCCGTTTTCACAATATAATGATCTTTATGTACACACAGATGTACACACAAAGACATACATATGGCATTTTTTTGTAAATTTAGCACTTCTAATTGTTTTGATGTTCAGATCTATACTTATTAGTTAGCCCAGCACACATTTATTATTAAGAACACTGTGGATTCAGCAGCTATTTATTAAAGGTAGAGATGCAAACGAAAAAATATTTACATAAATATCTGCAAACACTATGCATCATTCTCTTTGTCTTCAGGAACACAGCCACATGCCAGGTCTTTTGTATGTCGAATGACCAAACACACACTTAAATCAAATAGCAGCTCCATTCAGTCTGTGCTTTCCACAAGTCGTTAGACACGCTATGTTGAAAGGAGGGACTTGGTGCACACTCAGCTTTTTCAAAGAAACATCTGTGATTTAATGGCCAGATCTAAGGCATACAGAAGTCTGAGCTCTGGGAAACTTACAGCCTGCCTGCCATCCACCCAGGAAACTCCTGCTATAAAGGAGTCTATAAAGATGCCATTCACACTGTCATTCACTGGGCCCCTGATGCATGACAAACCTAAAAACTTTTACTGAGCTCTGTCCTGAAGAAACTCAAACTGTTCCAAGTCTGGGAGTCACCGAGCCCTGCTGCAAACACAAAGCAGCCCTTCCTCTGAGACAGGCAATTCTTAATGAGAGCAAACATTCCCCTCTCTGAAGAAGGCAGCAGGAGACGGATGTGTGCAAGGACCAAGCTCTGTCTATTGTATTTCCATGGTTCCCACTACCACAGCATTTCAGAGCCTCACAGCTTAAACACATTTCTCCTCAAGATGCCCCAGTGAGGGTCGGAAGTGCTGTCGTCATCTGGGACAATAGTTCTCTGCACAACAGGAAACCCAGGGTAAAATCATTGGAGCCATTCAGGTCAGACTAAGAAAACAGAAATGACACTTCTGATTTTCAAAGATCTGCTTTTAAATTTCTCATTAACATCACAAATTTACATTGAATATTTGTCAATATTTAAGAACATTGAAATTTAATTCCAGAAACAAACATAGAGAGATCATGTACAGATTCTCAAATATGAAAATATATGACAAAAACACTTTATTCTTCTCTCCACATCACACTCTCTTCCCACTTTTCACTAATGGCCTTCTTCCTACTCCAAGTTATTTTCTTCCTTTCCCCACAAAGACCAAAAGGGTTTGATTCACCTAAGTCAGAAGGACTGAAAACTTCAAGAGTTTTACAGAATCTTACCAAAACTATCCAAACAATCCAAATCAGTGAAAACGGGACTGGAAATCTCACCAAGGCATACATCCTTCTGCCCTTTGTGGCATATCAGATATTCCTACAGTATTTGAAATCAGAAATGAAAATGATAAATTGTGCTTCATGTCCCAAAGCAAGTGGCACAAGTTCCTGACTTAGCACCCTCAGAGGAGGAGGGGTATCCCAAAAACCCTCCCAGTGAACCCTGTTCACTGGCTGAGCCTCTCTGGACACATCCCTTGCAGAGACCACACTGAGACCTCAGCACCCATTGCAATATCAACTCTCCTGTCCCTGCATGGCTCTCGAGGCTGTGTCAGCTCAGCTTCCTTCAAGGTAACACTGTGAACTGCATCAGGAACTGGTCCACTTGAAATATAACCTATTCCTTCATCCTTTCCCCTTTTATTTTTTGCAGTTATCTTTCAGCTGATGCATTTTGCTGCACAGACATGCATTGGCTGTGCTGGCACAGTGGAGTGGAGAGGCACTGGGCAGAGACTGCTAAAACCAGCTTACACAGCACGGCTGCTTAATATTTAACCACAGCCTTAAGCTCCTGACTCTGGTCCTCTGAACTGAGACCAAATTGGACACAGGAAACAAAGCAAACAGTGCAATCTCCTGCATCTCAGTCTAGGGTTTTCATCACCTCTCACCAAACAAGTTGTAAATATTTTACGGGTTTCATGGTTTGCCCATGTTCCTCACTCCATCTATGGAAGTTTGAAATGTTAATAAAAAGTATCAACTACTACAAAAACAACAACAAAAATTCACAGAATTTTTACTATCTCTACTGAGATGCTGCCTAAAGCCTGAAAGGTTATCAAAGCAGAGATATGTGTCTCAAAATCAGATTTAATCCACTGAAGCCAGCTATAAAGCTTTCATCAGTCTGGGTACAGTCATAAAAATATTTATTTCCAAATACTTGCAGGCAGATACACATTTGCCTCCAGTTAGAGAGATGGGAATCTGTGTACAGTCCTACAAATATTTATTTCCAAACACATAAACTTATAATCTCTGACTTGTAGTTAAGAGAACTGTGACTCCAGAAAAATGTGTTGTAACCTGCCACATCAGTAGTCTCCAAATTGCGTCTCAAGAAGAATTAGGTAATTTCACAAGCATATTTTCAAGATTTTAATCCTCCAGGAAAATGCATGAAATATAATCCTTTACTTTTGCTTAACTTTTTCAGTTTTGAAAAAGATTTCTCATGACAGTAAGCATTTGTATTATAATAATAAACACTATTTCCATTGCCCTGTTATATGCAGTGCCCAGTGACTCTTGGCCTGTGGTTTGCACAAGGATTATATCAGCAAATTAATTTGCCTCAAGTACTGTAACACCATGGACTCCTTTCAAGCTCACCATAAGGCTGGGATAGAGCATCAGAAAATACACATCACCCAGCTGCTATGAGGAAACATAGTTTTCAGTTCCCAAGCAGTGTAACAACAAAATAACAAAGCAAAAATTATTTTCACAAATGGGACTGATTCTCATTCCAGGGCAGGTGACTATTTCTCCACCTGTAACTGCAGTCAGCCTCGGCCCTCCAGTCCCATTCACACTTTCTCTACAGAAGGAAGCCTTAAATACTGAAATTATGCCATTCCCTGGGTACAATCTTTTGTATCTCCTTTTTTTTTTTTTTTTTCTTCCTTCTTTTTTTCCCCACAGATAATCTGTACTGTATTTATGGCCCTTACATGCTACTGGAAAACAGGGGAAATCAATATTGACTTCTGTGCTGAAATATGATCCATGGTTTGAAAGGCCATTGAAGTAAAGATGATGATTTCTAGCAAGATACATGTTAAAGGCAAGAAAAGTCCTTCCTTTGTAGGACTGTATGGGAAAACTGATCAGGACAGGCTGGTTATTTGTAGCCATCATTTCCAAGAAGTCCTCCACTGAAATGATGGGGAGACACTGGGTGAACTATCTAGAGCAGACACAAAAAAACCCAGTTTTTCTTGGTGAATAAGCACAGGGATTTGGCAGATTTCTCTGCTTTGGGCCCCTCTGTGCAGCCATAAATGACGGCATCCCCTTCTTTCTCACTGAGGACATCCAAAGTTGCTGCCAATTTTGGCATCCAAGATTTAAAAAAAATGGTTTCAGGGACACAATTAGGGTCATAAAACCCATTCCCACTTTCAGTTTGTTGTTAATTCTTCAACAACCTCTTGGTACTAAACCAGAGTTGATCTCTCTCCTACGAAGTCATGCTTTTATTGGATGATCTCTGCTAGCAGCACATCCCTTCTATGAAATCACAAGGAACTGAATGCTCAATGACAGTTCACGTGCTAATAATGCCACCCTGAATCTTCTTTGTCTCAAATCCGCAAAGGAATCTCCAGGGTTCAGTGAATCCCTAAGAAGTTACAGTTCTAATTTTATAGCAACAGCTGTACCTAGGTTTTAAGAGCAGGCAGATGTCTTTGTCTTTCAGTAGCCTTCAGTGACAAGTCATTACTTTTGTTGTCAAAATTGAAAAAAAGCAAAAAATTGTTTGTGCAGGAAACCTAAGTATATTCATTTGTACTGTCATTTCCAAAAGGAAAATGAGATTTTTCTTTCCCTTTACTGAATGGCAAAGCTCAGCCTTTGTTTTCAGTGTTGATGCTTTCTGAACAAGGATTGAGCTGTCTACAATAGCAGAACTAATTTGAGGGAGAAGGACCCTATTTAAACATAAAATTCCTTCAGGAATGAGTAGAAATGCTACGCAAAATATAGCAGAACTAGAAGTCCTGCGTTGGTTTCTTTGGTGTAATCTGAGAATGTCCTTTTATAAGATTTATGTCGTTGCTAGTTGAAACAATATTCATTATACATTGTAACAAATGTTTCAGAACTCAATTTGCTCTCCAGAAGGGATCCTCAATCACCATAAAAATAAATGGAAAGACTGTTCCTCCCAAAATGCACAGGTTTTATTTCCTTAACCTGTGAAATTTAACAGGGAAGAATTTGCCTGGGATAACAAGCGGTTTCTATTCTCTTTAGGTGGTCAAGAGCCGCTTTCCTTCAGCAAATGTCAAGGCGTGAAAGCCTAAGGTCTCACCATAAAATGCACAAGTCACACCAGGAATTCCAACCCCAGCTATGCCTCATGCTGCCTTGCCATCCAAACCTCACCTCCTCACCACCCCTGGTATCACCAGCCAGGCATTTCTTACAAGAGGGCAGAAGGAAAGGAAATCTGAACACTCTGTTTGGCTCCATCCACTCACTGTAGCACCAGTGCCTGGGAATCCTGCACAGCAGAACCTCTCCACCCAGGACTCCTTTCCAGGCATCTGCAGGTACCCACCCTTCCCCACAGAAACAGCTCTCACCTCCCACAGCAGCCACCAGGCACTGCTGCAAATGTGTAACACGAGCAAGACCAGCACAGCAACAGCTCCACAAATCTATCCAAAGGTATTTTTGCCTTACTCTTTCCTTCCCTCAAAAATCAGATGCCAACAAAACTCTCTGAGTGTGGAGCTTGTCAGAGCAGCCTGTCTTATGAACCAGCCAGCACAGACAGCTATTGAACACCAGCTTCTCAGGCTGTAGAAAAAGCAATATATATCAGAAACCTGTTAAGCCATTACAGTAAAAAACAGTGATGTGTAAAGACGATCCGAAGAACATTTTACTGTTTAACTCATCTAGTCATAAAACAGAGGACCTACTTCATAAAATAGAAATTTCCCAGATTCTATATGCACTCAAGAAAATTTTAAAAGCCCTGATGCACAGGACACCCATTTCAGCACAGAAGAACATTTCTGGTTAAAGAACCTAGGGCAGGTAGGAAGACAGGGCGGTGAGGACTGTGTGAAAGACTGCCAACCCTAAAAGAAAAGTCTCTTAGTAGTCTTTCCTGCCTGGCATCGACGGTGACACAGAGTAAATAACACCCCTGGCATGTTCAAAGCTTCTGGGTCAAAATCTCAGCCAACATAAATACTTAATGCTTTTTCTCTGTCCCTCTGATTTTATGAGGGGAACACTTTTTTTTTCCGTACTCTATAAACTGCAGTGGTCACGTCATCCCAGAGGGAACTGGTTAGACAACTCTGTGTTATTCAGACTACATATCCCCAGAAAAATTAAATACTAGTTTCACTTTGAAGGAAGGACAGAAAAAGATTCCAACCCAGGTAAAAAACAAGGCAGAAAGCATTGGAAAAACACATTCAATGTTTTTATGTCACTTTCTTTCTATGGAAGAATGCGTTATATATTATTTACTCTTTAAACCTAATGCATCTTTATATATATCAGAAATGAAATAAAGTGGTGAGCCTATGAAAGAAAAGTTATCTATTCAAGTCAGAGAGAAGCATTCTCCACTACTCCCAAATGGTCTTCTGTAAAAAATGTTGATTAATTTTGATTTTCACAATTAGTCACAAAAGTGGGTTTCACCGTTTTGAAGCCCATTACAGAGCATAAAAATATTTATTTCCAGATACATGCAAGCAGATACACAAAGCAAGTTCCCATTTTGCCATTATCTGTGGTCATGACAGTTCGCACAACTGAAGAAAGGTACTTCAGGATTTACAAGAATAATCTCCAGTTATAAGGTCCATGACTCAACAGGTCATTGTTTTTACCAGATGCTCAGTGTAACAGAGTCCTCAAACCACCCTCAAGGAACCACAAGAATCATTATCTCAACAAATAAGAACAAAAAATTTTTGCCTTCTTCATTCCTTAAAAATAAATTTTATAGCTTCTTCCTTCTCATCTATCCTTCCACTTAGCTCACATTCTCTTTTTTTCTCTCTTCAACATCTTTGTTGACTTTTTTTTTTCTCTCTCCAGTTCTACTTTGGTAACATCATAAATCATCACCTCCTTCCCCCCAGCTTTGACTTTTCTGACCATATATTTGCTGACTGCTCCTGTTTCTCTCCTTCCTCATAGGATTGCTCCTCAGAGTGTAATTTTGTACTCCAAAAGAGATGAATGTTTTCCAAAAGCCTGTTTCAGCCCCAGGAGTGAAAGAGAGCTAGTGCTGGGAGAGGTATTCGAGAAGAACTGTCAGTGCTTCTAAATTGAGAAACACTGAAACTGTGCAGGAAGAATAAAACATAGCTTGGAGTAAAAGAGGCCTCTATAATGAGTTCAGGATCAGATACAGAGAGTTGTTGTAAAACTCTTAAACCTTAGTTTAGTGAGAGAAGAGAGAATCTGTCCCTAAATGAGGAACTTGAATGGATTGATTAATTTTCAGTGATCAGACTTGAACGTCTGATGACAAGGCTTCAGTGAAACTTGTGTGACCACATCCATGTCCGTCCACAATACACACTACTCCATAATTCTGGATGTCTCCAAATTGCTCCAAGTGTAGATGGTGCAGTTTGTACTGTGGACAGAGAGGGAGTTGGTGTCACATCTGGAGGTGTCATCACTACAGATCTAAGTCCCTATCAGTGACAATTTTAACCAACCATCACATATGTTATTGCTTCCTGCTCATTCCTGGGCTCCTTTACAATGTATAGTCCACACCCATGAAGTGAGGTGGGTCTTGCTCCAAGGAGCTCACAGCCCTCAGAGACACAGAGACAGAGGACAGAAGTGCTCTGCCTGTGAGAGCTGATGTACAAAGAGATTAGAGGGGGGGTTTTCAAAGGAGTCTACACAAATTTCTCCCTTCACTCTCTGCCTGAAGCTGTCCCCTCAAAAAGACTGCCTTCCCAGTCTGTCTGTTTTACCCTCACTGGATTTTTCTTTACACAAGCCAATAGCCACCACATTTGTCCTTTTTTGACATCACAACCAACCACCCACACCCAGATAAAATCAGTCTCCCAAGTTCTTTCCTTTACAGAGATTCCTGTCTTTCTTCTCTAGACCAGTAATAGGCATATGCTGAATTGAGAGCTTTAAAACTGCTTTACTTCCATGCATAAACCTCAGGGTAATTTTCCAAATGCTTCTGGGATGCTCCTATCCATGCTGCCCAGCCCCAAATCCCATTAATTGCTCCCAAACCATGTGGAATCTTTTCTCACAATATTGAAGTAACCTTGCCATCCTGCTGGCTTCACCACTTTCTTCAAAGGCCCATAACAAACATATCATAACAATTTTATATCTTCTACTTAACCTTTGGAGCTGTTTAAGTTTCTCTGAGGTAGAGGCTCTCTGATTTATATTCTAATGCCTTCCAGTCTAAACTAAATGTAGTTCTTTCTAAAATGCCCAACTTTAAATTGTGGATTATAGTGCCCAGAATGTTGCTGCAAAACTTCTCACTGAGTTCACATCAAGCTCACCAAGTGGTTTTTCTTGTATTGCAGTCATTTCTGTCTCCATTTTAAAATTCTGTTTGTGATATCTAAACATCTTTATAACTTTCATTTTCCCAATAAAATTGATTTAGAGGTGAAGAAAACCTCTGGGCTTGCCCTGTCAAATGTTTTTTCAAGAAAATTTGTTCCAAGACAATACTGAAGAAAAAACTCAAGGTAAATGAGTGTAGCTGCATCTATTTTTTTCAGCCAAATTCTGTGTTCATGGAAAAAACAGCCTTAAAAAATGGGAAAGTCAGCATCCTGGCACAGGCATGCTATTAAAAACACCAGAAAATGGACATTCCCCAGATCGATATCTCTCCTAGGACCCATCAAAGTGTGAGAGGAATTGTCCTCATTAAGGCTATGATGGTAATACGCAGTCCTTTGACTTTTGTACTGCAGTTATCATTGCAGACACATCGAAATCCATTGGCAATGGACATTTTCACAAGACCTGAGATCAAGAGATCAATTCAGAGAAACCACAAAAGAATCACCAAGCAGTGGTAATAGCTTTCACATTCTCCACACCCTAAATTCAAAGGGAAGATCTAGATGTAAGATGCTAAAGTCTCATTACACTGCAAATCCATCACCAGGCACTATCCATTTTCCCATGATGGCTGGTACTCAAACCTCAATTTCACTGACATTTTAAAACTTCTTTTAATCCACTGTAAAAAGTTTGTGAAATGCCTGTCAAAGAAAGCACATCAGAGGGTGCCTGGGATTTGAGACTGGGTGATTTCAGGTAAAGTTAGAAAAAACATCTGGAAATTTTCACAGTTTAGAGAAAGCCCCATTGAAAGGTTCATAAAATTATTGAAGGCATCCAATTCTATGTCATATTGAATGAAACACAGGCATATAAAGCCACCAAGGTGGTGATAAAAACATATATATTTTTGCTCCAGCTATAAACTGATGAGTTAATATCCATGTCTGCAGTGTGTTCCAGCTAAGCAGCCACCCTCTCTGACCTCAGCAGGCACAGCAGGTTGCATACACAGAGTTCATTGCAGAACCAGGGCCCACTGTATGATACCACATCAGAAAAAATAAAAAGAATCACCCAGTCAAGCAGAAAGCAGAAACAAAACCAGTCTATCAAAAGAGAAGGATATGAAAGTTTACCAGACAAAAGCATCATGCATTTTGTCCCCATATATTTTCTTGTTTTAGCACAACCCTTACTTACAAAAAACATTGATGGAGAAAGAAAAAAAGAAAGAAATAAAAGAGAAGAGTTCGACACATCCCTGTAGAATTAATTAGTTGTGAAGAGTTTTCACCCCTATTAAAAATTCAAATAAATTAGTTCTCTTAGCCTATCTAAAGACCCCGGATGTAATTAGTGTGATAATCAATATATCAGTAGGAAACAGCTACTTAAGTGTAGCCAGTGCAATTGTAGATTTAGGACAAGTGAGAGGGGCGTACTCAACAACAGCAGGGAAGAGTATAAATGCAAATGAAGCTCATAAAAAAGAATGAGTGGTTCTGGCTGTGCAAGCTGCTCAAAATTCATCTAGGTTTTTTTCTGAAGCAGTGAAATATTAGGCTGCTGTGAACTACCCATACTTGGCTAACAAACATGAATACGTACCATAGACCTTCATTTGTTTTCTCACTTACTTGAAGACTTGTTAAAGTGCTGCTAGCTCTCTACTCTCCACTAATGCACAATAAAAAAGTTCTAATAAAATGTGCACCTGTCACACTCACATTTTTAGTGTTAAAAATACTCCCTGTTGTGTGTGGAGTACCAGCTGTGCCGGCAGCTTCAGTGCATGACTGACATGCTCAGGGACATCAATGGCTGAAGGTAGTTTGCTTCAGATTTGGCTCTGATATTCTCTCCTTACAATGGGACTTTAAAAAGTGCAAGCGAGTGAATCACAGAATGGCATTTCACAGCAAATTTCACCCTATCACCCTCTAAATACAGGAATCATGTGCCTACAATGAACTGAAAATAACATTCATATGTTTTATATGATTCTTTAAGTTGTGATACTCCTTTAAGGACAGAGGCATCCAACTCCTGAGACTTTCCCTGCCACCAAAAGCCAGGGAAAAATGGAATTTGGGATGATGATGTGATAGAAATAAATATGACTGTAGTAGAAGTTCACGTTCATTGCCCCACTTGGAGATCATGATGCTCTGAGCTATGTACAAAGAAAAGAAAAGGGGGAAGATATGACAGAAACAGGAATAACAGATTGGAATTTCTCTGGGGGGCATCCTAAAGGCCCCCAACTTATGTCCCTGGCATTAAACAGTGTTGTCAGATTCACTCTTTAGTCAAATGTAGAGGAGTCTTACACAAAACACCCATCTCATACCCATCTCAGTTGTCAGACCTTGACTCAGAGATGTGCTTCACACAAAGTTGCAGACAGCAATTAAAGCAGAAAAATACCTTAATTGTTTGATCTCAGCCTCTAAAAGTCCCAAAGCTTCTTGGCTTTCAATATACTACAATTCTTTATCCAAAAATTAAGTTATTTATTTCCTCTACATAGAATTATTTTCAACTCTGGGTTTCTAATAGATGATTTAACATCTCTTCAGTTTCAATCCAAACCCAGGTAGGTTTCTACATTTCTCTTTCACAGGTGTCCCCATCACTAAAACATGGTTTGAAGTGAACAATTTGAGTTTTGACACCCCCAGCAAGATTTACAGGAGCACCTCCACAGCTTCAAGAGTCAGGGTCTACCTTAACAAAATATTTAAACAGGTACTTAATTTTTTGGTCTGTGGGAAACTTCTGCAAAAAATCAAATTAATACAACAAAGCTACCAGATTCATCCGTTTGTTCTGGCATAGTGAAATGAGGATCAGAGGTGGCTCAAGAAATCTGCAACCAGAGAGCTGGTACCAGGCTGCCAAATCCTCAAGGCACTTAGCACCAAAGTGTCTCAGACACCCTCTCTTCTACCAGTGTGTTATTCTAAGCAGCATAGAAGGGAAGGTCAGAGATGGAAAGCACAGTTATTGTTTAGGGCATTTTACCTGTGAATTTCCATATTTCTAAAGTTTTAGAATGGTCTCCCCAAGTATCCAGGATTTTTAAGGTACAGCTTTTTCTTAAAGAGAATGCAGACATTCTTCAAAAATATTCTTTACCCTGCAGTTACTGATAAAGCTTTATCACCTCATGCGAAGTTGAATTATGATTTTGCCTGGAAACACATACATCCACTAGAGAGAAACAGACGGTGTGTATTCATATATTTCAAAACAGAGGATTTAACCTCTGAAAAGAGATATCAAAGTGTCGCTGAAGCATGGACCTGCATTCAACATTTTCACATTTGGTTCACAAATATCCAATTAGATTTCTGTCTGAACCACAGTACCCCAAATTTATAATTAATCATCTGTCAAAGTTAGAAGGGCAACAGAGCACCACATTATTTTGAACAGTGATAAAAAAAGAAAATATGTCGGGGTTTTATGAGAGAATATCTTAGTTTTGAGCAGCAATATCAGACTCCTCTCAAGTGAAGAGTTAATAAAGAGCCATGCAATATCTCCAGAGCAAACTCAGCACTGTGTTTACATCAAAATAAAGATAGAAGGGACACACAATATTTAATGTAAACTCAAAAGGTAATGCTGTAAATGATAAATTATTTTATAAAAAGTAAATTGTTAGAAATTAATCCCCATCTTTTATCCAATACCAATATTAAGATTGATTCTTAATACATCAAAAAACTTTAGAAAAATAATGTTTTCCCCCTTTGTTAATTGTAAGTGGCTAATGATTTTTCTTTGTTGTTCTGAGAACATGAGAACCTGAGGTAAATTTTAAGAATGTTAATTAACACCACCATATAAAGGAACAAATGTTTATAACTTCTAAGGATGCAGAAACCTTATCAAACTAAACTAAAACTCTTTTGCCCTAATTGGGGATATAATTGGAATGAATCCCCTAGGATTTTTGCTATTCCTTCTACATAAAACCCTATTACTGGCTGATCCCAGAACAAAGATACGTTCCTAGAGATTCCCATAACCCTAATCCATATAGTTCTGTCCCTAGCGAGTACACAGGTGCTCATAAAAAGTGAAGGTCCCCATCTTTTTAAAGAAGCTTTAATTGATAAGACCCAGACAGACTGCAGACAAATGCAGCAACATGGTTGCAAAATTACCTATTTCCCACTTTTCCAGTGGGAAAAAGATAGAGGTTATTTGGCTCAAAGAGTAGCTATAAGGTAAATTTCAGAAAATGGGATTTTGTTTGAGGATTGAAATGATGCTCTCTTGGTATCAGCAGCCACATACTGCTATAATTTGGGACCTTATTCTACTGACTATATATTCTCTTAAACAGATCCACTGTATAGAAAGATGTTTGCCAGGATTTATTCCCTGGTGTTATCTGCCTGTACCATTTCCAGTTATTCTAGAAATGCAACCTCCTTCTCCCTCACAATGGTCAGGTTTAACACAGGATTCAGTTTCACAGTGTGCTCACATGGGAGCAACTCCACTGAATGAACTGAAGGCACAGCAAGGAGAGGGGAAAACCTGCTGTGGGACAGAGGATAGGATCCAGCCCTCAGGAACAAACCCCAGTTTGGCACCAAAAAATTCAAACCCACTTTTTTAAGCAAAACATCTCAACACTAGTCCAAAAACTTCACTATGGAGAGACACAGATTTCTAATGCTTCTTGTGCACAAAGTAATCCCCCCTTAGTCCAGTCCAGTATTTCATACTGAAGCAACATTGAGTAGACAACTGGAAGAGATAATCATGGAATCAGTTACCACCCACAGTTCTTGCTTTTGGTTGATTCTCTGCACAGAGACAAAAAGTATGAAAACCTGGAGCCAAACTTAATCTGGCTGGGACTGTCCCTCAGCAAAAGTCTCAAATCCAGCTGCAGCCCAGTCTAAGATACTGTTGCCACCACATTTTGGGGACAGAAGAGTAAGTCTGAAGGGGTGAGGTCTACCAAGCTGTTGGAGCACAAATACATTCTAGGCCAGGTTGTTGTTGGGGGCTCTTCTGTTTGTTGGGTTTTTTTCAGTTTGAATTGAGCTTTAAAACACACTGAGACTGGCAACCACTACTAAAAACAGGATGTAAACGCACCTCACTAATGCTGATAAAACTTCCCTGACCACACACATAGGCAAAGAGGAGCAGAGACACAAAAGGTGTCTTAATTAGTTTATTGTTTTATGACTCCGTCAATCTATGAAACACAATTTGCTTTACAGTGCATCACTAAAATGCACACACCAAGGATATCAATTTGCTTGAATAATGGAATCATCAAAGTTGGCACTTCTTTTTTACTGTTTTGACAGACTCAGTTCTGCTGCCATCTCATTTGAGCATCCTCCAGCCTAAAAAGAAATGAGCATTTCTCACCTGCTCTCCTCCCCCAAATTAGGTGCATAATATATGGAGACACGGCATAAAATTTCAGACCATTTTAAAATACAGAAATTATAGTAAGAGACTATAGAGTCTCCTAGACTAAGAGATTTAGAAAATCTAAATCCATAAGGATACAAAAAGCAAATCAGCAAAAGAAATGTGAGGTTGTTTCCATTCAGGCCTCTTACATGCCTTGAATTAATACAAGCATATTTTACAATCTCATTTTTGACATGGAGCATATTCTATGGAAATAAGGCAAAGAAGGATAATCTAAAATTTCTCAGGCAGTTTTCCATCCATTGCTGTAACAGCTGTTTGAAAAACGTGGCCCTGGAAATGAGCTCCCTAGCATACCTGCTGCCAAATTCTTGACTGATACAACACAGAAACTCTATCAGCACATTCCTGCTGACATGGGTGAAACCACAGCAGGGAGCGTTCATGGAGCAGTAATATTTTCCCATCAGTTTGGATTCTTCCTTCCTTGGACCACTCTTGACCTGCTCTCCAGTTAAAGTCATGTAAGGAGCAACTTTGAAACAGATACCAGCATTTGCAAACCAAACATTCCCCTCTCTTTTCCTCCTGTGTGTTTGTAATTACATATAGAGAATCAACAACATGCACACCACTGAGCAAGGGACTCTTGTTCATTGGAAGACAGGAGGGACAGGACTCTTGTTTCCTCTGTATCACAGGCCTCTCTCCTTCCTGCACAGCTAGCCTTCCCCCATCATCTGTCACATCAGGGCATACAAGTTTCCCTCAGTCACCAGGCTATGCCTGAAATCGTCCATATCCAGTGCCCTCACAGCATTTATTTTTTTACTTTTTTGTATAGATATTAGTCCAATCTAGGATGGGTTTCTCAGACCAATGAACCTTCAAGGGAAAGCACAGCTTTCACAGTATACAAGAAAAATGGGAGGTGAAACAAAGCTTCCACGGTTATACACAAAGAGTTTAAGCTGCCTTTCAGCTCATCGTTTTTCAGACTGAGATAACAGCAGAAAATCCATGCAGTATCCCTGTGGGGGAACAGGATGGGAGGTCTCTGAGCTAACCAGCCACGTAAAAAATACAAGGGTTCAGCTAGGAAATGAGAACTACTGGATTTACACTCAAATAGGAGGTGTGTGGGAAGAATTAGGCCCAAAGTCTGCAGCAGAGTTATGTGTAAACCCAGCCTTGTGTCTGAGCATGGTCTTGCTCCCCAATCTCTTCTACTGCCAGCCTTTCACACAGTGAGCTCTTAAACAGTTAAATCAGAGATTTAACCGGGTGCAAAATTATACTTGGAGGACTTATTGAATGGAGAGTGTTATCAATATCACATCTGTCACAGATGAAAAACCACATATCTAGATGAGTACTGTGTAATCCATTCATTGTTTTATAGACCTGGAATTCCCCAGAGAAGAGCACAACATCCGCATCTCACCCAGGTGTGGAATTTTACATTCAGATGTCCAGGCTAGCTTAATGTGTAAAACCACAGCCAGGCAGCCAGCTCCCAAGGGACCACACCTCTGAGGAGACTCCTCTGCCTTGCTGATTCCAACACAGATGTGGAGCATCTTGCACTCATAAAGCAGGTGACAGCAACCCCTGTCTGCAGTGGCACTTCTGCACACCCCTGAGACACAGGACAGACCAATTTCACCTTAGGGAATTCCACCAAGCCCTTTCAGCTTACAGGAACAACAGACACATTAACCCCGTGGATCCAGCCATGTTTTCAGAACTGATGGAGCTATGCACAAGCTGCTCCCTTTTTAAGGATAAATGGATGCAGAACTGAGCCCTGAAGTCTTTACATACACAAGGGCTCAGGACACATAAGGTGGCCAGTGTTTCCCCCAGGACCACACTCCATCAAAAGGCTCCAGTTGACAACTTGTTGACACTGGTGCTGTTATTTCCTGGGTCTGGAGTTCACTGACTTGCTTTGAGAAATGCAAAACTGCTTCTACATCCTCTCTGCATTTCTCCAATGGAAACCAAAGATTAGCAGATAAGTAAACAATTAAATAAATAATTTGACATTGTGCTCCAAGCAGTGTCTTACACCTGTGAGCAAGAAAGAAATACAAGATTGTATCTCCTGCTGCTTTAGCTGGTATATAGGTTATTATGCTGCTGGTTGGTCCTGTGTAAATAAAGGTCTCTTTCACATACAAAAGTCTTAGTAGTCAAGGTGATTCTATCCAGAGTCCCTGTCTCAACTATCACAGAAATATGCCACACAAACTTCCATAGGCAAGGACTTATTTGAAAATGAAAAATGTCTCCTAACATGTACAAAAATAACATCTCAGGGCTTCCTATCTCCTGATCTTTTCTAAAAATTGGATTCAGTTTGGATTCAGTTTGGTATTACAAGTGTCCATGTTCAGCCAAGAGCTAAGGAAGCTCTGACAGGGACTCCTGCAATCCTCAAATGACCCCACCATGCAGCTGTCTCCTCAGCTCCTAAAAGCCTCTCTGAATTCACAGACAGTAATAGAGAAAAATTCAATAAACTGAAAGCTAAAGCCACCACAAAACAGTGAAACTGATTTTCTGAAGACAGATATTCTGTTTCAGCTGGAATATTTCAGTTTAATAAAAGTTATTCAGAAGTGTGAGGCTGGTTGTACTTGAGTGTGGGGATTTTTTAGTTGAATTGAGTTTTTTAAACTTTCTGACAGCAGTTTGAAATTCTGCATAAAAAAAGTTAGTTATATTTTATTATTATTGGTACTTTAATGGAATAATACATTCCTTATTTCAAACCAGCTCTAATTTTCCCATATGACCAGTTTCTTCAGGATGTACACTGCATTTTGTTTTCCCCCTGTGATAATTCTATGGCCAAAATTTACCTTGGTGTGAAGCACAGATCACACTCAAAATAAGCAGATCCATTTAGAAATACTAGCCCTATACTAATGTTTGCCACTATCTGCTTTTTCCTCCTGCATATTGCCAGCTAGTTTACTTTTCCAAAAGGGCATGGACTTGCATCATGTTACTACTGCTGGGGTCATTTTTATTATTCAATGTATGATTTCAGTCTCATTCCTGCTGACTACAGACTTGATTCCTGGAGACATTTCAGGCTGCAGAAAAAGAAAAGAAATTATCTTTAAAAGACCTTCAGTCCTACCCTTTTTAATTTCCCTGGAATTCAGATGTGTGTGTTCTGTTAACACATAGGAATGAAATTCCTAAATGCAAATACATTCAAATACATTGGTAATATGTATAATATGATCTGGCTTTCAAGAGAATTCTTCTGTGAAAAATAATATGAAGCACATAACTGATGAGTTTGCGGTTTTTTTCCATCATTTTTTAGAAAAAAAAAAGAACTTTGAAAGCCATTTAAGCCTTCAAATGTGCACAGTGCTATATCTAACTGATCTACTCTAAACTGCAAGTGTGAAATAACAGATATATGAAGGTCTGTTTTTTCCCAGAAATTTATCATCTCTTAATATTTATAACAACCTAACAAATGAAGTTTATTCTAAATTAATTTGTGTCTAATTATCAGAAGGAAAAGCTTGCTGTGTAACTGTAACTGCAGCTTACATGCAAATTCTGAAGCTCTGCTGAAGATAATGTCAAGGGGCTTGGTATTATTTTTTAAAGCAGCAATAGTTGGACCCCATTCAATTCAAAGGTAAGTTTTACATATTTATCTTTAGCTTACAGGCATGCCTCAGATAGGATTAGGAAGACATTCTGTGAAATATAAATGGGGAAAATTTAACAGAATCCAAAAATATGAGTCTGAGATAATGTTTTCATTAATGAATTCTGGATGAGTTCTTTTTTGCATCTATTGGAAAGCCAAGAAGGAAAGATTTCACAGTACAAAAGTTAATGTGCTCAAAGATTTCTCAATATGCATTTTCAGTTCTCTCATCAAAATAACTTGTGGCTATTCAAAAAATACAGGGATAAAGAGGATAGAGGGGATGGATTAACAAAGAAAAGAAGACCAAAGCTGGTTACCTCAGTCCCAGTTATACTACCACATAATTATTACTTTATTGATTTCCCAGTAAAATTCACTTAACTAGTTTTCTGGGTTTTATAGCTAAATAAATTGCTTAATCCATTTCAGAGGAAAAACCTTATGCTGATGAGTTTATGTTAAAGATGTCACAACCCCTCGGGTGTCGCTCACTAACCGCTCGTTCACGACTTCTGTCCCTGCAGACCACAGCACAGACATCAAAGGCACAGCTGGATAAACTATACGGATTGGATCCTGAGCAAGAATTATCATAAACACTATGAAGCCACAAAGAATGTGGAAGGAATGATCATTTAGATCCGGAGAGTTATTAAAATTCTTTCAGTCCTTTTGCTCATGGAGGTATGCGACATTAACCACGGACCGGGCCATCGCCGGGAGTTCAGGAACGGCTCGGGAGGGGGGGAGGGAGGGAGGGGGGGAGGATTTCCTAACAGCCATCCCACAACAAGGAGAGGCCAGGCCCAGCTCTGCTCAGCTCTCACGAAATCTTGCAGTCCTAAGTGGGATTTCATGGCATGTGCAATCACACCATAATCACAGTGAGTGAATAAATCTGATCTCTCAAAGATCTGGCAGATGATGGAGGACTGACCTTTGATTATTCACCCCGCCACTTTTACCACTGATGGACTGCTTATTGCTCATAGATTTCTTTAGAGTCCTTAGGGAATTTTCCAAACCTGGGCCAAAAGAGAAAGAAACATTTTTTGTGATTATTCTTACAACATAAAAGATGCACTTTTCCTGGTTTCCAGTCAGCTCTAAAAGCAATTTTCTTGGAACAAGAGCAGAGCAAGCTGTATTAATGAGAATGTTCTTAAGGATGCTTCTCAGAGTTAATAGCATGTGCAATAAAACATTGCAGTGAGTATCTCTGTTTATCAGGGCTGACAGTAAGTTTTTAGGAAAATCACTTACACTGGCACAAAATTTTCTTCTACTGAAAAATGATAAGGATAGATTAAAAATCTGCTGCTTTCTATCACTATTAATGCTACCCTTGCAGCGTGCAACAAGTTAAATGTTAATTTGTCAAAGCTGTTTAATAAAAGGATAAAAATCCTTTCAGCTCTATATATAAATACACTGATTAACCTTGACTTGACTAAAACCTGCTTTTCCTATTCCTAAGTGATCCCTCTATTTCATTCATCCTAATTGTGTAGGCAATGCAAGCTGAATTAAGTCTTTTCCAGTGTACAGAAACTAAAATACTAGTCTTCTTGGATACTAATGTATATTAATGACCAGCCATTCTCCCTGCACTTACATTGTGCTCCATGCAAAATGAGATACTGCTAACAAATTGATTTTCAGCCTCTTCTCTGTGGGCCTTTGGGAACGAGTCTGTGGGCTATTTCTAAGAAGTCTTGTGAGAAGTGCCTAGAGAAAACAAGGTCAAGGTGCTACTGAACTAACCCACATACAGGAAGATACCAAACATTCCTTGGAAGAAAATTGGATACTGGTTAAAACAAGTTGGAAAAAATATTTTCCTAAAAATATTTCTCAAAAAAAGACAGCATAGAATAATACAGGTACCAAACACCATAACTACTTTAAGCCTCTGCAAACGAAACCTCTACTGTCAAAACAAAGTTACTGCATCACACAGAAAACCAGGACTTAGAAGCTGGATGTTACTTCTGAGGAAGGCACCCTAAAAAAAGAATCTCCAGTTCTCTGCTCAGTAGAAAAAGACCCAGGGGAATGCCACAAATACCTGTCTGTCTGCTCCTCTCTGGGTAAGAAGGCTGATCACATGCTGCTAGCTGGCTGACTATGGAAATCACTTTATTTCTAAGCTCCAAAAGGTCCACGAATATCCTTTGGAACATGCCCTGACAAAATATACAAATGTTCCAACCAGATTAAACATTAATTAATCTTAAGATGGGGACACCCACCTCTCTTAGATAAAGACACCACCCTATTTTGTTGGTCTTAGTCACTAACTTCCAATGTTACTTATCTCACCCAAGTAGGAAGGAACTGTGAGGAAAGGGTGTATCACTGGATTTCTCAACAGGATCACTACCTCTCCCATTTCCCCTTCAGTCAATGCCTGCTCTTTTCCCTTCAAGTACTTGGAAGGAAGAACGTCTTGTTTTCAGACCATTGCAGCTTCCAAGGATCACTCCTGGAACCTGAAGAAATGTGGTCTCAGTCTGTGAGAGACATTGTAAGGCAACTTAGTTCCTCGCTGCTCACTAGTCTCTTCCTCTTTCTTTTAACAAGGTGGTAAAACAGAAAGAATTCTGGGAGTTTTAAATTTATTTATGGTTCCTAGAATTAAAAAAAAAAAAATAAAAGAAAATTAGACTTTTCTAGAAAAACAAGAATCTTTTCTAACAGTTAAAATGGTTTGTGAATTTGAGCCAAATTTTGGATTTTCTCAAACAACATTTTTTGGTGACACTGTCACTTGCTGGAAGAAATTCTCTGTGATCTGGCTCCTGTTTTCCAAGTCAGAGCTGGTAACCATCAGTCAAATGTATCTGTAGGTTAGAAAGCAATTTTTGAATGAGCTGGACAACTATTGTAATATTCTTCTTAACATACATTGGTGGAAAAGTAATAAGACTTTTTCCTAACACAGAGATTACGGTACAACGTTTGCAAAAGAGCCTGATTCTTACAAGTTTCCTGTTTGATTTAGGCACCAAAAATCCGGTGTCATTTTTGACTAAGGCTTCTAAATAGCTGAGGGCTTTTAAACACCCTTTTCACAACTGATGCTATAATTGCCTATTTTTCCTCAACACTGTTAGTGTGGCTGTACACTGCCATACTTGTATTGGTTTGGGGAATTAGGGCCAACTATTTCAGAAACTGCAGCCAACAGTTGCACTTCCTAAATCCGTATGTGATTACCCAAATAAATTCTTTGCTTTCCAAAAGCCAGAAGCACCTGAACAGCTAACATTCACTTCCAAGGCAGCTGCTGGATGCCCAGTATTTCGATATATCATTCCAAGTACTGCAAAGCTGTAAACAAAATCTGAAAAACTTGGCCTTTAGGTGGTTATCTACAGCACTTATCACAACTGGTAAGTGCATTAAATCCATTTTCTCTCTTCCTCTGAGACTGAGTTGAAGCAGGAGAAAGTGAGTTTAAGATAATTGAAATACATAAATGATAAAAAAAGCCATTTGTGATAAAGAAGCCTGTGTGTAAAAGATGCTGATGCTGTAGAGAGCAGCAGTGGGCTTGGCCTGCCTGGGGACATCTATTTGTGAGGGTCAGGATGCCAGAGGCTTCCACGCTGCATGAAGAAGGAAGTTAATATCACACAAGCATGCAAGCTGCCTGCCACATGCCAATACAAGCAGAATCCCCCCTGCTTTTACTCTGCCTCTCCTCCCCACCCCCAATGCTTGTTTCCCATCTGACATCCTCCTTTCCCCAGCCTGCAGCCACGGCAGCTTTGTTTCCTCCAGTGACAGTCTCCATTCAGCTCAAGCCATCTTTGTTGAACAATAGATCCCAAGCTACCAGAGGCAGAGCAGAAAGGCTGGAGCAGGCAGGAAAGTTGCTCTTGAGATTGTGGGCAGATGAAGCACAGAATTCACTGCAATGCTAGTAGAGGAGAGAAAGCACGTATACATTGACCCATTTCTATATATTGCCTAGGGGCTATTGCTGAAAACAGCTAGATAGCTCAGTGGTGGAAACTGCAGTTAACAGAGTCTATTTTGGTGCTTGTTTATGCTCTGTGATTTGTTTTGAAAGATCAAATACATAAACTTAAAACTATCTATGCACTCTACACAATTATGTGTTTGTTAAACCGCCCTCCTACCACCACAGTTTCATCTTGCCTTCAACCCCCCACAGAAAAAAACAACCAAGAAGAAGCAAAACCACCTGGATTTCAACAGGGCTCTCAGTCAGTGATTCAAGCAAAAAGCTCCCAGAGGCAAGACTTTAGGGAATTAAGCCCTTTGCAACATGCTATTTTCTTGCTGTTCTGCAGGATTTATCTGACAGGAAGACCAGGAGCTCACCTGTGCTCCAGCCAGGTGATTTAGAGAAAGTAAATCTCCTAGCACCAGGATAAAGCAGAGACATCTGAACCCAAGAAAAGCAGCTTTCCTAGCTGGAGCTCAGGGATGCTTCTCAGTTTCAGCTCCATTAATATGTTGGGAGTTCCAAGCCAAGTTCTCTGGGGATCCCAGCTAGCCCCTCTTAAGCTCAGCTGATGTAGAAACAAAAATCAGCCATTTATCCTTATATCAATCCTGGCACTACAGGGTCCTTCTCCAAAACCAGGCTTTTGCCACCTAATGTAGTAATAGCACCACATTTGTCCCATTCCTTCTCTGTTGGGGATTCTTATTTTTTTACAAGATGCTGTTTTGACCACTATACGTTATGTATTGGACTGTCAGATAGCCTCTCAGATTTCCTTTTGCTTCAAACAGGCCCATTACTTCCAGTGGGAATTTCTATAAGCCTTAAATGAAAGGGGCACTTTTCTGAGTCTATGAAACTGCTTAATGTGTGCTACTTCTAGCTATCAACAGCATCATTAACTTCTCTCTTTCTCAAAGCAACTTTCTGACAGTAGAGGTACTTCTGTTCTTGTAAAAACCTCAATTTCCACTTCTACCAAAAGTAATTGTAGAATGAAATTGTAACGCTCTGTATGAAATTTCCAGTTTGCAGCTCATGTGGTACATTTCAATCAAGCTTTGTATTAGGTTTTGGCTTTCAGGTGCCATATATATCCCTGCAGGTGTATGTCAACCCATTTTCCTTTAGTCTCTACCATATGTTCAAATGATCTTTATATTATTGATGATGCTTCTTTAAATCAATGGAGTACTCAAAATAATCCATCTTCTTATTTTTCTGGCAAGCCAGGTGTTATTCTGGATCTTCATACTTTTAGTGTTTGCCTCCAGCTATAGCATCTATCAGAGTTTTTTTATAACTTAAACCTAGGAGTTCTTTAAGGGGAAATATAATAACTAAAACTACTAGCTGTTGCCTGAAGAACATCAATAACAATGTTTAGTCTACAAGAATGTTTCCATGCAAGACAGATTTTGGAGGCCATGGCTCTTTCTAAATTGAAAAGGCTAAACAGTGTTGATTTTGTCCATTTCTGCATGAATTAACGTTTTCCACATGTATTCACTTTGTGCTTTTTTGTTAATAACATTTATCTCTTTCCCAAAGTAATAATTTTGTATAATATAATTTTGAAGTATCTCTAACCAAGGTTTCTCCCTGTAATACATTTTTATCAAGCTCACAGGTTTTTATCAGCTCTAAAATCTATTGGAGTTGTGACCTGTTATAGTCTTTCTATGATTCTTGTGCATATTTTTATAATGATCTCGTGGGATTACAGCAATTTATTATTTATGAAACTCCCGGCCACTTCCCTCTATCAGCTGCAGATTCTGCCATCTCAAGCAGCAGAAAGCTTACTGGAGGCAGACTCTCCCAGCTCTTGTGCTTAAAACCCTTTTATTTTTGGCTCATAGTGAAGAAAATTAAATTATCCTTAAGGCTTTGTGTAGGCTTGCTGCTTCACAAAAAGAAAGCTCCTTAATTTATACCTCCTGAGGTAAGTTACAACATTCAAATGCTAAGGACTATTGACTGCCTCTAATACCAGCTGTCTAATTCTGTTTTAGAGTTAAGATTTCTTCTTTGTTCACCTATTATTTACCTCTGTTGAAGGGCAGACAGCCTGCTACCTATGCTTAAACTAGGAACTCTACTGGCTTCATTTGATAATGCAAATCCAGTACACAAACTTTTCTCCCTGCCCCAAATCCATCTGCTTAGTGAGAAAAGCAGTTTTCTGTGTGGAGGCAATGACCAAATAACAATTACATGGGAAACTCTTGACTCATATTTAAAAGTCCAGTTTATAAACTATAGAAATTAACCATAAATGCAATCAAAGTCTCTATTGGAGACACATTTTTTTCTTAATGAAACTGTCACTGCTTTAAAACTGAATGCCTTTACATTTCAGGCACAAGCAAGAAAGTGCTCTGCGTTATTAGCACCTACACATGAGCTCATGGCTTTTGCTGTATTTCAGTGTGGCCTGGAATTAGTCCTAATGAACTGATTTGTCCTAATGGCCTAGGTGAGGGACAATCCCCAGTGTCATGGTCACTATGCACACATAACTCCCTATCAGTCAAACAGGACTGGTGCATGGACTTGCTGGGTATCCCCTAGAGCCATTTGGGTATGGTGGTGACTTGAGAGCCACATTTGAAACTGAAAGACTGTAAACAACCCTAACAGTACTTTGGGACCAGACACAAATATTCTCCAGCAGAATCTAACAACAGCCCTGTCATTCCTGACCTGAATAAGGTGCATTTGGAATTAGAACAAACTCTTTCTATGCTTATCAAAACATGTCACCTACTAAGGCATTTCATATCTGTCCTTGATACTCTCTGCCATAGTTGCGCCTGCTGTCTAAAATGCACAATCAAGCCAGCCCACTGAATTCTTAAAATCCACAACCCCTCAGTATCCTATAGATATTGTTGGAACCACAAATTTTTCAGTGTTCAGACCATCTCTGGATGCCAATCCCTCCTTTGCCTTACATTTACACACACAGCAAAACACACAGCTCCATTCTGAGGTGTGAAGCTGTGTGCTGCACCATTATAAATTACAGTAATCAAAAACATCACAGGAATAACAAAAAGACTGAGTTGTGGGGTGACTGCCCCAGTGCTCATCTCTGTGAGATGCCCCATTTCCAAGCTGTCTGCCCCTCGTGCCAGCTCAAGCAAGAGTCACCAGCTCTGTGCAGGTGGATTTGCAGCCCTTGGCACGCTTCAGCAACCCTTTGAGCACTGCAGAGCCCTCAGTGGCTTTGCAAAATCAGGGGTGGGTGACGGGCAAATGCCACCCCGAGCTGACACCTGTGCAGTGGAGGTTTGCAAAGTGCCTGACACCTCGGGAGGCTGTGACTTGTTTTTCTTTCAGCTCCTCACTCAACCTGACAGGAGCTCGCTCCGAGTTTTCTGTTTTGGCAGGGCCAATAAAATCCCCTTGCACTGTGAGAGTTCAGGCTCTGTTCCTGCTCATCCTCAGCTCCTCTCTTTGTGAAATTGTTCCACGCTGGGCAATTACTGGCACTGTGTGGGACACATTAAATTCCTCGTCAACCAGTGTGTGGCAATATCACTCCTGCAGCCACCTCTGCTTCTGCTCTGTAACAAAAGCAGCTCTGGGGCCTCCAGCTCATTTCATTCCCACTTTTTAATTAGTTCAGACATTTTCCAGGGGTGATTTTTGTATTGTTTTAGGGACATCTTTCTATCCAGTTCATTTTGCCTTCCGTTAGAGACAGAACACGCCTGAGAAGAGTGTCAGAAATGTGACATATTTGCAGACCTCTTTTTGCCAGTCCTTCTACCTCCCCTCCCAGTATTTCCACTGGATATTAATGATCCAGAGCATGAACTCATCTGTGTGAATGGTGTTACACAGTAGACATGCAATGCACATTTTAACCTCCAATGAAACCTGCTTTATCAGTTGAGGCCAATGGGACTTGAATTCTAGTGTGTCAGGGAAATACAGTTTCTCCTGAATTAATGGGATTGATCAACTCTCTTCCAAGCAGGGAAGGGAGGGCAGCTGCCTTTGCTAAATATTGAAATCTGAGTTTTCTGAAGCTTGTATTTACTGTTGCACCTTGTCTGGTTTACCTCTGCCCTGCATCTCAGTCATCATAATTTCGCAGTAATAAACCAGTCAGCAGTGGCAGGCTTCATGCTGTGGCTGCAGGGTATTTGTTTTAAATAGCAGTAGCGTGCTTCCTTGTATCTTCACTTCCTTAATTTTTTTCTCTTTTCTTCCCTGAGAATAACCAGATTTAGCTGTCACTGCCAGTTCCCACCAGAAGCTCAGGTGCTCTCATCAGCTCTGCCTGTCTGCCCAGAAATCCACAGATTGCCACGGGCAGCCTCCAACAACCACCTCAGACCATGCTTTTCTCTGCAACTGATGTGCACTGCCCTCAGGATTTCTTTTCTTCTGAATCCACTTCAACAAAGAGAAATACCTTTCCCTGTCATAATGAGGCATGCTGATGCGTCAGCATTTCCGGGTTAATATGAGAGAAAAGAAGGAAAAAAAAAAAAAAAACAACAGTGACATTTAAAACAGTGGTAGGAAAAGCAAATATCAGTCTCATCATTTGCTGAACAGTTATTTGCTTGATGGGATGGATCTATTGCTTTCCCTAGGAGAGGGAAAGCATAATTTGATAATTTCTTCTTTTCTTTTTTAATCTTAATTGAGCTTTTCCTCACATTCATTTCTTAATGCTTCTTATTTAAAATCATTGTCTCATAAGAGGGTGTCCATCTACTTATTAATAAAAAAATGTCCTCCTCTATAAATACAGTGGCAGTGAGAGAAAAGGTTAGAGCATTTCAGGGTGAGGAGGCAGTCATGGACTAAAAAACAAACAAACAAACAAATAAACCAAAAACGAACATTAAAGCTTAACAAAATCAAAGCTCGAATTTTTATTAATTGCTTCTCCCATATGTATGTACAGAAAAATAAGTTCATGGCCTCATTCCTACCTATTATAACTTGCTTTAGCCCCATACATATCTAAGCAAGCATGCATTCTCTTCAGTAGACAAAGGTCTGTCCTAAATATGATATTTACACTGAATCTCATCCTGTGAGACAATAATGTGCAATGATTGTTCAGAAAGAAGGCAACAAAAGTGTGTAAGATATTTTGGAGCAATGAATGTGTTGCTTTGTACTGGGTTCTAAATTCTTACAGGCTCAAATTGTTATGCTAACTTCCTTCCAACATTTATTAAATAATATCAGGCTTTCAGGACATGAGGTTTCCTCCTGCTGCTTGAATCTTTCTGAAAAGTGACTTCAAGAGCAATACATCTGAGAGGGGGATGTTCATCAGCTCTTTCACCTTGTGAGGATATGACAGAGAGGATCAACCCAATCAGTTCCAGTTTCACCAGGGTTGTGCGGATTTTTCAATTGTCTCTCTGTTTTCCCCAAAAAGATTTCTTTTCCCCTCACCATCTGTGCAGTTTTGACAGCAAGATTTCCTTAGCTTTTTCGGTAATAGCTATTCCTCCCATAAAATTAATTTTACACTTGCACTGAGGATGCATCTCTCACTGCTCAGTCTCTTGGTTCATACAGATCCTGCTCGAAGTCAAACTTTTTCTGTATTAAAAATCAGCTGAGTACCTGCTGTCTGAGACTTTCCCTCCATTTCAAGGCAGGCCACTTAATGTAAATTTGTTTAGAAGTGATGAGATTAAGTCCTGAAATTACGTGCAGGGATTTCCCTGCTCGCTTATTTTGCTGAACCATACCGCTTGCAAGCTTTTTTTCCACCGTCTTTATCATTTAATATTCTAAAAGACAAAGTTTTTCTTGAGGAAGAGCTATGAACACCACTTTGCTGACACAGATCCACAAGAGCCACCAGAGATAGCTGCGTTCTGGGAAAGAAAAAGAGGGCTGGTCTGTTTTTAACACATCCAGCCTCCTGCAGCTCCCAGCTGAGATCCCGGGTGGATCCATCTGCCTGTGGTCAAGGAGCCCTGCTCTGCCTTGCCAGGGAAGGAGGAGTTTTAAACTCCAGCTCACCTGATTTCAGGGAATTTAAAGCTAAACCCACAGGTATCCACAAGAACAGGCACACGGCTGCTTTTCAGAGAGAGCACCCATCTACCAAATTGCGTCTAAACAGCACAATTCTAATTTTGTTTGCTCAATATTTCCCTGTCATTACACAGACTTCCAAAAAAAAGAAAAAAAATACTGTGGGGGAAAAAATATTTTCACTCTAAAACAGATATATTTACAGAAATTAAGGAAGCATGAAAAGGGCACTGTAGAACCACTGAAGTCAGTAAGAGTATTTCTGCTGACGTCAATGAGGCTTTGGATTAGATTCTAATTTTTTGGGTGGATTTTTTGTTGACAAATCTACATTCATCTATAACAGGAACAGACCGTGACACAAACATGAATCTGGGCAGAGAAAATGTATTTGTATAAAAGCATTAGGACAAATGTTCAGACAGGATAAATTGGATCAGCAGGGTGAAATGTGACACTTACATGGACAGAGACATATGGTGTTTCACATAAGAAGGACTGAAAAGAGGCCCAGATGAAAAGATGTGCTTTTTAGCATTTCCTGTGACATCTACAGTACATAATGTTACAGCATAGGGAGAAAAAATAAAGGATGCTGTCAGCACCAGCATGGAGTCATTCATAGTTTTCACTGACATTCATGGTTTAACAGAACTTTTTCTTTTGCTCTTTGCCTGCCAGTCCTCTGGTACGTGCAGAGTCAAAGCAGAGTAATCAACAGGTTAACCTGCAGCATGGTGGCTTTCAAAAAGACAATTGTATGCCCCTGTCTAGAAGATTACAACAATCTTATTCCCCAGGACTAACATTTCATTGCTGGCTCAGATGTCTGATTTTCAGTGGAATGACACCTCCAGTCACCTGCAGACACTCAGATGTAAATAAAATGATAAAGGACAGCAGAGTCCAACTTTTTGACAGCTCTGGAATAGTGTGTCATGTCATGTAACTTATATTGATGCAATATGTAGGAGCATGTATAATACTGTTATCTCTGTGAAAATAGGTGCCCAGAAACACAACTTTTGGACATTTTAGGGCTGCAAATGGAAAATGGCTACTTTGAAGTGCATGGAATAAGTCAAGTAGTAAATCTTGAGTTACTAGCAGCAAGCAGGTTCCCTTCTTATCACTCTGAACTCCCACTTTTGTTACTAGCTTTTGGTTAAGGCATGACATTTCTGAGACAAAAAATATGTGTAAAGTAGGAGCTACATACACCAAGCTTTCTGCTTTTCTTTTCTGCAAAGAGTTTAATGGGCAGCAATGTAATGAAAAGCTAAGCCTCTTTTTGACAAAACTGTCCCATCCACGCATGTAAAAGGGTTGCAGTTATGAACTTGGAGCTGCAGGTTGTTTCCCTTCCTTCTCCCCAAGGATAGAAGCAAGGTCAGTATTTGAAACCCTTGCACATTCATCCCCGCTCATGAAAGATCAGAAGACTCTTCTGGAAATTAAGAAGAAAGGAATAGAGCACACCAGTCAAACTCTTTCTGAACAAGTCTTGTTACCACTGGAAATTTGCTGAGAATGGAAGTTTACTGCTCATAGAATTGCTATGAATGTCAGGAAGTAATGAGACTAACCTTAATCCAGACCATTTTCACTAACTCCCTGGCATCTGTCTTCCACTTAAATAGCTTTTGTTTTAGCTCAGCTGTCTGCTTGAGGACACTTAAAGAATGAAGCAGAATTTTTCTTTTTTTAAAGAAAGAGGCATTAGAAAGGGAAGCTCTCACTCCTAATCTACATAGTAAAAGTAAAATTCTGAGCAGAAGGTGGGATGATTTCTAAAATCAAAATCTAAAAAACAAGCCACTTCTCTGGCTACTGTAGCCCAACATGAAATTTGTAGACAGGGCTTCTCAGTTGATGACTAGACTTCCATCAGACTCTTCCCACTTGAAAATCAAGACAATGAACTGTATAAGAGTTCATCTTCTCCAGGGAATTTGGTCCAGAACTTGCTACAGTTAGTGCCAATGAGCCTATAGATTTAGATTTTATCCCCAATATTTCAAACTGAAATGAGTGTCTAAAGATGGAACAAATCAAAACTTGTTGCACCATGTTATTTGCAAAATTATCTGCTGCTCTCCTGTAATAATCAGCTATGTTTCCAGTGGCTGCAAGTTCACAGGGACTGCTTTTCATTTTCCACTCAATTCCAGTCTTGACAGTAACAACAGAGTCAACTGAGTCTAAACACTGGTTGGTGAAATCAGGGCATGTGGCTTGCAAGATGTTGGCACTGTAGGTACTGATCTGTGGGAAGATAGAAGTGACCCAGCCACACAGGCTGTGGTATGTCAGCACCTGTGCAGATTGAGACCTGTGCAATTAGCATAGCTTAAGCCTTTCCACATCACAGCTGCTCACAGCTGGGCAGTGCCTCTTCCCAGCCTGGTTTCAAGTAGGAGTTCAAGGCCAGGTTGGATGGGGCCCTGGGCATCCTGGTTCATTGGGTGGCATCCATGCCTGTCACAGGGGTTGAAATGAGATTATCTTTAAGATCTCTTTCAACCCAAAACATTCTGATATTCTGTACTACTCCCAAAGTTAGGCTGGAAAGTGCACAGTGCCAGTTGCATTTGCACTGACCACCCATGGGCATAACACTGTCCCCCAGACAGGTGAAAAGGAAGATCCCCTCCAGCAACTCCCCCTGCCTTGATGTAAGAAGAGGCAGATACATTTATCCTGATCACCTGGCTCATTGCAACCCTTTCCATGTCTTCAGTCACCACTCTCCAGATTCACCAGGAAGGGAGGAGCTCTTCTGTTCCGATTTAGACACCTGAAAGGCAGCTGATTCTGTAAGAGATGAGTCTATTCCTCTAGTGATTCATTCCATCCTGAAATAAGTTCAGTGCTTTGAGTTTTTGCACACTTATTCCTCAGCCCTTCATCCCCTCAGATCTGTGTCTGCTCAGAGCACACAAAGCTCCTGCTGGGCACAGGTATTCACAATCCCTCAGGGGGAATCAGGAAAGGGCTGGTGTTTGTTCAAGTCCTCTTCCAGTGTGGGTCAAGATGTGCCTGATGTGCCTGGGACTTGGGGATTGCTTCTGCATTAGTCACAAATGGAAAATCCCAAAAGAGAAGGAATAAGACATCCTCTGGTGATGCCTTCATCTTAGCAGGTAGATTAGACAAGTAAGTGTAGATCAGTCTGGATCCACAAAACTTGGATAGGAAAGGATAGGAATAGCCAATACTTTATTACCTTTGCAGTGATTCCCCAGAAAAATAGCAAAGGGAGAGCACAGTTGGTATTTTTGTTCTTTTCCCTCTGGGAATTTCCTTATCATGAATCAGAAGCAGTGGCAGTCACTCCAATGGTGTTTTTTCTTGTAATTAACATTTCACAATATGCCCCAGCATGAATTTCTCTTGTTCAGTGTTAACTATAACACTCTTCACATTAGCTGGAATACAGGCAGCAGTGACGCCTGTTTCTTTGCTGATCATTTTTCCAGATACAGGAATAAATTGATCCATTCAGAGCATTTCAGTAGGACACTGACAGCACTAACATTGTGTGCTTTATGGATAATATATCTACAAAGAAAAGCTTAGTGTGCTTGAGTTGCATTCTCTTTGTCTAGCACTTGGGCATATGAATCAGGCATACATGCCTTTTGTGGTTCAAAGTAGAAAAATCCTCATTAAGTTACACATGTAATGGCTTCACAAAGTATGTGAGTAATAGACATGAAACCTGTTCAGATATGCTGGCTCAATGATTTTTTTTCTTTTTCGCTACAGCATGCATTGCCCTGTCTCAGAATGATTTATTCAAAATATCCATTAATTCAGAGAAAAGAATTTCAAGTGGAATGAAAAGTAAAAAGCTTTAGGTCCCACTGCTGCTAATAAAGCCAAAGCACAAGGAAGCAAAGCTTGCATTACCTTTATGGCCAACCACCATCATAGAGTGAAAGAAGTTCAAGGAACAAGAGCTTGATCCAAATTCTTAAGTCCCTGTTCACAACCAACCAATTGGATGTTTGCTTACCCTCACAGCTAAATAAGGAGTGGAAATCAGCAGAATCTCAGATGCTCATTGGACAAATGAGCTCATGCTCAGGTGCTCATGCTCAAACTCATGCTTCACTTAAATCTCTGCAAAGACCAAACCATGCTACCAAAGACAGGAGGATTCCAGCAAAGCTTTGACTCTTATCTCTTATGAATGAAAGCACTGGGTGGGATGTAGGAGAGAGCCTATCCTGCACTCTGTTTATTTTTTCCATTGTGAAAGGTGTGACACTATTACTCAGCAAGCACAATAAAGAGACTAAAACCAGAATTGTCATTCAGCAGTCTTGAAATTGTAGCACAATCAGGGTCCAATTTTATAAATATCATCTCACCAGCAAAGTGCAGCAAGAAAACCTGAATTTGCAAATAGTCAGGGCAGCAGACTGGGATGCTTTATATTCCTAAGCAGTATCCAAACATAAAGAGAGTAGCACAGATAAGCACACACAGACAGAGCAACAGGGAGCTCTATTTTCTTCTGAGAGTAACTCCAAGCACTGAGCAAGGCAAAGTGATATTTTGTGTTTGGGCTACATGTTTTAGTGCATGGGTACTGAACCACAAAATTACCTGATTGAATGGGGAATTAAATCAATACAAGCTTTTGCATTTAAACTTATAAGTTTATTATTTACCTGCAAATTCATTATTTGCTTTGACATTGCAAGACACAGTGAGAGCAGCAGTAGCAACCTTTCAAAATGATGGCACCAAAGGATTCAAAGGCTGAAAAGCAGTGAAAGAAATAAACAGGAACTCCCATCCTAGATGAAGGAATGAAGAACAATTACCCTTTCCTATGCTGGTACTAGAATACATAAATACAACACAATTTTATGGGTACTTACTCCCTCTCCACACTTATTTGTATTAAGGAACCACTGCTCTTATGCAAATAAAAAAAAATAAGATAAAAATTCTAAGCTCTCTAAGGTGAGTTAAACATTTCATGCTATTTTACACAGGGTTTTGTTTGGATTGTATTGGGGCTTTTCTAGCTTTTGACCCATACTATTGCCATATATTGACTTTCTCTCAATTTAGCAGAACTATACCCCTCAAAAATGATTACCACAACTTGCAAAGGAAACAAAGTCTCATACTGCACAATTCATACTAAAATTAAAGTGACAACACATATTCCAAACTCTCTTCTATGCTATAGTGTTGGCACTGCTTATTTGCAAGTATTTCTGTAATCAGTGTCATCCTCAACAATGAAATGTACCCATATATACTCCACAATTCCTAAGTATATTTTGCTCTTCTTTTTCCAAAAGACAATTTGTTTGCATCCAGTCTGTTTGCTAAGTACAGCTCACAGGAAGCATTCCCTAGACACGCCCAACAGAATCTTGCCATATATGAGCAACTACAGCAACTACACCTTCATAGCTATGACAAGGTTCTCCTAAAATCTGTGCATTTTTAAAAAACCTGGTTTGTGATCACTATCTAAAGTTTGTGACTCAGTTTCTACCCAAATCAACTACCCAACAAAACACCACATTTTCATGTGGGGGAGCAATCCTCCTCCTTGCTTGAAGGAGTAGATTTCAGAGTTACAAACTATGCTTTCCACTTGAAAATTCAGTCTACCAGAGCTGAATGACTTTTCAAATGTGAAACAAAACTCATTTAGAAAATGGGCAGATTTCCAGATGAACTGTCAGGAGGTGACAAGAATGTGTGTGACACAGAAGCACAACCACCACTCTGCAGAGGAGGAAAACTCTCTGAACCCCTCCAAGGAGTTACTATATTCATCAGGTCTCACCAGTGAAGTGTAAAACAGACCAATTGTTATCAATTTGCTTACAATCCTTGTTGCTAATAGAACCACTTTTAGGTGAAAATCATTTTGCAATTATTTTGTCACCAGAAGGTCTTGCATGCAGCCCTCCTCCTTTTGCTAAAGAGAAGGGACTGAGTCACTCAAATGCGATGACGACAGAATTTTTTTCTTTTCTAAACGAGAAGATTTCTACCTCCCAGGTGATTCCTCTTTCCAAACAAAGAGTCTGACATGCATTCAGTTGCAAAGGGGTTATATATATTACTATTAATGTTATGAAAATAACTGTGCATCAGAGCCTGGTAAGTTTAGCTGAAAATAGTCAATAAATTATTTAGTTCACAAAATGTCATTATGTGTGGGGTTTACTTAATTGAATAGAATAATTTATGGTAAAACCTAGAAAAAAGATCGATGCAGATGGCTTGTGAGAATGATTGAGTTTCAGTGAAGGCAATTTGATTTTTATCCCTCATTATAATAATGTTAAAGGGAAAGCATCAACTTTGGTAAAAATCAATATTTGATGAGTGCCTAGGCCATGAATTTTAACTAGAGGTAGAACTGAGGTAGGAATAGGTGTAAATAATTAATAACTTCCATACCCTGAACAAATAACTGTTTTGTTTTGGAACAAATGCCTATTACCCAGAGATCCTTCTGGTCTCATAAAAAATAATTTAGTAATGAGTGTTTGGTTTTTAAAATTCTTTTTTTTTTTTAAATTGACAAGTGATCCTTAAAACATTCTTGAAATGTATTTAATCTAGAGTTTTTACAGACAGCAGAAGGCTAAAAAATGCAAACATCTTAGTTTTCTGAGTGAAGTAACAGTCCTCATTTTTTCCTTTTCTCTTTACACTAGAAGAATATTTTCCACTTTGCCATCAACAGCTATGCTGGATAGAGAGAGAATGAATAAAAAAAAGGTACACACTTCATGAAAAATAAAATTGTAAATCAAATTTTTACACAACCTTGTATATGGTCTTGCAGCTGTTACTGTTGTGCTATAAAAGCAACCTGTAAAATCTATTTGAAGGGCAATCTTACTGTGAAACACTAGCCATGAAAATTTTTTTATTTGTGGGTTTGTATTAAAAGAGCACAAGTGAATTGATGTGAATGTAGCATATATCCTTATTTTTGCTATGTAAAATATTTACCCCTCAACAAGACACTAAAAAAAAATCTCAGACTTTTCTAATAAACAGTTTTTAGCACTGGACCATCCAAGAAAATACAGCCTGGAGTCACATCTCAGTCCCCCTCTCCCCAGTATGTTGGGAAACTCCCTCTCCCACTGACCCTGCACAGCCCTCCTGCACCCACATGGATTCACCCCCACAGTCATCCTTTAGCTCATGTGAATTAAATGCCTCATCATAGTGAGCAAGTACACAAGTATCTTCAAATAGGAGAAAAATGTCTAATTGATCCCTATTGGCAATGCAAGGTTCTTCTATTTCTTTTTGAAAGAGACAGAGGCCCTGGGCAGAAACTGAACACCCAAATGTTGCCTGAAGGGGAGAGAAATTCTTGTGTGGCACCACAATAAACTTACACGTCTACACTCATGAAACAGTGACAAAAAACTATTCAGACTAGCAGCTGGTGGAAAGGAAGAAGAAGGAAGCACCAGGTTTAAACAGACTTGAATTCCTACTGTGATTGGTTTACTGAATTATACAGAAGTTGCCTTTTTGTTTTTCTTTTTTTTATAGCAGCCAACACTGCTTGACAGATCATATGTGTGTGTGCAATTTCATAGGTCACATGCCATTGATATTCATTAGACTCATGGCATTCCATTTCATTGGATCCAGGGCTGGAGGCTGTCATGAAGAAAACTGACATCCTTCAACAGCTTTCCAGCAAAGTAACAATTTGCTTGACCTAAGGATTCAACAAGTCACTGATTTGGTTTTTTTCCATTACATCTTTGGTTCAGGTTGAAAGCCCTGCAGTTTCCAAAATGTCATATTAACATCAATTTGTGGAACAGATTATAGAATGTAAAGATACTGGGAGATAATAAAAGATGGAAACCCTACACTTAGAAATGAAGTTGGGAATCATGTTCCTGTCTCTGCAGCAGAATTTATGTAAGACTCTGCTATTTAATGTACTTTGGAAACATCTACAGTCAGTCTGTTAAAGTTTCCTCTTATCACAGAGAAACATCCCATACGTGGGCTTGAAAGGCAGCATTCCTCACAGCAGGGATTATAGGTTAGAATAATAAAGCAACTTCCTGCAAGGCTTGTGAATCTTCTGTTCCACGCTCTGTGCCTTATGGATATCATCTGCTTTCAACATTTACTTTAAACATACAATTCCTTTCAACGTTCATTTCTCAGCTCAGATTTCCTTGCCATTTGTGGAATGATCCAGTGTGGGATGAATGCAGGTACCACGACATTTAGAAGTATAAATCATTCAGGCACAGGTCTTGCTATGCAGGCAAATGACAAAGGTAATAGCTGGGATAAACCCTGTATCGTGTCTCCAGTTAATTTTCTTTGTTTATTCCTAGTATCCTCCTGGCTGCCAGAAGTGTCACTCCATTTAAAGCAGCCTTTTCTTGTGCTGAACAGTTTCTTACCTCACAAGCAGAGCTCTGCAGGCCACTGGTTAAGGAAAGGTGCAAATCCCTGGCAAGGTAATGCTATCAGCTAAAGCATGCACTCATTTGCATGAGTTTATGCTTCAAGTCACTCCACAAAAATCAATTCACACCTCTGTTACTCACCATAGAGTCGCGCATCAAGAAGTGAGAAAATTAAAGTGATGGAAAACTGAAGCTAAAATTCATCCCTGGATTTATACTTCTGTTGATTCAGGCCAGATCCAATGTCCATTTTTTTTTTTTTTTAATGGCATTGAATTGAATAAAGGGGTAGGCAATAGATGCATTACCATTTGCCTGATTTAGCTCAAGAATTCAGTCAGGACACCAGAACATTACTTTTTATCTTGTCTAAAGGTCATTGCATCGTTTAACCAGCACAGAATAATCCTGAGGTGTGGAGAGAAGGAGTGTATTTTGGAACTATAAATGTTCTAGCATTTATGCTTATTTTGGAAAGAGCAGAGCTCAGCAAATTCAGAGGATCCTCTGCCTCCCCTCTCATCTGCCCGAGGTCCATCCTATCCAGAGCCCTACAATGTGGAGTTCTCCTTCCACAGGTCCAAGCTTGTGGGGAAGCAGGAACAGAGCTGTGCCTCTACTCACACTGCATTCCATTTTTTTCCTTGCAAAAAAAATAAGGAGGAAATATCAGCTGTGCAGAAATCTATGTAGGAAATTTCCTTTCTCCTTCATGATTTTAATGCCCTCAGTAATTTTTTTGTCATTAAAGGCAGTTACTCCAATTTTAATGCCACTCTAAAGAAGTATAAAATAGGTTTGTCTTGACCAGTTTTCCTCCAGAAGAATCCCAAAGCAGCAGAATATTGATCTCACAGATTTGTAATGCTTCACCTCTGAGTAGCACAAGCAGAGCCACACAATTCTATGCATTTGAAACATAAAATTTAGTCATTCCTCTGCCCTAGAAATATTCAGGCTGCCTGAAATACCTGGCATTGGGTACAGCCACGAGCAGAAAAATAAGCAAGCTCAGATAGCAATGTGCTTTCTCATCAAGGCTTGAGATACCTCTGCCTGAGTTAACCATGTTGTGATACAGCACTGCAAAATTTAGATATATTCTCTTAAATAATTGCCTGAAGTAGAATTATACCAGGGCCATTTCCAGACCTGGGGTGCTTGATAGCTGTGTAACCCATTCATCACCAGTCCTGAGCCATACACAGGTCAGACAGGGCAGAGCACCCAATGGCAGAATGTGCTGCCTTGGACTGGCTCGCAGAGGCCAAAACACAAATCAGATGGGGGGAAAAAGATTGCTTTTCAAGATTTTGTACCAGCAAAACACAAGTCTGAAAGCTATGAACAGGCTGAGCTTGAATTTATTGTTAGAGAAATGAGTAGAGCTAAAATTTCAGCTGTAAGGAACCTCCTTATGGCATTAAACACACCTAACTGCTCTCATATGTGCATACCTGCTCTCACTCTGAGCATGTCACACATTTCATCTATGCCAATCACCCCAGGACACTTGCCAATCACACAAATATTATCAGGTTTCTCAGCTAATGAAAAGAGATTATAAACTGTCACTTCTTCCTAAGAAGGAAAAAAACCCTAAATGTATTTAGAATTTTATTTTGAGAATAAGGCTAGAAAACGAAATGTTTTTTCAGTTTATCTTTTCCTTAACAACTGAGATGAGACAAGGCCCACTTTGCCACACTTAGCACAAAAGACAGCTTTTCCTGCAAGAGAGTCAAAGATTTGTGTGTTTCTCTATTTTGTTGCATGACTACAATGCTGATCATGAAGTGTACAGTATTTTAACAGGAGGTCATGGATTATAAACCATGTTTAAGTTTCATAAGCAGTCTTCATCTCAGTCTTCCTCTATTGGAATCTGTACTTCACTATATCCCATTGCAACCTTCCAGGAGACTGAAGAGTTAAGAAGATTCCTAATTCATATTGAAGTCAGAATTCCCTTTTGTGATCAGAAAAATTAGATCTCAATGCAGATATACAAAAACACTTATTCAAGGCAAGGAAGAATCTTACAGGCTGCAGTTCAGTTTCTTTATGGAAAAAATCCTCCAGTAAGCATTTCTCTTTTATTGTGTTGACCATAGAAGCAAACATAAGACAGAAAGTTCTCCTAGACAAGAGACTTTTATGATTATATTGCCAATTCCACAGACACAGAATTTCCTAAATTTCCATTAGCATCCACATATATTTAGAAATACGTCCAAAAAACATTTCCTCAACCTGTTGTCCAACACATGTTTTGAGTGCACTGGCTAGGTGTACTATTATTAATTAACTTACCACGCTGGTTGGAAGTCCTCCAAGCAATCTGAAATGGGACTACAAATCCTGATCTGCTTAAGTCTGCAAACTTGAAGTCTCAAAAGGATTTAACTGCTATGATTTTAATAATCTTATTAATAACCCATGATGAATTTATGCCCATTAATCCAGAAGTTGCAGGAAGTACAATTAAAAATTCTGAGTATGTGATACAATCTGAATATATTATTTAAGCAGCCATTCCAATCACTGGCCATAGTATAAATCATGCAACATGAAAAATACATCATAAACAGCTTTTAAAAATTCTAATATCCAGGAAAAAAATCCCTCAGAAAAAGCCTCAGGAGATAGTTTATAGTACAAATAAAACTCTTGCAAATCACTGATGTTTTCTATTAAACATCAAAGCTTATTCAGTGCATAATTTCTAATTTTTACATTAAAGTTTGCATAGATTTCATGTTAAGAATTTTTTTAGGAAATGGCATAACCTCACACTTCCCCCAATTTTCCTCCTTCATAGTGATTTTAAAAATAGGTTTGTATTCTTTATTGATGATAGAAGGGTACACTGCCATTTTTTCTCCGTTTTTCTTTTTTTGTTTTATCAACTTCATATAATGTTCCTTCCAACTAACCTAGAAAAAAAGCCTTGTCATGTCCCAAGAAATAATCTAAATCATAGATCTTGTAAGAGTAATGCCATACTTTACCTCAAGCAATGCCACATGCAAAAGTGGACATCTGATTGACAACCATATTAATTTTTAATGCCAGTATTTTCAGTTTTAGCTCTTGCACAAGACATTTTGATTATAATATACTGTTCAGTAAAGGCACTTGTCACTCAAAGGGACAGAAAAACACACACAAGAAGATGGAGTAGGCAAACAGAGAATACAGAGAAGTGAAAAGAAAACACCACCATTTCATCTCCCAATATGGATCACCACAGAAGCCAAGCTGTGGAGCTGAGCTGGAGAAACAACTACAGTGCCATTCAGAGAATAAAAATGTCTATGTGCACAAATAAAAACTAAGGACACAAGAAGAAAACTGTGCAGGACCATAGTGGTGACAAGGGTCCCCAGCCCTTTTTCTTTAACTCCTGAGGTTTTTTTAATTAGGGCGGTTTAAACAAGTTTCAGTGTTCTATAGATTTAACACTGTATAGACTTTATATGGTATAGAATATATACATCTATACTACACACACATACCATCCACATATTTGTCAATTTTGTGTTTCGAGATAACTTCATATGATGATCTTGACTGAGATTTTCAAAAGCAGCTTGAAGATCACAGTCTTAATATGCTGCTGTGATTTATTTTTTGGTTCTCTCAGGGCATATTCTATATAAAAAGTCATGGAAATCCTTACCAGCTCACATGTTGCAAGGTCAAGAAACACTTAAGTATGCAAGTGTGGGAAGCAGTACTGCCCGCAGTTCATTTCCCTGCAAGTAGTAATTAATAAAGAGAATTTTTTCTCTGGCAGAGAAGTTACAAGACCTTATTGAACAGATAGAAATTAAAAAATCAACAACAATTCTCACTCATCCAATCCACACCTGCATTACTTTGTATTGTGGACTGAAGTGCCACAGCTCTACTCACTACATTCAAATTACTTGCAGCCAATGACCCGCTCTAAGAACTTTTACACTATTGTCTTTAGAATAACTCTCCCAAATCAAACCTATTCTGCTGCAGATAGGCTTTTGTGTTGAAAGACATTTTCTGAAATAGCATTTATCAAAACCGAAACAAATGATAGGACAATCTAATCAAAACACTGAAATGACTGCCTGATTGTATTTTAAAAATCATAACCTAATTAGAACCGAATTGATTTTTCCGTTAGCATGAAATTAAAACTAATTTCCCTGCACAATATTTACTCTAATATTCCCCAGATGCAAATACAGACTCATAAAACATTTCATAAAAAAGGTTTTATAATTGTTTCCTGATTTTTTTCATTACATCATCAGTTGCATTTATCTTTCTAAACTATCCTTCTTGTTGTCTCTCTGAAAAATGAATTAACGAGGGGGGAGATGATGAAACATCAGTGAAATTCTTTAACTGCTGAGATACCATGGGCAGATAAAGAGTGGATACAGTCTTTCATTTCCTTTCCTAGCCAAACCTGCTGCTGAGATGACTGCTCCTAAATTAATGTTACAGACAGGCTGATAGACAGCAAAAGGTGGCAGACACTCCCTGTTCAATTTCTTTCAAAGAAATAGGCTAGAAAAGTAGATTTGTCGCCAAAAGAAATTCCTCTGTCATCCTTCAACATATTCACAGTTTTTGCATTCAGTGTCACGCCTGCCGCCCTGGGCTCTTCCTTTTCTCTTTGCCACAGAGAAAGTTCCTGAATTCCTGCAGCGTATGGCATTCTGTACACTGGGAAATTGAGCACTGAGACACTACCTCACTCTAGCCCAGACACAATCAGATTTATAGGACTCTAATTTCATTTGCTACGATGGCTGCCTTAATGAGGAACGTATGTTTCTGTCCAACCAGGGCTACTCCTAATGCAATATACTCTTGACCTTGAACGTTCATTGTGTCCATCTGACCACTGCCCAATCCTGGGGAGTCCACCCTCTTTAAAGCCAAGGCAATTAACAGAGAGTGCTGTATAAATATCAAGGAATCGCCTAATTGCCTGGGGGAGAAAATTAATTATAGAATAGCCACCTTTCAACTTTTTTCAGATTTACATTCCTATTTATAAAGCACATCACCTTCTGCAAAAGTGTTTCCCAAGCAAGTGACTCCACTGCAACACTGCTGCTGAACATCTTCGTAGCTCCTCACATTTCACTGGAATGTGCAGCATTCAGAAGGAAAGTTAAATCCCAGAAAATCCCAGCTTGCTCTCTTTTCAGGAGACACCTTTCCTTGTCATTGGAGAGAAGCAGATGCCCTCTTTTCTCCATATGAACCATTGATTTCTAAAGGGAGGTTTCCTCACACTAAAGGAGACCATATTGTGTCCTTTGCTCTAACACACAAAATAAAACCATCCCTTCTGATTAGGAGAGTTCACACACATCCTCATTATAAATCTGTGGTAGCAGCATCTGCCAAGGCAGGCTTCATGAGTTGCTCTTGTGGCAGAGATATTTTAATGGACCACAGAGTCTCTGGAGAGGAACTGTGAAGAATTTTACTGCACAAGCATATAGTTTATCAAGAAAGGAAGGTCTTTGAGGGACATGTGTCTACTTGTTGCAATATTAATAAGAAATAAACTGAGTCAAGGGCTTGGAAACTTTGATTTCTGTTCACACCTCTGTCACAGACCTTAGAGAAATCATTTCTTTCCTCTTTGACTCAACTGCCTGAATGTAAAATGAGGTTAATGGTATTTTTATCATCTCCTTTGTCTGATTCATCTACTCAGAATTCAGGTTGCAGGGACAGGTATGTGGGGAACTCAATGCATATTTCTACAGTAGCCACTGTAACAAGGACAAAACTCTATTAGTGTGTCTGTTCTCCCCTGCCGCCTATATAAATATGATAAATCATCTACTATTAATCATCAAGGCTAAGAAAATTAGCAACTCACAAAATGGTGATAACAGAGAACAATTCCAGCAATATCCCTGCCATTTATCAAATGTTAAAAAAAAAACCCTACAAAACCACAAATCCAAGAAGAAGTCAGAACTCTGTTGGTGGAGGAACACACAGCTGACTGATCCAAAAGAAACCTTCCATTAGCAAATTATGAATCCCATAGACATGTAAGTTCTCTGATTCTCTGCTTTCATATTTTATCTCTGTAATTTCTTGAAGGAATTAAAGAAAGATTAGAATTTACCATGGAATTATTTTTCCTGGGATATTTTCATTATTATTTTCTCTTTTGAAGGGCATTTTGCGGTCTATAAGCACCAGGAGGCTTGTGCAGAGAACGAAAGAAGACAAACTTATTTTAAAAATGATGACCACACAATGAAGGAATTGGAATACGCATATGTCCCACTTAAGCAATTGCTGTTGTGAGGAAATAATCCCTCTTGAACCTAGGATGAATACATTCAGGGAGCAAGGTCCTTCCCTTCTCTTTTTCTTCAAAAAAGATGGTAGATTCTACTGACTTATTTTTTTTTAAAGAAAAAACATAGATTAAAATCTTGTAATGATAAAAAATACTCAAGCCTGTTCACCTGCTTTGGGGACTCAGAGGCATGTGTGCACTTCACTGCAAAATGCCACTTAGTTATGTGTTCCTGGCATCCAGCCAGCAAAGGGCTACACATTTTTCTCTCATTGCACAAATTTTCTCATTGTGATGGTACTGTTTGGCAGGCCATTAACAGAGCCTTGCTTATAATTTTTTTTTTTGCATTTATAGCATGGTGCACAAAGCAAAGCTAATGTGTATTTTCCCATGTCTCTAACACCAACTTACCACCCAGCACTGACACCTGCAGAAAATTCTCTTTGTGAGTGGGCTGAGCCAAATCTCTCACAGGTCCGTGCAGAAAGCACTTCCAGTGAAAGTAATTTCCAAGAAAGAGATCATCCGTTTTAAAATTTGTATTGCAATCCAACACCACAAAATAACAGTGCCATCCTGGATAAAAATACTGTTATTTAAAATCCTTTGTCAATATTACCTATTAATCAGACACTTTAGCCTAGCTTTGTACTACATTACACCCATTGCACTGTCCCTGTTTACTCACAATGACCATCACAAAGGTAATCCCTTTTTCATGGAACATGTTATTAAAAGAAATACTGAAAAATAGGTATTTGAAATTCAGCTGATGTCTAGAAACCATAGGGCACACTAACACAGCAGAAAGTTTTTATAAAAGTTTAGATCTTCTTGAACATCAAATGTATTTAAGAAGAAGCAAAAGCAGTCCAGCAGCAAGCTCACAGGATGTCATGTCTGTGCACAAAGAAGGAATAATCTGATCCAGCAATGGGAAGACGAGGAGATTTCAATTAATGGAAGTTCAATTAACTCTGCATAGTCTCTCCAAAACCAAAAAATGCTAGTGGGTGACATGGAGACAGAAGGCAAAGTTGATCTTCTTCTGTCTTTGCAGCTTGCTCTTCTGGTTAGCCATTAAAAAAAATAAAAATAAAAATAAAAATAAAAATAAAAATAAAAATAAAAATAAAAATAAAAATAAAAATAAGGTCTGTCCCAGTGCTTCCAACTAATAGTGGACAGCCACAAGGCATTCAAGACCATGCAAGACCATGAACCTGATAGCACTGGTACACATGAAAACTTAGATGTCAAGCTTTGCCCTCTTTAGTAAACTTTTAAAAATTATAATACATGTGGTTTTGTCACTGCCATCTCTCAACAATTCAAAGTGTGTATTATATACCAGATGTCACGTGAAGGATTTGGGTTTCAAAGTGACATGAGAGACCTTGGAACAGGGTGAATTCTAGGACAACATATTGTGTGTGTCCATCTCTATCTGTCATGGTAATGATAAGAAAGGGCAGGAATGCAGAGGCACTTGCTCCTCTCCAAATATAATCACCATGCTCAGAAATTCCTAAATAACAGCCTCAACTCACTTGTTGGGGTGAGCAGAAACAGTAATCCTTGACTGGCCTAAATTAGCTTGAGACCACCACACAGGAAACCTGCCAGGGAGGAAGCTGACAGCTCCAGACAGCCAGACTGGGTGTCTCGTCTTACATATTCATCACCCGAGGTGCTGCTCACATCCCAGGCAACAACTGGGATGGCAGGAACGCAGGGCAACCACTGAGTGAGAGGGGGATGTTCAGAGAAGGACAGGCAGTGTGAAATTAGGAAATTAAGAAGCCCCATGAGCAGAAGTCGTAAAATACTGGAGAGATTTTTAAGGAAATCCAGGTGCGGTTTTTAATTTACACAAGTTAACACTTCCATAGGGTAAGGATACCATAAAATAAATGAGTGCACTCTCCTTGGGGTCTCCCTCTTGGAAAATGACAAAGATCAAAGACTCTCTGCCTATTTTCTCTCTGAAAAATTGAAAATTAATTGCCTGAATTCACATACCAGTTTATTCAACTCCTGTCTTTTCCAGTCCTACAATTTGCATTGACTGACAGATACTTTTAAAATGCTTACATAAATAGCTGGCCTAATACTCCATGTCAGGGTATATTTTAATTGGTAAAAAGCAATCATCATCTTTGTTGCAGTAGGGTCATTTTCTGAATGTCAGATATCAAATTAACACAAAAGGATAAGGTCCCTATCAAAAAAGTTGTGCATGCACAGCCGGCAAGATACAAGGTAGAGAATAAAATCCATCAGACTGAAGCTCAAACTCAATTCATAATGAGGACAATGGCATCCAAAGTGTTCCTTATCTGTGTTAAAAATAAAAAATAAAGTAAAAGAAAGATAAAAGTGTGGGATTAAATCTATAGCACTGAGGTTGTAACATGTATATTGTAGGTGTATACAGATGTTCACAACTCCACCTATGCTACCAAAGCTGAGCATTTGACAGTAACCCCTAATTAGTCAGAGCTGTGGCTGTCAACAGCAGAGGCAAACTCAAACAACTCTGGGTGGTCTCTAGGTTGCCTGCCCGCCCCTCACACAACTCATCTCAATTAGTCACCCACCTGTATTACAATGCTCAATATTTTATTTTGTTCTATAGAGGTGAATGCAAAAAATGAAGCCTTGGGGTGTTACTGTTTATTGCTTTCCAACAAAAAAATTGACCTGTGCAAAAGCTGTGCCTACCAATTGCCTAGCTGCCCTGTAATTAGTTAAGTTTCATGAATATGCAAATTCCAAACATTGCGGTGCATTCTTTTACTTTCCTTTTGGTTCAATGCTGCACAAACAGACCCGGGTTTCCGTAAGTAAAAGGCACAACACCTCTGTGGTTTTGGATAACAAATAATGTCTATGTAGCACTTATTTAGAGGGTGCACTTTGCGTCTGTCAGCATCCTGCCTTCATTACCATCCTTCACAGCTTACCTGCAGCAAAGTCGTGTCTAGGGCTCCAGACGGGAGTCCAACATTCCTGTGAAAACTGGAATTATCTGAGGGACCTGAGGCCCCTGCTTTGTGGTACAAAATCTAGTAACTACCTCAGACCAAAATTCAAAGCTTCAGAGTCAGAAATCACGTACTCCCTTCCCAGGAGTACTCCCCCTAACAGCTCCATTGCCAGAAGTTACAGAAGATGTCCTGGAGCCCGAGGGTTAAAACACTGGATGTTCTTGTTACCCATAAATATCCAATCAGTTGAAAGTCTTGCTGCCACTTTGTGAATAATGGATTTTTTGCTCAGCACAAGAATTTACAGGGAAAAAAAGCCCAATGCTTCAAGGTGACCTTAAGCCTTTTATTTTGTTATCTCTGGGCTTATTTTAAAAAATTTTATATAGCCCTGAATTTGACTTATTAGCCTTGGAGAATACTATGCAAGTATGCCTTCAAAACAGAACAAAAATATTTCCTTTTGAAACTGTTGAAACTGCTATTGTCATTCTCCTCCTTTTTTACCCTGCAGCTGAAGCAATATGTTTAGCTTTGCCCTGAGTTTCAGCTGCCAAACTGTTCTCAGTGAATTTGCTCTGTTTTCCCTATCTCTAATCCTAAAACATTCTCAGTTCCATGATATTTAATCTTCCAAGTTCACGTGGTTCCTATAAGCTTTTTTTTTCCTACTTCAGCAAAATCAGCTTCTCAAAGTTCCCACTACTTACAAAACAGTTTTTTTTTTTCTTTTTTGTCTCTCTATCAAATCAACTTCTCATTACTCTGTTCCACTTAGGGCAGAGTGAACACTGCTGCCAGGAGACAAGATCATTAAACAAATTACAGTGGATGTGTATAGATTATACCCATGTACATAGTCTTGCTTTAAAAAATAATAACAGTAACAGATAACCCTGAGAAATGGAGAGTGTAATTTCTGACCAATTTCAAAATGCCATCTTTATCAAAATTCTACCTACAGCGAGTAAAATCAATATATGGATGTTGCTGTAAAATTAATGAGCTTTTCAATAGCCTGTGTTGAGCTCTTTTTTTTAATTGCAAATCATCCCTAATTTTCTTTCCTAAATTGTATAGACACATGCAATGGTTGACTAATGCTGCACCATAGCACAAGAAAAATCTACTGGAGGATTTGTTCCCTGTAATGATCTCCACCAGGCACATATTCTTTTTTCTCTGCATAGATAGACATCAAAATTAAGTACATTGGCTTAATTCAGTTGCCATTGTAAGCTCAAATGGAATACAAAGTGAAATCAATATTAGTGAAAAAGATCAGACTAGAATTGGAAGGTAATATAATTAGGTTGGCTTTGCTATACTTTGTAATGCTTATCTGTAGTATTTTACCAAATAGAATATGGGTATCTATTTTCTGAAACCATAGGAGGTTTTCAATGCTGTATTGTCCTTATTTATTTCACTCTGAGGGAGCACTTCAGAAAGGCCTGTCTGTCCATCTCTGTGGGATTTAGGGCTGACATATCTCCCCGAGTGATCTGAATTTTGTGCGTACAAGGGAGATCTACTTCTTAAGCAAAAGCATTAAGAGTTGTTTTAATAGCACAACACAGAGAAAGCTTTATGTGTTCTGTTCATAGGAAATGTGCTCTTTACCTCTGAACACAAAGCATTTCACTGTGCTACAGCCTCAGAGCATAGAAATTAAAAACATGAGATCTTGCACCTCTGCTTCTCAGACTTCACTCCAGGCCCATCAAAATTTGCCCCATCAGCTGGACAGCTTTACTGTGCATCCTTGAAAAGGGGATGCAGAGCAGGATAACCTCTCTCCAGGGCTCTCAGGAAATTAGACAGCCCTCCTGCATTGTTCCTTTGCTCCATTCTCCTTGGGCCAAGCCGAGGTGCAGGGCTGAGTCTCAGCTCCTGCACAGAAGTTGTCACCAATTTAAAAAGTCATTTCTGAGCAATCAAATGAAAGCTGTGGGTTCTTTCCACGCCTTTGATGTATAAATCTTCCCCCAAAGAAAGGTGAATTCATTCCCAAAACCCAAAGTATATTTCAAGGATGACTAAAGATACTTAATGATTTAATAAGCTTGGAACAGTAAAGATCTAGTGGAGGAAAAATTCTTTCAAAAGATGTAATTAAAAGGCTATATAAACTTTGCCTATGCACTCTTCTTGGGTGATGTAAAATGTATTAAAGGTTTTAATAGGGAGAAAGTAAAAAAAAATTTCAGATCTTGCCCAAACATGGAATTTGATGTCTCCCAAAAGACCTGCTGGGTATGCAATGAGAGTTTTGTCTTACCAAGACTGAGGAATGTCACATCAGGACAGGACTCCTGTAGTATGGTAGAGGAAAATACCACCCTTAGGTCATACCAGCAGTGAATTCCCACCATTCTCACATGTCTTGCCCAAGGTGCCACATAAGATGGTGACACAGCATTAAATGTAGCCTCTCAGAGACATTGACATAGTCATTCTAGTGAAAAGCTGGCTGAGGAAGGAAGCATTCCTCCTTTCCCCAATTCTGACACTGATGAAAAAGCCCCAAGCTTTTTAGTCAAAATTCACTTTCACTCTCTTAAATCCTGGGATTTTGTCCTCTCACTAGCTTCCTGATGGCACAACTGGTAGTTCCAATCAAAAAGAAATATATTTTTTAAAAATCCGTATCACTAACAGAAGGAAAAAGAGGATATGTTATTTTCTGGGCCACTCTCTCTTCAAGGTTAGCTTTGACAATTTTATCTCTTTGGACAAAAACTCATGATCCCAGAACTGGGTTTAGTAGCAGAGCAGAAAGTAAGGAGCCATGTAAGAGCCAGGACTAAACCAAATACTTCTAGTATTCCCAAGAAATGGGAAAGTGAAACAGGTTTCACATAAGACAAAATCACTGTAAAACAGATTAGTGAAAGCTCTCAAAAGGCTGGAATTTGTCATTAATAACCAAATGCAGAAAAATTTGGAACCGTAGAAGCAAATCTAGCAGCAAACAGCAAAGCCTGTTGTCCCTGTTCCTAACTCAGCCCCAGTCTGCCAAATAGGAATGACCTTCTTCAGTGGGGGAAGCAGCAGAGTAGCAATAATCAGTAAAGGAAGGGCAGTACTGGAGGGACACCGGTGCCATCACAAGGACAAAAGAAACAAGAGAAATAGGGAAATTAGTATATGAAAATAAAATAAAGGAAATCACTTGTAATCAGATTTTTATCTCATTTAGGAGTCCTTGTTCATTTTTCTACTCTGCTACCTGCTTTCACAGGTAAAAATAAGGCAGAAATCAAAATTACAGTAATGCCTCACAGATTTATCATAATTCTAACGTTCCCATCTGATTGAGAGGATGCCACAAATTTCAGTGTATGTCAAGGATCTCGTTTGTAGCAATAGATCATAGACTATGAGGAAAAATAAGATTTCCTCCTTTTGAAGTAAATTAAATAGAGTAAATCAGATCAAGTATAGCGTCAATATAATATATACTCTCATATTTTAATCACTGGTAAACAGTCTCACGTGCAGAATATGTCACATCTGTCATACATCCTACCATCCTGGACAGAGATGTGTATTGTATAACAGCTGCTTAACTTTGCTCTAGTGACATGCAGCTTTTACTTTTAGGTGACACGAAGATAATGCTGAAGGTTCTACCACCTCTCAAGTCTACTTAAATGGTCATCTACACTAATGTGATCCAGGTGAGCAAAGAAGGGTGCTTCAGTTGCTATCAACTACAACACATATTTTATATGAGGTGGTTTGACTAGCCGGAGCTGAATTTCCTTCTGGATCACAAAAAACCTGAAAATTTACTGGAATAGGTAGTTCTTAGGATTAAAAAAAAAAAAAAAGAAGAAGTTCTCATAAAACCAGTCAATTGAAGGATCAACAAGAGAATAAATTCACAAAATATCATCACTGTATATAACACTGTAGGAGTGTAAAAGTGTTAAGTTAAACAACACCGTTTAACATTTATAGCCTTTTTTAAAAAAGAAAAGATTGAAAACAAATTAAACACCAAAATAGTTTCAAATGTGGCTTCACATAAGGAGAAAATATTTTATCTCTTGTTGTTTTGTTATTTTAAAAATATTGTATGCCATGAGAGAAAAAGAAATCTAGAACTGCCTGCCCAGGCTCAAGATGGCAAATCAGCTGATGAAAATACCTCATGCTTATTATTCTTTTGAAAGACTTTTCCATTTCTCTTCACATTGGGAGCCAGTCTAAACTCAAGAAACTATCCTGATGAAGTAAGTTCTCCCACAATCCAAAAGAAATGCCTTATGTAGATTCCGACGTTACTGAGCAAGAGCCCTGGAACATACCCTCAGCCTCTTCTAGGCTGCAAGCAGGAGAATTCAATTTCACTGAGGGAAAATAGCTTATAAACATGGAAATAATTTCATTCTCCTCCTCCATCATAAAAGGATAAAAGGCTTTCCTTCCCCTTCACACTTTGTTCAGGAGATTAATCCAAAACCACACTGTTTTGGTTGTTAGAGACCACTTTCCAGTCTAAAAATGTTCTCCTTCCTTCCAGGTCCTGTGTCCTGAGAGGTAGAACAGATCTACTAACCCAGATGCCTGTTGGCAGGATAAAACATGCTCATTCAGTAAAATAAATGCTTCTTCCCATTTCGGACAACCTAGAGGCATGTCCCCAATACCTGGTCCAGATTGAGTTTATCTTCTTTTTCCCCTGTTTTTATTCTCAAAATCATTTACCCCAACATGTACCCAAATGGCATTGTACTGAATGTCACAGCAAAAATATTGCATTGTTTTTATCCAGAAACTGTTTAGGCAAGAAACATCATTATGTTAGTCTGGTAAAAATCTTTATTTGATAAATCAATGATAGATTTTATTCCATTTCCTACTTATCTTCAGGTATTCAAATATTTTTGCCTTTGTTCTATAGTATGTATAATCTGTCACCATTTCTTCAGGTTATGTATCAGATTTAGTATTTATCTTCTCACTGTTAGATGTCTTCAACAGAAATCTTTGCTGTCAAAATCTCCAATTTATGAAGCTGTCTCTTTCAAAGGCCAAGGTGGAGGTTATTTGAGTCCTCAGACTTGAGCATATGGAGCACCTGTAACTGCCTTCAACACTCATACCATTTCCACTTTTGCTACCCTTATCTCTGAGCCTGTGGTCAGTACTGACATCCTGCCTGAAATAACGATGTCAAGTATACTTTTAATTCCAAGACCATCTCTAAATCTTTCCTCTCTTAACATTCCCACTGCACAGGTGCCTCCTTTACCTACACTTAATGTTCTCTGGGAGTTAGAAGTCACCAATTCTTGTTCCATGAATGTAGAGGGCTTCATTTGCTATTGCCCAGTGTTGCTCTAAGTTTTTTTGCTTGCCAATGTTTGGACTTTGCAGTCCTGCTTTCTCACGCAGCTCAACAAAACACAATGTATATTTTTAGATAGTTTACATATTTTTAGATAGTTTACATGTTTGTTCTCTGGGAGGAGAATTGTGATTGATGGTGATGTTCACCATCCAGGTGAAAGAGGTAGCGACCCTTGTAGCCAATCTCTTAACCTTTGTACAGATGTATAAATATTAGAGTCAGAATTTGAATAAAGAGTAGAAGTTTTCTTGACTTCTGCTGTGCCTGCCTCGTTCCTTGTGTGTCTGAAACAGCAACAGCCCAGGTGCCTTAAAGACCAGAACTTGCACTTTTCTAGTGTTTAGGAATCCAGTTGTGACATGTTACATTAACCCAGTTTCAGACCATTTGATGTATCAGGGTTCTTTTGCAGCCAAAGGTTGCTTTGGCATCAAGTTTATCTGTAGTGTTTTAATCTAACAACCAAAATAAAATACTCAGTTTCTCTATTGTACTAATTATTATTTTTCAATAAACTTGCCTTACACAGGAGCTCTATCTGAGGTACTACAAAAGAGCAGTTTAAATTACACTGTTTCACATTACAATTTCTTTATCATGGTAACATCCTATTCCAGCTGATACGTGAAAGAACATTAATAACTATTGTTTGTTGTTGGATCTGAACTGCAAAAAGGATTTCCCAATTAAAAAAAAAGATTATTAAAGAATGAATATGAATTTAAAAAAACTCCAAAAGTACTGAAAGTCAGACATTGATTTCTGCCTGCTTATTATGCAAACCCAGCTGGGCTTGAAGATAGTAAGTATTAGGAGAAAAAAATCATGAACAAAATTTGACCCCCACCTTGAAGGAATCTCAGCTCAGCAAAAAATCAAACTTCCATCTCCTGAGTATTTTTGTGGTTCTATAGCTCTTGCATCACCAGAACATGAGGGCACTGATCATACCCAAAAGTGAAGCCGTTCTTTGTAATTTTCAGAGCAGCTAATTTTAAATCCTCTACTTTGAAATTCTTTTCCATATGACAGCAGTGAAAAATAATGCACAGCAACATGCATTAATCATGTATGCACAAGCCTGAGTCAAAAATCAGAGACCCATTGAGTGAAGCCTTGTGCAAACATTCTGAAAGACAGGTGATGGAATCACAGCATGTTAGAAATCAGTGTGTGGTCTGAGTTTGATTTAACCTGGATCAGGCTGCTGAGGATTACACTCATTCCAGATCAAAATGGAAGAAGCCATTGCAAGATAAAGTCAGGATGCAGAAAAGGCAAAACGGGTGATAATAACAGTCCCATGAGCAATGGAATGAATTATGCTTTATTTTCAATTCATTTGTTCCCCATGACTGACTGATTTATTTGGGGTTTTTAAAATTAATTTAACTAAAGTAACAAAAATGAGATCCCCATGACTTCCATTTTACCACCAGAAGCTTATTTTCATTTAAATTCCCCCCTGGGCAAGAGGTGGCTTGAGCTGCAGTCTGCCCCAAGCTATATACACATTTCTAACCAGGAGTCCAAGCACTGTGTGCCTCCCCAGTGGTCAGCTGGAAACCAGCAAAAAGGGAGTCGACTGAGCAAATTATTTACCATCCCTTGGTTGGTGCAGGATGAACCAACTGGAGATTGGTTCTGGAAGTCAAAAATTGTACCTGATTTTCATGAGAATTCAGTACTTTGCAGCTTCCTATTATCCTCTGGTATTTTGTTGAAATAATAGCAACAGGTTCAAACATTTAGGAGAGAATTGGGGAACATGCATTTATATTAGCAGGGTGATTTCCCACACCTCATTTCCACAGTTAAGCTGAACAAATATTGGTTTACTTTCCCCAAGGGGCCAAACAGAAATTTTTAGAGAAATACCTACTCAGTGGACTGTGCAGCCTTGCTCAGGCTCTGAACTGATTTGCACATAAAAAAATTCAAGTCATTTTCTGAACATGGAAACAAGAGCAATAAACAATACTAATAACACCTATGCCACCTCATTATGAGTTTGCATTAATGTCATACAAAAAACACCTTAGCAAGAAGCAATTTAAACAATGCTTAATCTGAATCAAGATACAAGGATCTCAAAGGAAAGGGTTGGACTTTGTCATTCTCCTGCACAGCATAAAGGGTGAGGATCAGCACCATTTTAGATGCAAGTCTCACAAAAGTAAGGTGTAAATAAGACATATTTCTGAGTATATAATGTGCACATTAAAAACTGTGTAAAGATACCAACTGTACAGAGTATAAATAATACACTGACAAGCTTGTGAAAGAGTGATGTTCTTTGAGCTCATCATTGCATACTTGAATAAGATATGAATATTTTATATTCATGCTAACTGTCATAAAGCAAGTTGAGCTGTTTGTACTAGAAAGGTGTTCACATAGCAGCACTATTCATGTTTACAGTTATCCTGCAAATGTCAGCAAAACGTTTCCTTCTTGTAAGCATCCCCCTCTCCCTCCCTCACTCTTTTTAATTCATACATAAAGTTATTCAAAAGGACCACACAGCAGCAGCTTGAAAAGAGATAAAAAGGGTTTCTTGGTATCCAGCCTAGGGAGAAGACAAACAGAACCTTATAATCCAATAATCCAACACCTACATCAAGCAGTAAATTACCTACCACAAACAACTGCAAGAAAAAGGCCATTGATAGATGTGGATTACAGACAGGGCAGGAGGGAAGGAGGATAAACAACACAGAGACCCAGACAGAGTCCATCAGAATCTGCAGAAACTAATAGGCAATGTGGAAATGACCCCCAGAGAAAACAGTCCTATTAGCTTTAATCCCAAATGATCACAGCACTATTTGATAAAAACATCCACAAGAGCTGACACATCAAGATTGCTAATGTTCTTTATTCAGCTACTCTCTTATCACTTGCTATCAAGAGAAAAAAACAGAGAGGATTCAAAAGCAAGTAGTGTTCAACTATAAATTAGCTTCCATAAATTAGCAGGTACCTAATTTATAAATGCTAAATGTTTTCCCTGAAGAGCACTGAAAACTTCAACCCTAAAAGTAAGAGCTTGCTGCTGCTGTGGTTTGCTTTCGGGATATGCTGAAGCCTCTCAAGGAATAGCTGGATCTTTAAGACAGCCCAGAGTACTGGGGGGCTCCTGGTTAAAAAGCAGACCTGAGCCTATTGTCCTCCCATCAGCTCTTTTAACATGAAGGGAAGGACAGAGGATGTTCTGCTTCTTGGGGTGAATCATCTGGTAACAGCCTGTGCAGGATCCCACTTTGCACGAAGATCACATGATGGTTACCAGAATACTCAGAGGATGTTTTTTAGGAGAAACTCTGCATAGATTTACCACTAATGGGCTTCCCTTGCCAGCCTAAGGGATCAATAATTCTCCCACATCCAGGTTTTCATAGAATGGCTCTACACATTGTAAGTTTGCACATGCCTACCTATCTCCTTACAGAATCTGCTTACTTTTGCTGCATTCAGGATCTCCAAACAAGTATTTTGGGGATTTGTTTCTCTAGGACCACATCTGGCAGAGTGTGACTTGCATAGATGAAACAGAACTGCTAACAATTCTTCTGGTCCTGAGGAAGCACAAAAGCATATGATGTGAAGTGTACCAGCCTTTCAAATCCTACCAAAAGGCTGTGGCTGGGCTCCTGCTGACATCTGCATAGAAATCAGTCTCCAGCCTTCTGATGTAATCATCACTTAACATTTCAGAGGTAGCACTGAAGACCTGCCATCCAGGGATATTTTTGAACCTAATTCATAATTACTGACATTTTTAAACCATGTTACTGCAGAGGGAAGGTATAATGGTTCAGAAGAGGTCAAGACACCAGATAAAGGAAGAGCTATCAGACCCCAGTGCCAATATGGCTTACAGTGAAATATGAAAAGGTAAATTTAGCTCCTGTATTGATGGCAGATTATTAAGGGTTTTCTTACTTGTACATTCCTATACATAGTGACATGTACTAAAACTTAATCTCAGTTCTCAGATTTATTTTACTCTCCTTAAAAGAAAAAAATAGAAAGAATTTTTCCCTTTATTCTTCAAATATTTGCTCATACAGTATAAGAACAAGTCAAGTTATTACAAACATATAGCATTTTGAACTACATCATCAGACTTCTCTGTCCCTCTCATGCCACATATATGAAAGAAAAGGAGTGAATTTACTCACTTAACAGTGAATTTACACAGGTGCTCTGGTCCATAAGAACTACTCAGTGAGCTGACGCTCCTTTGCACCAAAGTGTTTCCAAATGATTAAAAAAGAACCATGATTTTTTTTTTTTCAAAGGCTGTACAATTGGAAAACTGTAAAAGTTACCATCAGGTTTACTAGAAGAATTCCTTTTCACAAAAATACTGGCATAATAGGCCTTCATTTATTTTTTTTTCTTAATCATGCAACAAGTCATGAAGGTGCTGCTGCATCTTTACTGCAATTCATTCTCATTGCATTGCTTACACACCAGCTCAGCAAAGTAAAACTCTAAGGAATCACACAACACTTGCTTTCTTTGCTTTCCTTCTCTTCCTCTCTGTGGCATTGCCTGTGGTATTTTGAGAAACACAAATAGATAATAAATTCCTTCCAAGATTACTAAGCCAGTAAAGGTATCTAGGAGACCCAGTGGTTTCTTTTTTCTTCCTCCTGTGGTCCCTGCAGTAATTAAAAGGGTGGGCTATAGTCTGAGATCCCCTAATCATGCTACAAGTTGTTACATCTCCATTTTATGCAAGAGCCATTGGTAATTTCTGTAAATTATTGAGATGCAGCTGAATGTAATGCAGTCTTGTCAAGATAAGGTAAGCCTTGGCACTACTTCTGTGAGATCAATGATAAGTCCCTGATGTGGAGTATCAGAGGCTGCCAATGAGTCACAAGACCCTTGAGTTCCACCAGAAAAGTTGGGCATGCACCCAAAAGGGCTTCTAGATTACAAGTCTATAATGGGCCTCTTTCATGCTGATATACATAAACTTCTTTCATGACAACATGCATGAGCTTTCTCTTAAAATAATTATCCAAAGGGGTTGGTGAATCCGTGTCTCACTCAGCTTTCACTGGCCTACAGACTTGGATTCCTTCCCTGCATCCAGATGAGCATTAACAAGGAACAGATACGAGAATTAACCACCTCCCAGGTACCAGTGCAGGGCCTGCAGATTCACAGCGCTCAGAGGAACAGGCTGGTACCACTCTCCCCAGTGACCTCTCACAGACCTCTCCCCATGGCACATCCTCCACTCCTCTCTGCACAGGCCGCAGAAAGCCAACAAGAGACTCTGTTTTCAGGGGTGACAAACCATATACTGTCCTCAAACACACACAGGAACTTGTAACAAGCCATGGATCCATAGGCTTTTCTAGTGAGACACTCAAAAAGGGAGGAGGGGAGGAAAGAGGGCCTCTGACTGGTACCGATTACACACTTCTCCAAGTCACAATAATGTACCACTAATATTATCCAGAGGGAGTCCCTTTGGCTCTATTCTTAGCTGGTGTTTCTAACCCTCCTTTACAGGAGGATACTGAATAAATGAGGGATTTCTGTGACCTACAGCAAGCCTGCACACAACTGTTTGCATTATATATGGTTTCATTTTGCTCCCTGGCACTGCTCTTTGGTGGCTGTTACAGCCCATACAGCCATCTGTTAGGAACACTCAGTCATAAAATTATTAATGCCTATAGCCTAAAACCAGCCCTAAGTAAATAAATAGTACCAGAAGGCCCAGTGCAAAATTCTGGGATGTTAAATACACAGAACCATAAATCTTCTTAATAGTTCTATGTGCTATTATGTATTCACTTGAAATTCTAACACACAGAAAGACTAGAGAGAAGTTGCTTCTAAGACAGTGCACTGCAGATTAGCCTCAGAGTGAAAAAATTCTGGGAAACTACCGTGAATCCTTGTGACATTTAGAGCTAATAATACAGAGTTATGCAATTAGGAAAGTTCTTAAGAGACTCAGGGCACACATAATCCTCAACATTCAAAATGCAAAGAACAAAAGAAGTATGTCCCAAGTTTGAATCATTCAAATTCTAAAGTGGATAAAGGAAATGTATTTGTATGGGATACGTGGCACTTGCAAACATGAAGACAATATTAAGAAATTAAGGACAGATGGATCTTTAGTACTGCAATGGCAAAAAGAAAAAGAGTAAAAGACACAACAGCCAGCTTAGACACTGGCTCCTATTTTAATATAAAGATGTAACCTCTTCACCTTCCACTGTGCTCCATTGCACTGTGCTGGCCCAGGGGTCTCCAGGAGTCTGGCATGGAGTCTGGCCTCTCAAGTCTCGCCTGCAGGAGGCAAGACAGACAGACAGCTCCACTTCCCACCCCTCCTGGCAGCCTGGGCTGTATTCCATGTGTGCCCTGCACAGAAGAGCAGCCTGTCACCCGAGTCTGGTAGCCACAGATATCAAGAAATGACGTCAGCTGGAGTTCCTAGGATCCAAGCATCTGCCAGAGCAGGAGAGAGGCTGCAGTGCTGCCGGCTTTATGCATATCTTTAAAAAAGGTCTGGTCTTAATGAGGTTCATCATCTCCCCGGGGGCAGTTTGGCATCAACAGCAACAAGTCCAAGTGTTTGCAGGCTGTGTTTATGAAGGAGGATCTGGCTTAGAAATGCCAGCCCTGCAAAGAGAATCAAGGCCTGGCTAAAGATGCACAAATGCTCCCTGCCTGGAAACCAGCGGGCCCCCAGGGGATCTGGTACAGCCAAAAGTCAATCAGTGCATGGTGTAATANGATGCACAAATGCCCCCTGCCTGGAAACCCAGGGGATCTGGTACAGCCAACAGTCAATCAGTGCATGGTGTAATACCACTCCTACTGAAGATGTAGTTACTCTAAAAAACTCGCCAATCTTAAGCCCTTACCCCAGGACAGTCATCACCTCAAAAACTCATTGGGACATATGGTAGCATTGCTCAGTTTAGCTGGCTTGATAGGAGAAACCAACCAAGTTACTTTTTATTTTTTTGTCTTGAATAAAGGCTTCAAATCCTTCAAATCCAAATATGTCAATGCATTTGAAACAGGAAGCTTTTGTTCCAAACTGTTCATGTATTTAACTACAGTTTAAAACTGCAGTGCCCTTTCCACCTCACCTCACTTAGTTTGTATCCCCAGCTTGTGCACCTTCCACTTTTTAACCTAAGGTTTTGCTTCGTAATCACAGAGGGAAGAAGTTGGATTATGAGAGTCACAGACACAGGGGTCTTTATTTACACAATGTTGTACATCTGGGTTTTCTCTCAAACTGCCAACTTCTGTAAAGTGGGTTGTGATTTTTACCACAAACCATGGTAAAAAGACGTTTTACAGTTGTCTATCAAGGTTCCTTGAGACCTTGAATATCCTGGAAAGAAAGATATTTTATATATGTCAGAGCTCTGTAAAGCAGGAACTGGAGAGAAAAACCCAGACTGGACCTAGTAATGCAGAAAATTATACATGAAAATGAAAATGGATTACGAAAAAAGATAAATCACCCACCACATGCAGGCTGGGACAGCAGTTCAATTTCCAAATTAAGACTTAAAAAATCTGAGCTCTGTTTCTAGCTCAATGCAAATTTCCATTGCAACTTTTGATAAATGGTTTGGTTTCTCTGTGCTTCATGTCTGCCAAACAAAAGCTGAGCCCTTCTTTTACCTATCCAGCCTCTTTACATGTTATGATTTTGTGGAAAGGAAGCTGAGAAGTAACAACACAATGGAAACTGTTTCTCAGATGGGTTCTTTAGTGCCCAGTCTCCTCTAGGCTTGGACTTCTGAATGTTACTCTAATACGGATGAATTTTTCCTAGAGCACAAAAAAAGATCATTATGCCACCAGAATATATTGCTAATAGAAGAAAATCTTTAAGCCGACAGCAAACATCATCTCCAGTGACATCATTTGATGTTTCACGTCACATTGTACTAGTAAACACAATAACTCGTTATATTTTCTACTTTACTGACTCGGACATTACCATAACGCTCTTTTACAGACCAGATGGATGCAGCATTAATTCTTATCCATCATGTGTCCCACTGTGTTCCTCCACAACCACAGTGCTTTATACAAAGCAATAATTTTACATATCAACCACTAATTTAATATAATGTCCTCTGCATCCAGCCCATCTGACCCCAGAGATTTCCTCAGTGAATCCAGGTCGAACCCTGCCTCCTCCCAGATGAGCATTTTCCAGGTTTTTGCTATGCAACAGGTTTTCTTTGAGAGCAGAGGGACTCAATAGATCTGTATTTTCTAAATTACATATGTCGAAAGATATTCTAGGCACTCTATAATTAGCCAGCAAGGAAAAGCATTTCTGATTCATTAGGTCAACTTTAATGGTTTCCTCATTAAAAGTTTTCACTGTTAAGCTGACAGAAGCTAGAATTTAATAGTAGCTTCCAGCACTTTCTTTATTAGCCCATCTCTATTGAATCAGTCTTTATCACCTGAAGAGATATTTTAAATGGAAATTCCTCAGCCCCAAGCAACCTAGATTGACCAGAGGCCTAGAGATTGCTCTGTCCCTGCTTTAATAAACTGACTGTATATATTGCTGCAAAGGTCAGTCCTCATTAGTCAGTGATGGCTAAGCAAGATTTAACATGTGATATTCTAGTACTAATTTGTCATTTGTTGATCCTGACCTATTCTTGCTGATATAAAGTATCTTTTAGAGGGAATTTATCAATATGAATCTCTAGAGACCTCTTACAAGAATTGTTCCTCTCCCATCTGATTCACAGCAGCTGGATAATTCTGTGGTCTGGACAAGGTAACTGCTGTTAATGCAGCAAAATACAGAATTAAGCTCTTTTACTGTCCCCTTTGAGTACCAATCAGTCAAAGAAAAGTGACAGGCTCATATTCTATGTGCCTGGGAACAAGTACTCCGGCAGGTAGCTCATGGAAGCTTAGATTCCCCTTTGTCATGTTTCAGCCAAATGAAATCACATCTTATGCTAATAGTCTTGTGTTTGCAGGGGAAAGGATTCTTTCTTTAAAAGAGCAAAATTGTATTTCTTGCATTTTTTATTAGAGTCCCAGCTGCTAGACATTGGAATTTCATGGAGAGCAAGTCTACCCAGCTCTAGACAGCAATAATCTTGTACAACCTAGTTATCTCAGAATGTACAAACTGCAAATACAGTAAAGAACTGGGCCCACTGAAACCAATCAAGATTTCCCTATGTTGACTAAAAACTATCCTCCTCAGGAGATTGACTTAATTGTCTTAACAGCTCTTTAATAGGTCTCTTTCTCTTAGTTTGCAAGTCACTCAAAAAAAAAAAGTCAACTCCTCTTCAAACTTCTACTTGCTGAGGGAAATTTGAGAAACTCAGAGTATTTTAAGAGAGTTGCTTGTCTAATGAATTAGGTACTATCGCAGTACTCAGGAAATGGGGATTGAACTCATGCAGCTCTCACTGAGGCTGCATCTGACCTTGAAGAAACTCTCTCTCAGGGTTTCAATTTCCACAGACAAAAAGTAAAGGTGACTTTTACCTTCTCCTGTGTTTGGTCTAGCTTGTCTATCTGGGTCATAAACTCTATGTTGGCAGGGACTCCCTTTTGCAATTTTTAAAATGCCTAGCATGGCACTTTAAAAGCTGTAACAGCTCATTTAATACAAACTTAAAATATAATTCATATGTCAACATGTGGAGTTTTTCCCATCATAAGTACATAGGTGCCTTAAGTAGAGATGTTTCTTTTAAGCAGTATCAGGTGAAAGAATTAAGATCACAAAAAGATGGAAAGACGTTACCGGAGGCAGTTCAGCTCCCCACTTCTCCCATCTTATCAAGCTACATATAACTCTATTTGCATTAATATGGAATTTAGCAGCTTGTTAGCTAGAGAAACACTTTTGGTTAGACACTGAAAATGGCACAGAAGGGACAGGACTTTAGTCTTGGCCAGGGTGTTTGGCTTTACAGAATTATCTCATTTCAGTGGCAGTTTATAGGGATTCCAGGAACTCAGCTGGCACTGATTTGAGTTTTTTCATGGTGATCTCCTCTTAAGGAAAACCAAAACTGGCATCTAAGTTATCATTAAAATGTAGCTATCCATAACTGCAAAAGCTTACTGGCACAGGAGTGACCTTGGCATCCTTCATCAGCGCCTTATGATGCTAATGGAGGATTAATATAGGGAGGAGGAGGTTGCAGCAAAATAGGGAATAGATGGGGAAATGTGTGGGCAGTAAAGTAGCAATGAGCTTTCAAAGCTTTTCCATGTCCATAAACCATAAAAAGTGGCTGAGAGGAGTATTTACAGAACCATTCTCTGGAACCAGGGTGAAATAATTTAGTATGACAGCAGTTTAGAGGCTCTGTGTAAGAAAAAAAAAAAATTAATTATAGATGAGGAAAATTATAAGCAGTATAGTAGTACCAGCAAGTAGGCACCTTGAACTTCTCATACTGTCTCTGTTGCTGTGGCTATTTTTGACTGCCAAAACACCTCAAACTCCCTTGTTTGCATTAGCATATGTGTCTTAAACAGACTCTGTGTTGCCATCAGCAGCATCAGAACAAAGGTCAAGGGTAGCTGTGAAGAATGTCTGTAAGCATGGCATCCAACCATAGGCCCACTTCCAGTTTTTGTTTGGGTTTTAAAAAAACCCCACCCTTAGACAAGATGCAGAGTGGCAGACTTCTTGCTGAACAGAGCAATCCTTGAAGTAGGAAATAACAGGAAGGCTTAGAGGCATATGGAACCCATTAGAAATGGCATGTTTGCAGGGACAGATTATAAATTGGATCAACTAGAAAAGCATCTGAAAAAACGGTCTGCCTACAATTTCATCTTGTGTGAACTGTCACAATCCAGATGAAGTGGGTTTCTAACCAGAGACTTCACTTTTCCATTGTTTCTTCTTTTTACCACACTTGGAAAAGATCCAGAAGTGATGACAGCAGAAGTCCTGCACACTGTAAGACCCATCCTGGAACAGAGAGAATGGGGAGAGGAATGATTGGACACCATACTATACAAACAATATATCTCCAGTGTTTACCCAGAACAGAAAGGAACCATTTCAAAGGTATGATGAGGCCACAATCCACATTTGGGCAAATCTTTAGACCTGGATGCAGCAGACATGCACCTCCTGCACTATCCCAAAGTGACACTCACTGGGGTCCTCCCTGCCAGCCCCACACTCTGAGTGCAGATTTCAAATCCTTGCTCCTCCTCTACCTCACAACTTCTGGAGTCAGGCTGCTAACTTCCCTAATTATGCAGATGCAGGGGATTTCAACCTAAAAGAATAGCAACCAGACATTCATTAACATCGGACATGCAAAACAAATTTAGCTAAGCTGATTACTGTAATGGAGTAGCCAAGAGCACTGTTCAAATTGACATGGGAGTAGAAACGCCTTTGATACTCTCAGTACAACGAGCTGTCTATTTTTGTGAAGTCTCATGTTTCCTAATTACCTTAATACTGTAAGAATTAGGTAATACCATTGTACAATCACTCACACCGGGCTGGGTTCACAGCCTTCCGTTTCGTGGTGCTTACAGGGAATGTTAATCTGATACAAGAAGCCTGGCTGCGACAGCAGCAGTGTCAGACAGCTTCTGTGGCATAATCAGTTTCACCTCAGGATAAAGAAGACCCTGAAATTCCACAGGGCTGAATTTATGGTGGAGTAAAGGATATGCTACAGGCATGAAGGCAGCTGTAAATACGTCCTCCTGAGCTGTGCCTTGTGCTCCTGCCTTGCTGAAACCTTTCTCAATAACAGCTGCACCACAGCAAACTGCCCCCTTAGAAAGTCCCTTCCCCTCTCTAGCACAGACAAAAAAAGAGGATGCAGCCATCTATGAAAGCAACTCCACTTTCCCAGCTGTGAGTGTGCCAGAAGATACTCAACACAACCTCTCATCCCACACATCACCTGTAATCCATGCACAACCCACAGAGATCTCAGCATGAACCTGGCACAGCAGAGGAGTGCAGCAACAAAGATGCCCTGACATAACATGAGAGGAAGTGAGCAGTTACTGAAGAAGGTTCATTTTCCATTCACCCAGCCTGTTCCTGTAACACTCAAATTTAGGCCTGGAGGAGCTGCATAGGTGATGTTGGATGTCAGGTCTGATATATGCTGCAATAGCTGAGCATGTCAGTGCTGGTAGACAAGAAGCAGGGCCTTCTGTGCTAACCCCATGGTGTGCGCTTCACGCCCCAGTATTTTTCTCTGTGTGTTTATTTATGGGCAGATTTTGAAAAAGAAAGCAAAACATCCTAAAATGGGAACAGATGGGGTCTGCCTATTATCCCAAATCATTCTATGACAGAATAAAAACAAGCAAAGGCTGATGTGTGGCAACCTGCAGTGCAAGACACAGAGCAGACCCCGCTGACAGGCAGTATCTTGTTGCTGAAGAAACCCAAGCTGGCTCCCCTTTCCTGTTCTTCAGCTGAGTTACTTCTAGTTTGCAATAGTAAGAGTAAGGAAAGGAATCTGCCTTTGTGTGCCACAAACACAGCTGAGACACAAACTTTGGCTTTTGAGTGCAAAGAAAACAGAAAGCCAAGTAGCTAGGAGCAGTGTTAAACTTTCCACAGCTACAAATTGCTCCTTCATGCATGATACATACAATTACAGCATGCTTAAATCCTGGATTATTGGGACAATAGGTTGTAGCAGCTTAAATCCAAGTGAGTCATTAAGCTGTGCCACTTCAGTAGGAATCCGCATGCTTAAAAAGTGCCTGTGTATCGTGCAGTCCATCTGTGTAACACACAGTCCATACAGCCTAGCTCCAGTAATTAACTACAATTCCTCATGAACATATTGCTACCATGTGTATACATTAGCATCTTGGCAATATTTTCTTTTTGTAGAAAGATTGAAAGCATCAGTGCCAATGTGGTAAATCTGTCTACGTCTGTCTGTATGTCTAAGCCTTATGGCTATTCACAGGGATTGTCTCTCCTTCTCCCCCCTGCTTGTGTTAGACTACCAACTGCTTTGGAAACTTCTTTTTCCATTTCAAATAGATTTTGTGTTTCCACATTGAGATAAACCCCCCCAGGAGATGACTAGCAGGCCTCTAGCATCTGAGGCAAGGCTAACAAAGGAGGTCTGTTAGCTGTTGATGGTGGTGAGCTGAGCTGGAAAGCTTACAGGGAAATAAGGCAGTTGCCATCCAGTGCACCAGGATGCTGGACTGCACTCCATGGTAAAATGCAGGTCTGCTGGGAATCTTTAGTGGCTTATCATCCTCATTACAGAACTCAAGAAAGGAAAAAAGGAAGCCTGCTAGTTGATTTGGATTCATGGTTCAGGGACAGACTCCAAAACCTGAAGAAACCTTGTCAAAACCAGACTGTTGCAGAGACTCTGACGCAAACCTCAATTGATTGAATAACACCAAAAAAATACCAAAACCTGAGGCAGGAAAATTTACTCATCTTGTTCCTCTGATCTCTGCAAGAACATCTACACTGCCAGACCTCTGAAGATGAAGCCTTCTTAATGCTGCAACCAGCCTGAAGCCTACACATCGCAGCACAACAGAATGTAGATTGGCCATCTCAGCACAGTCCTGCCCTGCAGTGCTGCCTGATCAACCATCTCCAGCATATTGCTCACGTGCTTCTGGGGGTAAATACAGAAACAGCTAAATTGGGCAACCAAAATATGGACAGGTTATTTCTTGTGCTGTACAGAAAGACTGGTATCAGAGCTTCTGTAAAGCTTGTAGATGACCTGTTTCAATATTTATCAGTGCCTCAGCTGCAACCCAAACTCCCATCTAGCAAATGTGCTTTTTCTGCTGGATCATCTACAGACAGTAAGGTTACCCAAGCTGTGGAAGGCACTATCTCAGTCACAGGTGGAAGTCCTAAACAGAGGACCTACCCCTCTGGATCGCAGCCACAAAGGCGAAATGCAGCTGCCTGGAGTCTGCTTCACCTCAGGCAGCCTGTGAGAGGGGACTATGTGGGAGCCAGATACAGCAGTGTGGTGTGGAACCAGCAGCCCAGACTTTACCAACATTGTAACATCACTATCCTATAATCTGCTTAAAAAAAAAAAATTACTTACCCACAAATGTTTTGCCATAGAACTGCCAGAAAGCTTCTAAAAGCCCACAGACAGTGGTAGTAATGCTGCTTACTCACATAGCTGCAAAGGATCACAAAAAAATCCAAACTGTACTTGCTACATCATTGCTCCCAAGCTGCAACTATACATGCCAAGCTTTACCACCAGGAAATAAATGGGAAAAATGCACAGGGAAAATCCAAATAGACCCCTGATTCCAGTTTTAGTAAGTCGTGCCAGAGTTATGATTTGGCATTACCTGCTAATCAGTGCTTTGAGAATTCTCTTCCTCATTCTTTACAATATCTCTACACAGAAAGATATACCTAAGGAACAATATTTTAATAAATGGAATGCTAATTAAAATCAAGCTTGTGACCTGAAGCAGTAATCTCAGATTTTTACATATTAACTAGGATTGCTAGGGGGTAACAGATTAAAATTTTTATTATTTGATTTTATTTTGGGACAAAAATGGAACAAAACCCCCAAAATATAACAGTTTACAGACTGAAAATAACACAGTCCCAAAATGAATTAAATGTTTCTATATATTTATTTTTTGGAAGTTTATCTGGAGCCATATTCTAAGTGCCTTCTGGGAGTTGCAATATCAGAGTTTCAGGATTATTCCTGACAAGAGAGTGCCCTGCCCATCTCCAACCCCCACCTTCTACAGTAATCATGGGATTCCTACAAAGTTACAGCTGGTAAATGTTCTCCATGCTATATATTGTGATTATATCTCACAGGAGATATAATCCAGCTAAGGAAAGGACCTGGGGAAAGAACAGCAAAATTAGATGCAAAAACTCAACTCCTACATGGGAGCTGAGCAGATGCAAACGTGCTTTAAACTGACCTGCCACATCCTGATGGGGCCAGCTACAGCAAAATATCTTAATTCTATTCAACTCAACATGAAATAGATTTTATTCTCCAATTTTACATGGGGGAAAATTCTAATTTTTTTCTGCTTTTAGTCTTACAGTTTTCCTGCTGAAAAGTATTTTGGTTTTGCTTTGATTTGATGTTTCAGGAGGAAAGCAAAAAAACATGCAACCACTTAGCAGTAAATCAGTAGAAGAATTCAGAAGGAAGAAATTAAAAGGGTGGTTGGCACCAGTGCTTTTTAAAACTAATGCTAAGGACTGAGCACTGCTTCCATCCCTGCCTCAGCACTCATTGTGCCATGCTAGGAAGAAAACTGAGCAAACAGGGCACTGCATGCAGTACATCCATTTTCTCAGGAAAAGAAGTAGATTCTGTCCATGGGCTGCTGGGGGTTCCATCAGCTCTGCTCCCATGCACAGGGTCAGGTCATGAGCAGTGTCCCATCATTCCCTCACACACTAGACTTGGAGAAGAGCACCCCAAATGCAACTTTATTATTCCCATACCCACACCTGGGTACCTGGGAAGGCTGAGGTGCGGAGAGGAAGGGGCAGCAGTTGACTTCCAAGCCCAGACATAGAGAGAAGAATTTCAAGCTGAAGCCATCACTGAGCTAAAGTAGAAATAGAGCTTTTTGAATTCCAGGGCCAGAAGATCTGAGGTGTCTCACTGAAAAGTCAAGAAGTTGTGAAGGAGAACCTGCAGTTTCAGGCTGGACAACAGGAGTGAGATGTGGGCTCAGCAGCTGCCACATGACTTGGCCTTGCTACCTTGGTAGGACAGGCATGAGATTGTGATAACCTGTAATTTAATTTAGAGCTTTTGCATCATTTTGGTTTGGATAGTTTCATACCACTTGACTAAATTCTCATGTTAGCAAGTTTGCAGGAATATCTTGGGGCAGGTTGCATGAAAAAACATTAGGTAATTTGGATTTCCTGTAGAAACAAGCCCATTTTTTATTTTATGGTTGACATTTGCTCTAAGAACAGGCTTTAGGAACAAAACCTCTTACTGATCTCACAAGTCTGTGGTTTACAGTTGTGTTTCAGCTGCTCCCCTGTATTCTGACTTGTTCTGCTGTGAGCAACAAGGTCATGCACTATTTCAAATCTGGATTCCCCTGAAGTAAGGCAATCCTGACTACCTTCATAAGAGACAAGATATATATTAGTACATGGAACCACAAGTCTTTTTTATCTTTCAAGTGTGTTATCAGTAGTTTCTGGGGTCATCAGCAGTCTTCACTCCTTAATCAACTGCACAACACTCATCACATTGAAGTATGCCTGTGTTTCCAGAAAGCAGCAATTAGTACATCAGTCACTCTGCACTCCAGGTTTGTAAGCAAAGGTGAGCCAGCAACACTGAGGCCTCAGCTGGAATCCATTCTCAAATAAATTAGTGATACTCACTTTAATCATTGTGGAAATAATAATTTCTGAAATTAAATCAATCTAGTGTTCAATATTCACAAGAATTTATTGACCTTGGCATAAAAGAATGAATATAAGAGGGTTTCCTTAATTTTTGTATCTTATAGTGAACACAAGCTCATCAAATAATCTGGAGTTCCTTTGTAAGCCAAGGTAACTTCATTCCCTCTACAGCTTTAAACAACACAGGGCAGATGGGTTTAGAAACAACACAGATCTGCTCAAAGTCTGTTTTCTCATGAAGCCATTCATTAGCCATACCTTTAAGTCAGAATAGCATTTTTTCTCTACACAAAAAAAGTTGGAAAACAGTGACTGGGAGACAGCATATGCCATTGCTCACCTTTCCAGAGGTTTGTTTCCATCTCATCGCTCTAATTTAAGATATTTTGTGGCTTTTGGGTAGAGCATATTTATATATGTATCTCAGCACTGCACTGGCCCCAGTACTCACCTCTGCTGTTGATCTGTCAACCCTGAGTCACCTGTTGGGCCTTAAATACCTCCACCATCTCTCACCACTGAGCCAGTATCTGGGTGCAGTTACATTCTCCATGTCTGTGGAAGTGAGGCAGAAGTTTTGCACAGCCTGCCATCTTTGAGAGTGAACACTTAGCCTAGAAGACAAAGATAGAAAACTATTCTGGAAATAAACTACAGAGGAGTCATATTGCAAACATGCAAACAACTCTGGAATCCTGGCAGGAAGAGAAATAAACAGTGAAGAATGAAGGGGACACGGGTAGACAAAGTCAGCATCTTGGGAAGCATTTGGTAAAGTGAGAGACAGATTTCAGCTTAGTAAACAAGCTATAAAGTTCTCCACAGGAAGAGCAGACATACCACCCTGGATTACTGCAATGTCTAAGCCATTTCTCCTTTGTGATGACTGTCTTGGAAAAATCTTGGTTTTCTGCCTATTTGTTTACAGAAAACATAGAAGTGGCTGTCTCTTTTGGAATGACAACTTGAAGTCAAATGCCGTAACTTGGCCTAGACACACTCTCTCATGATGAACACTCTTCCCACTTACAGAAATAAAACAAAGCAAAAAAGGCATCTGGATGTGCTTTTTTTGTTGTTTTTTTTTTTTTTTTAAAGATACATTTTTCTGTTTTGAGGATGGTTAAGCTCTATCACTCACAACTCCAAATTGCAGAAGAACTTCATAACAATTGTGGGTTAGAGCAGCAGGAAGGTTAAATCAATAGAACCCTTACTTCGTCAGTGTATTGCAAAAATGACAGGCACATATCCCAAAGCTGTATTTTATGCTCTGTGTTAATGGTATAGCAGCTGGCTTTGTTACCTTCTGCCCTGGCTTCCTCACAAACAGCATGTGAGCTGCTCATCTCCTCAGCCCTCACAGACACAGACATATCTGGAGAGTGCATAAAAGTGAAATTCCTGTGGAGATTACAGTGAAGAAAGACATCTGTACCCCATCCCAGCAGCTGCAGGGGGTCTGTGACAGCAGTGCTAGAGTGTCTCCATTGTGCAATGGGCAATATTGACAAGCACAGATTTGGACAAAAATAAGGTGTTTCTCAGGAATGGTGTCTTTAAACTGATCCCTCACTCTTCTTTCTGCCCAGCCTTTTAACTCACCATAGATACATGATTTGGGCACAAAACAGGCAGGCAAATATCCAGAAAGCCAGTGGGGTGCAACTAAGAAAACCAACTCTGCAACCAAAGGAGAAAGACACCTTCTCATTAATCTCCCTGGCAGAAATAAAGCAACAACTTGTGACTCAGCCCTGGCCCTAATTCCTTTTTGCATCCACACTGGAATGGTCTCCCCAGGGAAGTGGTCACAGCACAAAGTCTGCCAAAACTTAGGAAGTGTTTGGTCCATGCTGTGAGGCACATTATGTGATTCTTGGGGCTGTCCAGTGCAGGGCCAGGAGCTGGACTCAATAATCCCTGTGGGTCTCTTCCAGCTCAGGATGTTCCATGTCTACATTTCATCTTAGTACTTCAGCACTGTAATTGTCCATACAGAACTCAGACATTCAGGGTAGAGAGCAACATCCTTCATGTTTTCCTGACAGCCCTCTTACACTTCAGAATGAATAGTTTTAGAGTTGTTCACATATCTCACCTACATTTCAACCCACTCCAGCTTCACAGGTAGAAGAGAGTTCCTTACAAGAACATAATTTCAGTCCCTAGGTGGAAGGAATTTCATAAACTCAATATCCATGTAAAGTATCTGCAGGCTGCATGGATGTGCCAAAGCCCTCATCTGTCTTCCCAAAAATCAAAGGGCTTGCTTAACAGGAAAAATATTATCCCTGAAGTTTAGTTTTATAGGAGTTACCTCAATCACAGTGGTATTGCAGCACTAGAGGAAACAGTGAACAGGAGGAAAAAAAAAGAGACTCTTTCTCTGTCCCAGCATAGTTGCTTTGCAACTTTAATTCAAGGAGTAATGTCATAGCACTAAAATAAACCATTCTTTATACAATTGCAGAAACTGTTGTTTACACCTTAGCATTGACACCAAACACAGAGAAGCTTCCTCCAACTGAGTTTGAAACTCATTGATAAAGTCAGTTCATTAGCAAAGAACTTGCTCTTTTTTCTTTCATTATTTATTCATGTGGAGACACATATATAATCATGTGTTGGCTCAGACATAAAAAATGCCAATTGATAAAAGAAAATAAAAATCTTTAAATGCAAAGTTTGCTAAAATGCTCTTAACAAGAAGTGCAAATGTGTGCTGATTATAAATATTCACTGTACAGACTAAAATAAATTTGATATGCCTAAAAAAGGCCATATATTTCCACCCAATTTTATTCTTTCTGGAAGGCTTTATAATGCAGTAATGAAGATATGCTTACAGGCAGGATTAAATCTCTCCTGTTTGCACAACTATAATGCAAAATATGCAAATACTGTGGTAAGTTAGAGCAGTTGTTGGATTTTCTCTTCTGAGAAAACTTGACTGTGAAGGTTTTTTCCCTACTCCTGCTTAGCTTATTAAACTAAAAAAAAACCCAAAACAAAGGAAAAAAAAAAAAGAAAACAACAAAAAAACCTATCCCATAATTTCTATACTCTAAAATCATCTTCTCTTATGCAACATCTTCCAGAGAAGCTATTGTGTATTTTCTCTGGGAAAAAAAAAGCAGGACTTGTCCTACTCTAAAGTGACAGGAGTGACAAGTATGCCCTGCGAGCAAGCCAAGGCTTGTACTGAAACAGTAAGAAATTAAACAACTTACATTTAGACATATGACACAGATACTGATCACCAGAAAGAGCATTTACTGAATTAAATTGAAACCCATGAATAATTCACCAGTTACAGCTGATGACAAACACAGAAGTGGCAGAATATTTGATGATCAATAATTATTTCTGAGATTTTAAGAAGTGTGACACCTTAAAACTGAACAATTTAAACACTAGATGTGACTTTAATTGCACATGTTATATCAATCCTCTTTTCCTTTTGAATTTCATGCAGATGCTAAAAATTGTTCATCCTTGCTCAAGCAAATTCATTTCTCACCATGAATTACAAAACTTCTTCTCTAATAAAGTTTTCAATATTACATTTTGTGCAACACTCCTGCTCTCATTAAACTGCTAATAGCCTTCAAATTATAAGTTTATTAGAAACTGTAGCTGTAGGTTCACTGACATCACATTTGAATCCCATCTGCTGCTGAGGTTTACAGGTGACAATGCTAAGACTGATGGCCTTATGTCCAGCACGACATTACTCCAACAGTAGATAAAATTTCCAGCAGTCAGAGCCACAACACATGCCCAAGTCGTCAGTCTTGAAAACATTCTTCAGAAATGAAGCAGATCCATGTATTTATTTACAGAGCTTTTCTATGGAAATAGTTTCTTCCTAAAACATCTCCTTTAAAAATGTGATACCACTGAACAAATCACACAAAGTCACTGACTTCTGCTAGATCTGCTGGCTCTGTGCCATCAGCTTGGGAAGCAAAATTGCAGCTTGTTTTTTCCACACAAGTTAAACAAAAGGGATTCATTCAGCTCTGCATCAGAGCCACAACCTGCTTTCCACTGTGGCTCCAACAGCTTTTGGGTTTTAAATATGATGCAGGATGAGGATACTGGTATTTCTCCTGAAACACTGTGGGATGGTTTCTGATGTCTCTCACTTTGCAGTCTTTTTCTTGCTAGTTGTTTCAGTTTTGTTTGTTGGGGTTTTTCCCACCGTTACTCCAAGTTACAGAAAACCTCTTCATGCTGCTATGAGGGGTTGTTTTTCCCTCCTGAAAACACTCCATACAAGGAGTCCATAAACAGGTATTTGATTTTCCACACCATCTTCACAGTCTTTTTCAACACCTCTGCTCAGACATCAGCGGACTGGATCTTTAAACCTCTCCTAAAGTGATTAATCCAGAATCTTTGTTTGCATCCTCTTTGAACCTATATTTTCTACATCAAGATTCAGAAGGAAGCATCAAAAGTGCAGTTTCCTGTGTCTCTACATCCCTAGACAAAACCAGCTGAAAAAAATAAATAAAAAGATAAAATAAAAAGAAAAACCAAAAAACTTCAGCAGGCTTCCATTAAAGCTTTTGGCCTGCAAGTATCAATTCCACCTCCATGATCCAGTGGTTTTGAACACATGTAACCCTGGAATATGTGGACCATTTCAAAGAAATTTTTCATAAAAAACTTGTCATTCACTGACATCTCCTTTCATGACTGTCTTAGTTTGTAATAATTTTCAGTCAAAAACTGACATTAGCCTGTGACTGAGTCTTGCTGCAAACTTCTCAACCAGACCCATGGTGTTTTTTGAAACAGACAGAAATAAAAAGTCGTTTCACACTTGTACAAGCATCTAATTCCATCACATCTCTGTGCATGGTAGCCGAGGTGCTGAGGCCACATGAGACCTTTCTAACTTACCATGTACTCCAACTGATCTTGGAGTTACCCCAAATCGAATTTTTACAGGACTGAGACATCTTTTTTTGTTAATCAAACAATCCAGTTAGTTATTGTTTTAAAGTAAATAATGCCAACTCTAAGCTGCACAAACCACAGAAACTTTTTAAAAGAGTCTTTTCACACTAAGATATTCCTCTGGTCTCCACTTCCATAAGTAGAACAGCACCTACATTTCATTTTCTGTTTGTCAGGAGAGCTCATGTACATTATGTTTTGTGTGTTCCTGAAACTAAGTTGAGATACTGTAAACCATTAGTGGTGTTCTGGTAGAAATAATTCCTTATAGCTACAGTGCCACATGCTATCCTCACTGTGAGAGAGCTGTGGTGATTGATATGAAACCCAGCACTAAATACCCTGATGTTGAAACAGCAGACTAAAAGTACAAAAAACAGCATTCAGAGGGGTGTTTTCCGTGTGTACTCCACACAGAAACTCAAACTCTAGTAATTTTTTATGAGATTTTAATTTTTAATGGTTAGTTTTGCTCTAACCTTGCCCACAGCCCTTCTTTTCCTGCATTCCTAAAGCATTCTGCCTGCACAACCTCCACTGACAAAACTGCTCTCCAAAACACAGGCTGTAACAGAGCAGTCATGGAACAAGAATTATAAATGCAAACATTTTGCCCCAAGAGCCTTCTCTACTCCAGGCTGGGAACAGGCCCAATCTGAAGGGCAAGGACTACAGATCCATGTGGTGAATATCACTTTGTATAGCCCAGAGTGGGCAGGCTCTGCCAATTAGCAGTAGTGGGGTGTTTCATCCAATTTTCTCCCAAGGTAAATCCTGCCTGCAGTCAGCATTATGCTCATTTGGTCTCAGCAGACATTTGATCTGCCTAATCAAAAGAATCCATTTTCTGCTACCCAAAGAAGGAATAATGCAGTACACTCCAGGAAAAAAAAAAATGCAATAGTTTTACACAAACATACTGTCAAATCATACTTGAATAATTATGGCTCCTGTGGCACTTGTGTCTGGAAAAGAAAAAGAAGTTCAATCAGTTACCATGCAACTCCTTACAGATAAGAGAATAAAGGAGCTGGTAAGCATGAATTTTGAATAATTCTGTTGGGTCCATTGTTCAGTACAGAACATAACACAGGAATATCTTCTCAGGAGTTTGAGTTGGGACTATCTTTTCAGAAGTTTCATCTTTAACTGCTGGACATCACTTGAATTTATCTGGACATCACAACCTAATCTAGTTTAATACCTCTGCCCTCTGGTCATGTATTTCAAGCCAACATTTGGAATAGTCTTCAGTGTTCTGCAGGATTAGGTTTAATTCAAGGCTTGTGACACCTTTGTGTAATTTTTAGATATGACTCAGTTACCTCTGTAACTGGGAGGTTTCATCAACAATGTGTGACACAGCAGAGAAGTAAAATTAGGAATTGGAGTACACTGCAATTAATAACTGAATCCATAGTCAGCTACAGAATAACAACACACAAAAGCAGTCATTAAAATTGCTCAGCAGACACTTGAGAAACAGTCTATCATTCTGCAGGAGGCTTCAGAGGTACTGCTCCATATCCTTGTGTCATGCTGCCAAATATTACTGTAAATCCTTCTTGGCAGACCTTCCAAAGAGAACAGCATATACTACATGACCAGACAGATAAATATCATCTCACAAACCTTAAGCAAAGCCACAAGAACATTCCTTTTCAGACTGAGTTTTACACAAAACAAGACTTAAAAAGTCCTGTGATATTTTCTCTTCAGTTGTTGCTCATCTTTTTCACATAGCAGTATGTACCAACCAACTAAACTCATAACCTGGTGATGCTTCCATGCCAGAAACACCCACAGACAGTCCTGCAAGCATTGTGAAAAACAGACTCTGACCTCTATTACCACAAGACAGAGGATCTTTAAAACATATCAGCAATCACCAGAGAATTAGTAATGTTTTCACAAACTCGGGTTATTATGGCCTAAAACAGCACATCAAAATCATGTTAGTCTTTGCTTTTTTAGCTATTTCCTTAAAAAAATATTATAATGACACTTGTTCAGCTGAAGGCATTTGCCTGTCAATATTCCAGCAGAAACTTCCTTTGCTTGAGTCACTGTTCAGGTCCCAACAATAGCTAGGATAAAACGCGATTTCTTTGGGAAAGTGACCTGGCTGCCACCTAACAGGCTGAACAAAGTTACACCAGCACAGTTAACAAAACCCACACAATTTCCAATCAAACCTCAACAACAGCTCCTGCAAAAAGGGCAAGCGACTTCTACAGCTAAAAGGCTTTTCTTCTGCTGAATTTCAAAGTTGTGAACACTTGTCAAAAAGAAAAAGGGGAGCAGAAGTCGTTCCCTATGGCTTGTCTCAGGGAAACTTGAATAGGGGGATCATCTTTGGCTCTGTCGGAAGAACATTTAACTTTTCAGCACTGACTCACAGCTCCTTGTAGTCTCAACCTATCCAAAACACCTTTCTAGCACCACACTCTAAGCATGTTCTGGATGCTCTACAGAATAAAAATGCTGTAACTCAATCAAACCTCTTCTTAAGACATACACATTCTTGAGCAAATATAGTTAATCCTATGGAGCAATTTGATTCTTTTAATCTGTTTGTATTCTAACTCATCTGCTCTTTTTTCTTTTGCATATACTTTGTGCTTTTGTGTTGCCTTTGTTAGTATTATAATAACAAATTATTCACGTTGATTTAACTCAGTGATTATTTCTCTTTTATAACTAGTTTGTAGCTACTGTTTTCTACTTTGGATGATGCATAACTCTTACCTTTTGGAATTACTGCCACTTATTTAGCACCTCTGTATGAACCAGCTCTTCCCAAGTTTACTCATGCAAAGTTCTCCAAAACTAATCCTACTCTAATCCAGATCACAGAAAACAGGGTGTTCCTCTCAGGATCACCCACAGAGAGTGAGGAAATTCTGCCTAAAGTCCTCACCTGAATGGGCTGAATGCAGAAGTATTAAAAAATTACCTAAAGAGACCTTGTAAAAACAAAAGGTAAATTTAAGTTACTTTTTTCCCTCCACAGCTTCTCTATAATAGGAAATTTTTTTCTCTGGACTTAGTATTTGCTTTTTGCCTCCACTGAAAAATTTGCAAGCATCCCTTAAATGCTCACTGTAGTTATATTGGTCTTGGGAAAAAATAAAAAAACGTGACATTACTGAGATCAGTGTGTCCAATTCTGCTACAAGGGCAGTGTGGAAGTGTACTTTGTACACCAAAGACAGATGTGACAGGTTATTTCAGACACTTGTCACGATGCAAGTGGAGACTCAACTGTCTTCCTCTGTTCAATACATAGTTAAATGAACACACATTTTAGAAGTTTTATTTTGCTTTTTTATCAGAAACTTCAGAATCGCTACCCATAAAACAAGTTTCTCAGAATTCTAGGTTTCAGCCAATACCAGGATATTATGAATAACATACCCGCTCTATTTAGCTGGGATTTTTATGACATCCATTAAGGGGCTTCATCTAAATACTGGCTATAAAGCTGAAATGATCAGCAGCAGCTCTCCACTCTGCTGTGATGGTGCACCAAGAAAGGGGGAGAGAGTTCTGCCTTCCCATGGGGGAGCTGAGAGCCACTCTGTCTCAGAAAAAAACACAGCCTCCTGTTCTACAGGGAATAAATCTATTACCACAGTCTGCTTCCATCTTCACGACAAGAGTCTGGAGAAAACATTCACATTAAGCACAATTTTTTTTTTTTAAAAGACTGATAATAAACAGAAAGCTTCACATTCCAAGGCTTAACCTATCTACTGACAGAAGCTGGGCATGTTGTGAGATTTCTCATGTATTTTCAATCCATCTGGTATTGCCCAGAATATTGGAGTAAATGGGCAATTAATCTAATCCAGTACAGCAATTCCTAAATGTTTCTTTCCCTTTAAACATACACAAATATAGAAATATAAACAGTGTTGTAAACATTTGAATTTGATGGACTGAAGGTCACTGAACAGCACACAATACTCCCTCCCTCTCCAATCCACAGAAAAGTGTGCTTTGTTTTCTCAAAATTAATTTCTATTTCATAACTAAGCTTCTAGATAGCGTGTTACTCAGAAAAGAATTAAATATTCACAACTATGAGGTTTAAATTGGTCTTTTCAATAGATAAAATTATTGAAATAGGACAGTGAAATATCCTGATTTCAAGACCAAGACATATAACTCAGAGTTCAAGTAGTAAAGCAATTAATCTTCAACAGAACAGCACATGGTAGCTCTGAAAACAAAGCTCTAAATTCTGACAATCATCCTAAAATATTTAACACTGAATCTCTTCTGAGACTTCTGTTAGAACTCAATAGAAAAGCCTCATCGTCTGCTCACAAAATAAATGCAAATCCTTACAAGGATGGATAACTGTAATATGGCTCCAGGCATACCTTTGGTTCTTTCTTACTATCAGCTCCTATGAGAATCACTATATTCCCTGATGCTCAGGGAAAGCTTTTTAAATGCCTGTTTTTCCCATTCTCTTCCAGCACAGTCATTTTTAAACATCACCTCATTTTCCTCTCACATTTAACACTTCCATTAATGACTAAGAGCAAGAGTTCATATTTCAGTGCATTAGTCCAACCAGCTCTCATCTTGTGATTTTCACATTATTTTATATTTATAAAAACTAAGCAGCAAGCCAAATAAATAAATAAACAGTGTACCTGCCAAGGTAAATTCAGAAAGAATTATTTACTGTCAATTCTTAAAAGGGATTAGACCACTTATGACTGGTACCTACACCAGTGCGGCAAGAGCAGACCCTTTGTGCTTCACTGTCATGGTCACACTGCACACACACCCAAGGTGGCAGCACTTTTGACCCCCCAATTTACAACACACACATTTGGGTGACAAATGAACCTTCAGTTTGAAAATTGCTATGATTTCCAAAAGGCCAAAATGAGGAACCCCAAATTTAGCTTTCTTCTCTCACTGATCCAGTATAACGCTCAGTCTTCTTGTGTGTCCTCAATTTCTTTCTTATGTTTTTGGAAACACCTTTGGGACATGAGTTTGCTCACAGAGATACAATGACCAGCACAATGGCTTTATCCCAGTGGTGACCTCCAAGCAGGAGTTCAAAATGAAGCTTCAGGACAAAACACTGAAGAGGTAAATGGTGTTTCTCAGCTCAAACTCAGAAACACATTCTCAGACCAAAGTAAAACCAAATTATTTTTATAGATTATGCTAATTCACACCAGGAAAGAAGCCAACTGTTTTTTTCTTAAAGGTGGGAGGCATCATATATGCAATATTTGACTCTTAGTATTTCTTACATGAACTCACATCAGCCAGTTACATAATTTGCTCCAGCTAGAGGTCCTAAAAAAGTACACAATGGTATGTTAACGTTCATCTCAGTCTCATCCTTAGTAAAATGAAAAAATATTATTCAGCCCTCATTCCGTGCTTTCTTACTCTTTGTGTTGATTTTCATGAACTCTTCTCACCTCATGTTTTGTCACCTCTTTCTTAAAGCACAGCCCCAAAAGGAATATTCCACACTCTCTGCTGCATCACATCATAACACAGTGTATGCTCCTTCAGTTGATGACTCAGATTTCTGCCCAAGAACAATATATTACATATTGGACTCATCAGATGGTGTTCTTGAGAAATTAGATTTGCAAATACTTCTTTAATTGTGATTAAACAGGCAATAAATCTAGCACTAAACCATAGGGCACTGTTGCAGGAAGAAAACTTAAATCAGACATTTTAGTTTATTTGCATAAAGGTATTACTTCTTCACTTGCATGCCCTTGTATATACTTGTGAGAGGGCTGCTCATCTCTGCAGTAATAAAGCAGCGTGTCCAGTCCATCACACGTTACTGCTGTAAATCAAATAAAAAATGGTTTCTTGCTTAAAACACAAAAAAGGTCAGAATCCAACAGAAGAGGAAAAAAATTGAGAGGAGATAGATGAATCATTCAGAAATGAGCAGGCAGTTATAAAACAGCTCTTGCTTTTTTGTGAAGCTGTATTATCAAGTCATTTGTGAAGGTTCAAGTGGCCCATTGCTATTAAGAAAAAGGATCTTGAAACGTTGAAGAGCTGAATAATTTTAGTAGGTAGGTTATTTCTCTGACAACTTCAGAATCATATTTCTTATTATATACTATCCATTTTGAGTTCAGTTTAATGTTTTCCAGCCATCCAGTGGTAAGAAGACTACATGGCTCTTGATACCTTTGAATCCCATTTAAGTGAATATCTGGCAGTTGGGGAATTTTGGGCATCACTGGCTAAGAACTGCCCTGGAAGAAGCCAGAGTTGGAAGTGTGTTCATCAAGTTGTCCTTTTTTCCCCCACTGTCTTATAATTATTTATATTCTTCTTGTCATGCCTGCAGAAGATCTCTGAAATAAAACTATGTCTCAAATGGTCTCCTTTCATTAACTGTCTCCAGACAAATCAATATAATGTGTGAGAGATGTGGGCAGCATCTTTCAAGAGAAACAAATTGTCATTGTAACTTACAACATGCAATTAGTCATGCAAAAATGAAATGCTCTGGAAATAGGGTCTGCTTTATAAATGCTTCATTGTGAAGAGTAGATGGTACTTCAAAATGCTGGTGGAGTAATAAGTTCTTGTTTGTCAACATAATATTCCCGTATGTAATTAGAAAATTGTGTGCAAGCTGACCACTTTACTTTGCTCTATTAAGGAAATGGACCATCAGCATTAAAAATACCATGACAAAACATCCACTTTCAACTACAGAATGAAGAGTAATTCCAGTCACTAAGCTGTTTCCACTGCTTGTCTCTGACACATTTCATCTGTGCCCTTTAACTGAAGCGAATTTTTCCCAAATATTACAGGAAAAAAAGGTAATTTTTGAAGAATTAAGAAAGAAGTGTGAATTATTCAAACATTTCCTGTGTTTATACGGTAAACACAAAGAATCAGCTTAATTGCATCTAAAAAGACTTGGAATGAGGACTAGGAAAACTTTCTACCACTAAAGCTCATAACACACTAAAGTAAGGCTGCCAAGAGAGGTCATATAATCTCCTACACTGCCCTTACACAAGATTTTTGACAGCTCCAGAAGAGACCCACAATGTGTCAGTGCAGAGCAGTGGATTCAGCTGCTTCTCAAAGTCCTTTCCAGCCTGACATTTCCATTATTCTCTGCTAACGTGCACCCTGGCTCTATAAGGACACTGCTGGGCCGTTGCACTCATATAGATGAAGCTGACAGGGTTTGGCACAAGTATAGGGTGCTGTCAAAATACTGATACATGCTGAACCAATGCTTTTCTTTAACACTCCATGGTTTTTCATTATTGACCACACTTCAGTTTCCTGAGGTCATCACAGCATCATTTTTATTAACTGGTTGGTACTGCTTGGGTTTTCTGCAGCTACAAAAAAAGACCTTCCTGAGTAATAAGAAATGCAGCTTTCATTCCTGGTGAGCACAGCTGCATAGGAAGAGGGGTGTAAAAGAAGTTATTTATTTTAATAAAACAAGGAAAAAAAATAGGTACTTGTGGTAGCTGTCCTTTAAACAGCAAATTACAGCAAATGTTATGCTATGAGAGATTAAAAAAACAAAAACAGATATAATGCAATCTACCTTCAAAAGATAGTCAAAACTAAGTAACATGCTAGTTACTCCCTTGTTATCCTCTCTCAAATCAAAAATCTTTCCACAACTAACATGGCCCAATCTGACGATACCTAAAACCATAGAAAAACTATAATTGGAACAGAAGTGTTCACATTTTTATCCATATTTTCGGCCCCCACAAATTGATGTGGGTATCCAGTTTGCCTGTTATTTTATTTTTAACTACGTTCATAAACTAGACTGATGGCCTCAGGGAGATCTCTACAGCTGGCCCACCTAATACTATTCCTGGTCAGTATAGCATGACTGTTCCCTTCAATACATACTCCCTAGTTTGCTCCATTACCCAAGAAATCACATTTTTCCACTAGCCTGAGATAAAAATCAGGTAGTAGTCATGAGATCTGATGGAAAAATATATTTTCCATAACCAGTCTTTTATGCTCAAGAAATAAAAGATATCGCTTCTTTATTGTGTACACAAAACATAAAGGGCCAGGGCAGGAAAATTAAAGTGTTTCCAAGAGACACTAAAATGGAAAAACTTTCAAGCATTTCAGAGTCTGCAGGGTGAGTACCAGGAGCATAATTTCCCATCTGAAATAAAAGGATTTCAAGTTTGACATTTCAAAGTGTTTGTTTCTTTTTTTTTTTTTTCTCCTCTGAACAATGTCTGCCAACAGACATGAGTAGCAGGGCCATCAGGGAAACTTATTTTCAAGTAGCCAATCTTTTATCTCTCATCAGTACTGAAACATGGCTTGGTAGTGAACATGTCACACAACTGTTCTGGGCTTGTTTTGTTTCCCTCTATTGACAGCTCCTAAGAGCAGGATTTCACTTAACTAGAAATCTTGCCAATTTTAATCATGCAAAAAGACCTAGGCAAGCATGACAGGCATTAAAAAGAAAGCATAATTTTTTCAAAGCTGCTACAATCAGATTAGTTTTCATAGAGTATGACATAAAATCCATGAAATTTCTGGTTTATTAAAGTCTAAACACAAGATAGATATACCTGAACTCAATTTCAGACGATCCATGACCCAGTACTACAGGTTTCTTTTCTTCCCTCTCACCACAACACATGATATTTCTTTCACTTATTGCAAAACATATGTTAAACAATCTCTGTTGGTTGCTGTTTCTGTACATTCACACAAAGGATTACAAATACTTTTAGACCAAAATCAGGCTGCTTGTGCCACAGAGCTACACATATAAGAATAAGCATCATCACACACTATATTATTTCCTTCATCACATGAGAGAAAAGCAAAAAGACTGGACAAAGCTTTATCCCTAAAATAAACAGAGACACACATTCCTTTGCCAATATGAATAAAGGCTCAGGAAATTTCCAAGAAAGATACAAAATTCTTTCCTCAAAAAGTGGTGTAATATGCTCTGCTCCTCACTTGGGATAAAGCAAAACATTTCTGTGTGAGATTTACATTCAGTGGCTTTTGTTGCTTCTATAATTTCAGAAAATACAAAGATGTTAATCTTCATGTGATGTCCTTTCTTTAATTCTCAAGAATTCTTCTCTCTCTCCCTCTAAAATGTGTCTAATTTTGATGTCCCTGCTATTCATTCTTGGTTTGTTTTGCTGCCTCAAATTTTAGCAAATTTCCCCTTTTTTTGACAGAGCCACATTTCACCTCTTCTCTCTCTCTCTGAAGACCAAAAGAATCCAACAATAAATAAGCAAGCTTTATTTTTGCTTTTTCAAATAAAACAAGTATCAGCTGTTTTCTCATTCTCCATCTCAAGCTCTGTCCCAGCTCACCAGGGAACCAGCCCTCTGCATACCCACACACCACTGTCAGTATATTTGGAAAACCCTTGACCTCAGGTTAGAATGTACTGCACAGCTCTCCATGCTCAGTATTGATATTTACTCTCATTTGTCTTTAAAACAGATTTGTTTATACAGCCAGCTGTATGTTGGAAGCTGCACAGTTGTTGCTTGCATCCTGCCTCGAGCTGTTTTCCCACAAAGGTTTCTGCTCCCCCTTTGCCCACACGCTTATTCCCTGCAACTGGGATCAACATCAGCTGCAATCCCTCTGACCACCACTCCACCCTTGTGCTGTAAAGTGATGAATTCTAATCAAGATATCTCAGGGCATTTTACAGTCTCTCAAAGTCACTTTCATGTTGCTTCATCTACTGCCCTCTCTTAACAAGTATTCCAAATTGGATGATAGCTGTAGAAGGTTTTACTCAGATACAAGTAGTATCCATTTTCCAGCCTTATTAAATCATAAAGCACTTGATTCATTTCCAGGGATTAGGTCCAAAATATCCTCTGGCTATATTGACCATTCAACAAATTGCATTATGAAAGCAGCACTACACCAGAGTAGCTCTAAAAGCCTGCTTTCCTTGGATTTTGCATGGTTATTATTGCAATCAATATTGAAGCAATTCAAATCCCTCATGATCAATCCCCAAGGCTTCTTTAAGGTACTTTTCTTATAGGTACAAACATTACACCAATACTTTTTTTAACCACCCTCAAGGTCTGTAACAACAACCTGCCTTTTCATCAACTTCTTTCCATACTGCCTCTGGTGTATGGGACATATCACACATCTCTTGGGAAATTCTTTGCCATCTTTCACTATTAATTCTCACTGGAGTCAGTTTTGTTTTCTAAATCTCAGAGCTCTAGAGCTTTCCTGGCTGTTTGGCTTGATATCACACCCTTGAAAATGATAATTCATTCAAAACCATGTTGGAGAAAAGTTCCTTTCAAACATCAAAAGCAACAAACAAAATACAGTGCTGTATTAAATATTTCAGAACATTTTAATTCTGAAAATAAAATGCCTTTTCCCCACCAAAAAGATGTGTAAGTGAAACTCTAATCTGGAGTCTGGTATTTCATTTCCTTATGATCCTAAGAGGAAGAAAACCCCTGGTCTCTAAGCCCCTAACTTAGGAGAAAATTCCATCTCCTCACTTGGAGAAATGCTGCTTTTAGTATGTGTTTCTAGAACACTATACCACAGAAATATATCCTGTCATTCAATTCTATACCTTGATGTAGGTCTGCAGTATGACCTCCACCACATCCCCCAAACTGAGGTTAATTTTAACCTGTCTACTGCAGGGGTTAAATCAGTTAAAATCCAATGGAATTTCTATTTGGTGCACTAATATTGTGACAAATCGAGGGAAAAGGCAGGGCACATGAAGGGTGCACTAATTTCAATCAAGGTTTTCCAAGTGTGTGAATGCCAGAGAATGATTGGATCTCAGATTTCATCATATGTGTGAGTATTACTTTATTGTGAACATTTACATTAGTAGTTTAATCCCTTTAGGAAAAGAATACTGGAAATTGGTTTCAAAATGGTCCCTTCATTAAATCTGTTGCAATTTCTTTTGAAATAAAAGGCACAATCTGAGGTAGTGAGAACCTCACAGATGAACTGTTAGAAACATTAGGTGAGGACCTCTCAACCCTTAAAAGGAATGAAATTGTGCTGCGCATTTCCCAGCTGAATAGTTTGCAATGTGTTAACATCATTTGGGGGAATAGAATTTTAAGTAAATGCTGTCAATGTGTATTACATGTTTAAAGGAAATCAGAGACAAAAATGAAGAGCTTAAAATGTGTGAGGAAGCTACATCCACATGCAGACACTCATATTTTTTCCAAGCTCTCTTTTCTGCCCATTATGGTAGTTTATTCACAGTATTTCACTATGCTGGGACACAGAATGATACCACCATGAGAAATCTCAGCAAGGTCCCACCTCAGATAAAATCCCATAAGATTGTCATAAATCTTGATTTCCTCTATCTCATCCACTCAGCATGTCTCACATTGGCAAAAAGAGATGTTGTGTAAAAATCAGGGACCAGCAGGCACCTGCACTGGGTGCAAGGTCAGATGTCAAGCACAGAGTTCCCTTCTGGAAAAAATGCTTTGGAGGAACCAATTAGAACTCGGTCCAGCAACATTTGTTTTAAATTCATTCATGCTTTTCTGAGTTCTGTGATGTGTTAAAAGCAGTTAATGTAGCCTGGTGCATGCTAAGTAACCTGCTTTTTTCTCTGTCCTCAATCTTCCCCAAACCACAAGAACAACCAGCTAACAGATTATTAGATATACCCGTGCTTTCAATCTTAAACAAATTGGAATTTTCTCAGATCTGCTGTACACAGCAAACAGAAAGGTAGGGACTGCTCTAAATTAGTCACAATTTATGATAATAATGATATGGCTCTAGTCCCTTCCCTAAAATTGCTAAACTTAACTCTCCTGGATGCCAGAACATTTGGGGGTGGTTCACACTCTTTCCAGTTCTCACAAAAAATAAATGAAGGAAAGTTTCCCTGAAGCTGGTCTGTTCTGTGAGCTTGTACACAGACTATTTTAATAGATTCACATTTTTTAAATATAGGACACTTTACCTAAAATTTCTAAACACACCTAAAGGCAAATTGTTCCAGACACTTAAAAAAGCTTCTTCTGTAACTACAAATTAAGGATAAACATCTTACAGAAACACTTAGCTTCTCTATTCAGCAGTGTAGCACACTGAATTAAAAGCATGATGATACTGAAGAAATGGCATAAGTAAGGCATATTTTTAGATGAAATGTTCTTTTGTTCTCTACAAAAATTTCCAATAATCTTTTCTGTGCAAAGCACTTATGCATTATGAGAATATCAGAACCAATTTTTAAAAGACATTTGACAAAAATGCATATCTGACCCACACAGAAAAGCTACAGAAAAAACTTAGGTACTAATTTATGAATGAGATGAAATGAGGCAGTAGAAGATAGATGTACAAAGAAGAGTATTTGGTAGAGTCTTCAAAAAAATGGGTATTACAGAAGCAACACTAAAAGTAACAGCACACTGACAGCCTTAAAATCCTCCAGCTTCACTGCTATGGGAATGTTTTGGGAATAGGAAAGTAGGAGTATATTTAGATTAGTAACTGCCACCACACTGGTGACCTGATATACCTCAAACGAGAGGGAATAAATAACCCATTGGAAGCTTCCCATATCACACACCTCTGTTGCCTTTTTACTGAGAGTAAACAGGGCATGTTATCTCTGCTCAGAACAAATATCAATGACTTTAAATCCAGGAAGGTTAAAAACCTTCTGCTGACCCATTTTACTGTATGACACTTATAATCAGAATTATGTTGATAACAAAACCAGAAATTATCCTATCAAAACTAAGTGAGGTTTTCCCTGAGCTTACTTGATCTAACCTCTGGTAGCAATTGTTTTCAAAAAAAGAGAGAATCAAGGAGAAAAAGTTAGCTTTTTGTGGGTGGAACCAACACAAACTAGAAACACATGTTATGTATTCTCTTTGGTGGGTGATTTTTCCACATTTTGGTTCAGAAAAGGAAATTTATAGATTAGTCTTCACCTGCAAAGATGCAATGGCTGAGAGAAAGAGCAGGAAACATTCCTTTGGACCAAGCTCTCACTAGGAGAGGACTGCACAAAGCAGTCATTCATCTTCATTCAGAAATCCCATTTAGGCCGGCAAAGTATAACTTCAATGCAACCTAAATGCAGAAGTGCACAGGAAAACATTTGAACACTTTCTCATGTTCTAGCAGAACATGTGGTTGAAGTTAAGCGTTTGCTTTTGTTCTTTCCCAAACTACAAGACAATGAACAGACAATCTTCAGTCTTCATATGTTCTAAGTAAGGAACAGCAAACTATTTCATCTATGACAACTGACTCTATATATCAAATACCTCTAAGGAGGTATCCCAAAGTAGGGCTGCAACTCTTTGAAATAACAATCCTAAAATCTGCAACATACCATTAGCTGAGTAACCATGCTGACTGCAACTAACAAGAAACCAATTTAACAAAAGCTCTCCCAGAAAATCCACAGCAAAAAAGGCATTTTAAAAAGTGCTTCATATAAATTTATTGTATTTTATCTATTCAGTATTGCCTTTCAGTGACAGAAGTCCAGCATTAACTCAAGAATGCCTGTGCTTACACAGACACCCAGTCAAACAATTAGGAACTTAATCATTAAAGAGTTTAAGACAGAAAACAGATGTTCCAGCCAATTTTGTCAGAGCTGGGAGCCTCTGAAGAGAGGTCTGGATTGTTTAGCTTTCTTATTTCTGCAGAGCCAGAGATCATTCTCACTACTGTGTTTTGAAGCAGTAATTTCTGAATGATGATGCTGGCAGAACTACAAACAAAGAATTACACTAATCCAATCTGGATGTCACTAACACATGTAAGACTGTCTTCAGATTTTCACAGGTCAAGCAGGATTTAAACTCCACTCCATTAATAAGACAGAAAGACACCATTCTTGGGCTTTAAAAAGTGTCTTTGCCTAAAATGACACAGGAATCAAGAGTGGATAACAATGCTTTGTCCTGCAACAGGAGCTCATGGAAATAATTTATGTACATTGTACTGCCAACCATCAAATTGTTTTAAACAGATAAAGCTCATCTTACACCAAACATTTGCAAAATAACCTTGCTAACCCAGAACTGCCTCTCCAGCGCCTGTCCATGTACATAAACTTTCATTGTAACTGGTAGCTCACTCTCAAAGAACAATAAGCAATATATTAGTAATGAACTATAACTAGCACTCTCCTTCAAGATATTGGACAAGAGGATTGAGGGTTGATTCAAACCTCTGGATCCATAACACAGGTATTTGGGGTTTGGTTGTAGATCTAAGCTGGAAATCCAATTAAAATAATTATACTTTTAATTTTGATATTACCTAGAGCAGCTTCAGGAACTGATGAATTCTCAAAAAAGTTTTCTCTAAGTACAGAAAAGCTTGCAAGATAGCTGAGAACAAGCAGCTTCCCATTTCTCCATCTCAGATATAAAGCCCATGTGTGTTCCAGCCTTACTGGAAGAGGCAAGAAGTATTTTTTAAAAAAAAATTCAAGACAAAAATAAAAAACCAGAAACAAGAAGACATCAAAGTCCTCCCCTGCTCAGGCCAGAGAAGCAATGGCCCATGGAACACACTACATATCATGCCTGCATGACTAGAGGAAAAATTCACATGCACATATTCTGAGTGCTTTCAAGTCAAGCTGTCCAGATGTTTCTGCACAGCTGCATGTTAGTAATGTTCTGTGGGCAGCCTGCAACAGACCCAACAAGCCTGTCTTGCTGTGCAGAACACCTGCAGGAAAATGAAAAGCACAACCGTAACTCACAAAAGCTAAAATTAACTTCTCTTGTTCATGCTTTATAACTGAAGTTCAGACAATGTGCATGAAAGAAAAGGGAAGGGTAACCCAGATGAAGACAGCTAAAAAAAGAGAAAAATATATCCTTGCATTGGTTTTCAATCTGGATTGTAATTATGATGGTGGTTTTTTTCCATTTCTCTCAGCAACCCAATTACACATTCTCTTTCCCTCCTCTTTTTGTTCTGCATATTGCTGATTTATGCTCCTTCACAGAGGAATTTATTCATTTGGAAAGCTTCAAACCACAAAAACTCTAAAAAATGAAGTACACAGGCTGAAATAGTAATGAATGGTTCTGCTCAAGGAAGCTCTGACCATGCAATTTCTGTTAAAAGATGTTGCATAGAATGTTACTGATTTTAATGACATTTTTGATAATAGCATTGGCAAGGTCCACAATGAAATTTTCTCTCATTTGCAGAGTCTCAGAGTGAAAGTGGGGCTTTTTCCGGAAAATAATGCTTCAATCCAGCTTCAATTCACACAAGAAAAAGATAGATTTTGCTCTGCTGTAAAGTAAAATAAACTTTAAAATGTCAGAATGTGTTGTCTGACCAAAACCTGTCTCTATCTAACCAAGAATCAGGTTTTTGAAATGCAGACTCTTGGGTACTTGAGCATGACAGGAATTCAGTGAAATGCAGCAGAAAATTCAGAAACCTTTAATACTTTGAAAAATTGCTCAGATATCACTAACATAAATGCCTACAACTTAAGCTAAAAGCATCAGAGATTACATCCACTACCATTTGAAGCAGTTAAATGAACAGTCGAATCCTTGCTTGAGATTCCAAGAATTTGAACAAATATGTATTGCTGCATCTCTCACAAAGGTCTATTGAGAAGATTTTCTGCTCCTCATATCTTCAGATAATCCACAATTTTAGGCTTTTTCAGCTAAAACCTCCCCAGTTTGCTATAATCTTCAGAGCTCAAATAGTCATAGAGACAAAGAAAATCCAAACGTATGCAACAAGAGCATTAACTCAGTCAGGTTTTCCAGGCATGTTTTCTATAGAAAGAAGCTCCGTGGCCAAAGGCATTGAAAGAAATTTGCTGTAGGAGAAAAGCCTACAAACTTATTCCAGCATATCAGGGGGAGCATAAGTGAAGGTCAGGGTTAGTGCTACACCTGTCCTTTGGACAAACAGAACCCTCACAGTTGTCAGTTACTGTAAGGATTAAAAAGAGATTCTCCTTTAACAACACAGGATTTGCCTTGTAAAAGGCTTAGAAATAAACTCTCCTCAGCAGGGAATTTGTAAAGGGATCTTCAAGCCTGAGAGACCAACCCAAAACATACCTCACCTTTGCTCAATCCAGACTATAAATGTGATCAGGAAAGAAAGCAACAGCTTCACTTGAACTCAGTCTATGCACTTGAGGCAACACAGGTTATTAAAGAAATTCAAGGATGCTCATACAAGCTGGACATCCCAATGAGGACATATAGTACAAGAAATGCAACAACAACATAGCGGCAACATCAAGAATATTAACCACTTAAATATCATTAAAAGTAACTGATGAGAGGTGTAACAGCATTGCCTTTCAATAAATAAATAAATAATCAATGTGATTTAGATGAAACCTCAGAAGCCTAAAGGCTTGAGAGAAAGCCTATGTGAAAATTCAAACTATAATGATCTTTGGATCAAGTGTTTAGACTGACAGGTCTTCAAACCAAGTATCTCTTCTGCTGTGCCTCTCCTCCTCGTGCCATCACACCTCCTTTCTCACAGGATCTTGTTGAAATCTGTCCCACCTGCAAACTCACCTTCTCTCATCACACAGATCTCTCTTGGCTTCCTAATTTTCAGCCCTTTACTTCCTCAGTAAACTCCCATCTCCCTCATCTTTATTTTCACCTCATTTTTCCCCTTCTTATGTTTTTCCCTATAAGGATCTTCTTTCCCAAGTTACAAGTATTTTAAGATCTTGGTCTTTACAAAATCCACCCTTCAGTCCAATTTATTATGCAGCTACTAAACCTTTTCATGATTTTGCCTTTCATCTCAAAATATGAACTGTGCTGTCTAGTCTGCCTGAAGTAGAACTGGATGTGAATCAGTTTTCCCATGTCATGAAAGATCCTGAGCTTTAATTGCCTTTTTTGCTGTTTCACAATGAGATAAAACTGACATCGTTTGATATTTTTATTAAAACAAGAGACAGAGATGTCTATCTCAGACTAGACAATAAGTCTTGCAAAGGTGCTCATGTGGGAAAATCTCAGTCTACCTAATTAGCATGAGAATTTTTCAAAGGATCACCCAGATTAATGATTTTCATATTGTCCTCAGGGCTAAAATAGGAACCCAGCACCACTTTACTTCCTTTCTCCCAAAAAGTAATATTGAGGTGGGGAAAAACCTTCCGTAAATGCTTCATTCAGACAAAGATGGCCTCAAACAGGTAGGGTTTCAACAGAAAACTGGTCTAAAAACCATTTATCTGCTTTAACCTGAATTGCCTCCTACAGTTCCTCTCCACCAAAAAGGGTCTCCTGTAATTTTTAGCTAAAGCTTGCCTGAAGATAACCATCAAGCCTAACATATTCACCAGTTATCTGGTCTTCACAAAGCACCTTTGACTGTGTCCAAATTATGCTTGTATTCTCCTTTCCTGTTATATCTCATTTTAGCTCCTGGAATTTCCTCACTGTGTGTGAGCCATGGGACTGGCTTTGGTGGGCTCTGTATGAGTGAGGGGAGGTAACCCAAGACAGATCCCTTCTGATAAGTCCTCCTTGTAGCCATTAAAAATGTCAGCTTCAACTCTGTCCTAGTCTTCTGGGCATGAAGAGTGGAGCACATCTGACACCAGCCCTTGGTCCAGCATCTTAAGCACACTTTACCCCCATATTTACCTACAAGATTACTCAAACAAATCCAGCCAAGTAAATCTATCACAGGTGATGGCTAGCAGTGGATGTCACAGGAAACATACTAGAACTGAGTAAATCTGTAGTCAAATTTCTCCAGTTTTACTGTTCTATTTCCAGAACCAGAGGTTTCTTTTCTCATTTAAGAGTTCCTATGAGATATTTTCCCATTAATTTATACAAATGTTATTTTTCTGAAGCACTTAACATGTCATTTCTCACCTGGGTTCTACCTGCAATCAGCCCATAAGCCAATCTAACACTCATTACTCAGCTCTCAGACATATCCTTAAGTTTTCCCTTACGAGGCTCCTCATGCCAAACATGCACATCCTTTAGTTTTTGTGACCATGACAGTGTGTGGTGCTTGACAATAGCCTGCAGCTACAGCTGGGTCTGCCCAGAGCTACATCATCATGTTGTTTTCCAGTCTGTTGACATTTTGTACTTACCAGACACATTAGGACAGGGACACCCTGGATCTCTGCTTGACAAACAGGAGAATACTGAATGCTGCCCCATGACTAGACAGTACAGCAACAAAAAAATAACAACCTGGGTAGCCCAGCTGTAGGGTTTTGGGTATGGGAAACAATTCCTAAAGTGGTTTGCACACATCCTGGCATGAGGCTGCCTTTTAAACCAATTTTTCCCTGAGGAAAAAAACTCTGGGTCGTTCAGAGGAAAGGTCAGCCACATTTGTCTGCCCAAAGTCAGTCTCCCAGTGTCAACAAAATGGCAACTATCCACACAACAACAGGTAAATGTAGTCTGAAGGAGGAGGAGTTCCACAAGTAATACTGACAGCTGGAGTGAATATGACCTCAAGGCTGCCCTTCAGGCCATTTGAGACTGGCAGGTGATTTAACAATGAAAATCTGATCACCATAACACAGGGGAGGGAGGGGATATCAAAATAAATGTACTAATCCAAAATGGGCATCATTGCTTCTGCCAGATCTTTGTCTTTGACTATTATAAAAATAATGCCAAACCTTGTTGTTTTAGTATGTTTCATGATTTGGGTGATTATTTAAGTAATACCTACTAGAGAAATATTATTGGCATCAGTGCTTTAGCTTTTACATAGAAAATGAATTTCAGAAAAAGCTGAAAGACATGAAAATCAAACCACATAAATCAGAAAATAAATGGAATATATCTTTATTTACTTGGAGGAGGAAGACATCAGACACAATGATTTGGAACAGTTCAAACTTCTAACTTTGCCTGATCAGACCTTATCCAGAAGTCTTTATTAAATCTAATATTACGACTATCCTTTTCCTGTAAAAAGCTTTCATTAAAACAGACCTGAAAATTAAAGCTTGAATAAAACAGAAGTTGTGAGTGCTTGGGAATGAGGAGGATCTAGGAGTCACCTAGTGAAGGGCTGTAAGTAGAACAAATATATAAACAACACTTACTGTCAGAATTATCCTGAAGGATGCTGAACTCCCACAATTCCTGTCTCATCCATAGCCTGTGTTTCTTCTCCAAGACATTTTGTAATTTCCCCCTGGCATAATTATCCCTTTAACTAAACTAGTTTGTCAGTATGCAGAGGACACAAATAAACAAGTCATGGGCAATAAAGCCTTGCAAATCTTCTATTGTACTGCTCCAACTCCCTACCATCCCTCCAATTTTTAATTGAATGTTGCCATTAAATGGTTCACTTTAATATGCAGCCAGTGAGGTTCCTTTAGCATGCAAACTATTGTACTCCCAGAATAAGCATTACTTGCATGACATTTCTAATTCTAATTATTTTAGATTATTTTCTACCAGTCATTAAAAATAGAGGGATTTTCTATATTCAATTAAGAAATAGGCCAACAGCCTAAGAAGGAGCCTTAGCAAATACACTTACGGTATTCTCAAATATTAAAAAACTGCTGCCAGAGGAAATGAGCATGATTTCCAAAGCTGCTTTCCGAGACTGCTGCTAGAGATAGCAGGATAAGCTGTTGTAATCCTAGGTCTGGAAGCAGGGATACCACATCTTTCAAACTGCTGTAGGCAGCAACCAGGAGACCTTTCCCCCTCCTTCCCCACGCTTTAAACCTGTTTCCAGCCCACTGGAGTGAGAAATACGTGCAGTGATACCACAGCCAGTTTCTGCCACCAAACAGATGGTGACTGCTGGAAGCCAGCAACACAGATCCTAGTCACTGAAACTTTATTGGGAGAGCCCACCAGTGTGAATAAATGTCTTTAGATGGACTAATTAAAATGGCTCTTTTCATTAGTTAGGACCATCTGTTAGGCCGCAGACCTGGAGGAATTGCACACAGGTGGACATTCCTAGGTGGGAATTGGCAAAAGAGATTCTCATGGCTCAGAAAGCTTTTGTGCCCTAAGAACAGACTACTGAGCTTCCACACAGAATAGTCCCTCACTCTGTGTCCACAGAAGGACTTTTAACCATCTCTCCAACTCACCTGGATAGGCACTGACTGGTGTTGAGCACCAAGCTCAAAAGCCACTTAGTCTTTCTGGCTAAGTGTAGCAAACATGTCCTTGTGTTACAACTGTCTGTACCATCCCATAATTACCCTGGTACTTGCATGCAGCAGCAAAAAAGAAGGGGGAAAAAAAATATTTTTACCCCCCATAAATTACAAAATATTAGCCTGTAAAAGCTCAGGGAAAATCCACAAAACTAAATGTGGAATCTACAATATGGAGCTTTGGGGCAGAAAGGATGGTGATACATAACACTTCCAAGCTTTTGCTTAAAATCAAATCCTTCACACAGTACACGGTCATCCATATAAGACTCAGCAGTAAAGCCCTAAACACTCTTGTTCAACTTTCCTGTGAAACCCACATAGACATTACAGATATAGTGCAATGGGCCTGACTTGCAGTTTTACATTTATTCTTTCTTTTCCCTCACCCCGGAACACCCAGCATTGCTCAGTGCTCACACAATCTTATATTCAAAGCTATTGGTAACAGAACTCCTGCTGACTCCATATCTTCTGACTGCTCAGGGCTTTATAAAAGCCAGGCCAGTTCACCCCTGTGAAGCAAAAATCTCACATGCAAACACAGAATCATGGCTGTGCATCACTGCTGGCAATTGCTCACTTTTCCTGGCACAGCAGCCTCTGACAAGCTACACTGTTTTTTCATATTTGCTTTCCTGTAATTCTCAGACAAACTAGCAATTGCACAAAATTAGGTTGAAAGTTGCAGTTTAAACATGCTAATAGAACTGGTCATTGCAATTTATCTGTACTGCCCTATACACTACCAAGACTTCTAGACATGAGAGCTGGACAGAGGAGGCATCATTGCCAAAGAAAGATAAAGGTCTGAAAGAAAATTATTTCAAGAAAACAGTTGTTTCAAGCTTTAATTTACACAAAAGGTCACCAACAGTTTATTTCCCCCCTTATACATCACCTTTAGACAACCAAAGAGTTAAAGCAAGGCAGACATCCAGGAAGCTGGCTAGCCAACATGCAAAGTACTTTAAAAAGAGCAAAGAGGCCAATATGCTTCTATTTACAATATTTTGTGACCCTAACCTACTCATCATATTTTATTATTTCCTCATTTTATAGCTCTGCTCTTTCACAAGAGCCAGCAGCCAACATTTCTTCTCCACTGGCCAAAGGAGCAGCCAAGTGTCTCCTTCACAGCCAATATCAGTTACTGAGCCCTAAGCAGCCAACACGAGGTTGTGAATGCACAAGGCAGCAGCTGATGCCCTTCTACTGGAAAATTAGACTTGGGTTTTAAGCACCTCAGGACTTTTTTCCTATCAACTTAATTCATTCTGTGAGCCCATTTGAAATGATTTGATAAAATTTGGATTGAAATTAGGGCAACCAGTGGAACTACACCAATTTATGCCAGCTGAGGAACTGACTGTATTTTATCACTACATTCTCTTTCTTTTGTGTGAGAGTAAACAAAAAATAATTCTTTCCCAAAGAAAGCAAAATACCATTGTGTAGTTTCAAGGCCAAATAGAAGGATGTGTGCAGAAATCAGAAGCTCTAATTTAAAAAGCCCTGGAAAAACAGGGAAGATTTTCCCCAGGGTGTGAATCTGCAGATCTCAGTAGAAGGTGTTCAAAGCCCAGCAAGAAGCATCACTTAAATATAAAGTTAAATTAAATATAAAACTAATCAAGAGTTTTCATGTGGTACATTCACTTATAAACATGTGTAAATAGCATTCACAACTCTTGGATTCCTTTTCTTGATGCCTCTACAGAGCAACCAAACCTTTGGTAGCTAAAACCAAATGGTAGGTGGTTATGGTTCATTCCCATGATCTGAGAATGGTACATTGTTTCACCCTTTACAAGAATTCCAACCCCAGCAATGACTCTTCTCCCTGTAACGTTGTTCCTGAAAACAGCTGTCATGGAAAGGGAAAAACAGCATTTTAAGCCTGTTAGAGTCCATCTTGTCTGAAGACATGGTCAAATGTCCAAAGACTCACATTTAAAGACCATTTCATCTCAAAGTTTTGTGGACACGCCTCTGAAAAGAATTGCTATAAATTTAGGGCATGAAGCCCCACAGGATCCATAGGTTTTGTTCTGAGAGGAATTTGGGGAACTGGACTCTTAGGGAGGTTATTGGTAACTTTAATCTAGTTTACCCAATAAAACGCACCTTCATGCAGATTTATGTGTTTTCAACAGCTTCTGACAACAAAAAAGCATCAGAAGTTCTCAGGCAGAAACAACCAGTGAAATTTCAGACAAGCATCTGCATTTGCCCACCGCAGGCAAAAACAAAGTCAAATAGCTCTTCAGTCAATCAGGTAAATATAAAAATAGGATGACTGGATGTCTAAAGTATCTACATTTTTTACATATTCATAAAAATTAATTCTGGTTTGAATACCAGCAATGGCCGCTTCATCCTTAAACTTTAAGGGACAAAAATCTCTTGCATCTAAGTGTACAGGTTAAAATCTATGCTGCAAGTTACTGAGATCACATTTTACCTCTTGTGCTTTTAACTGGTCTCCTTTTTCTTTACTTTTCACTCTTGTTTTAGTCAAAAAGCAGACCTGCTAACAGTTCGTTCACAGACAGCACTGAATATGTACAATCAGCAGCAGACCAGCTTTACCTTTAAAGCATGAACATGCCACTTCTGTGAGATTTAAGCTCTCCACTGGCCCCAAACCAAGAAGCACAATTTGATTTTTCAGCTTGGAAATCCTTGAGTGCAAACAGCACAGAATCTCGAGCATTTCGGAGGGTGGGTGGGGACTATAGTTGATCATTTACAAAGATCATAAACGAAGAGGAGGAGATTAAGGTGTACAGAAAAGAGGATGCAAAAAATTGAGGAAAAGACCATCTAGAATAGACATTAAATGGGAATGAAAACTATTAAGAGTAACTAATCATGCAGAAAGCACCACAACTTGTCACCCCAGCCCCACACTGTCCAGCAGTAGGGATGGGGGCCTGGGAACAGGCATGATTCACATACATTGTAATAGCATCCTGAAACTACTGGCAACAGCAGAAGCACAACAAAACAAGCAACACCACCCAGCTAAATATGCCATTACAATGCATGCACAGTTGTTTTATTATGCACAGGCCAGTAGATTAGTACACATCACCTAATAATGTACAATTAGGTTCACTTCAGAAACAAAAACAGACGGGCAATGTGGATGTTCACAGAAACTGCACAAGCAATGAAAACCTACGTGCATGGGGAAAAGTGACAAACCTTGCCCTATGACAGATGAAGCACATGGGTAAAAAGAGACTGGTGTTTTCCCTCACCACATGTCAGGGGATAAAAGGTGTTATAAAATCTTCCATTTCTTGATTACACACAACCACGAATGCCAGCTTGTTGTAATTAAAAGGATGGAACATCAACATTCAACAACATTTAGAAAACTGCTTAGGAGAGAAGTTCCATTTACCCTTCTGTAATATGCCACTTACAACAGCACAAGAACCCTGTACCACACATGAAGCTCATGTTTTTCAACACTGCTGGTTGGGGCACCCAGCATTTCTCTATAATTTCTGCACAAAGGTGGGTGATAAAATGCAATGTCTGCATCAGCTACCTGACCATGGATTGACTGCACTCCAACAGCTTCCATGGTGCTGTAGTCACTGTCTCCAAGTGATTCTGTCTAAAATGGATCCTCTAGAGCAGAATAAAAGATGAATTCTCTAATGCTTCCAGGAGGCTGTAATCAGCCACCAGCCTGGCCATAAATACTTGTTGTGCATAGTGTAGCATCATTTATCATCCCTTCCTCCACTATTCACCTTCACAACCTGAGCCTGTTTCCAGGCCTTCAGTCCACCAATGGAGTTTCCCTTTACCTCATATGTGATCAATTTTTTCCCCATACTATCTTCCTCCTTCCCAAATAATGGTTTCAGAGGTTTGACAGTGTTGATAACTGTAAAGAGTTTAATTTAATGTATAAATTTTTGCTTGCACTATTTAAAAGGAACTTTGATAAATGATAGAAGCAGACCCAGACCACATACTTTTAAATTTTTTTTTAAAGAAAATCAAATTTAAGACAATCTTCACAGATTACCCACAGGCTGAAAGCCAGGTCTTCTACAGCTGGTACAGTTGGTGTCATCCACCTTCAAAAAAACCAGACCCTAATGAGCCATGTTTCCAACACTCAGGAAGCAGTTGGAAATGCCATCATTGCTCACATGAGTTTGGAGACATTATTAGAGTAATTGAACCACTTTTTCTAACTTCTTACCTAAAAGCTTAACCAAGGATTTCAGATAGTAGCTTGAAATAAGGCTGACAGGCCTTTAAGATTAACATCAGGTATTAAGATCCATGATGAAAGCTGAAAAACTGAGAACACCAGTGCTTCCTTGTAAGAGCAAGAGAGCTGACTCCACTGAAACATAACTCATGTTACCAGTTCTGCAGCCAAAAAATAATGTTTGCAACCCTATGGTCTGAAGATGTGATTAGGAAGCAAGCCTTTAAGTATTGGTTGCCTCTCTACCCTTCATTTCAGGCAATTCACCCAGGTGCTTATGGCAAGTACAAAATAGGGTAACCAAACACCCTAGACTGGCAGGCAGTTATCAGAACTTCACTATTAACTGAGCAAAGTCCTGCTTCTTCTCCAACCCCAACCCACACACAGTTGAGATTTAGCCATGACATGTAATTGTCAGGGATGTGTAAGTCCTCAGTCTCAGTCCTTATGGCAATGGGTTCTGCAAAATAATGAGTGAGGTAAATCAATTATCTACCACAGTTAGTCAAGCTTACATGTACATAAAGATGTTTATGTATGTATAAAGAAATACAACAGCACAGCCTCCATCATAAGCCAAAAATTTCAAGCACTCAGTGCAAGGAAATGAGAGTAGGCACAACTCTGCTGCACATTAGAACAGCCCCAGGATTCCTGCAGCCTCTAAGGGCACCCCAAGGCCATGACATCCTGGGTCAAATGCCTTGGTGCAGAGCACACATCACCTTCTGGTCCATAAACACTCCCTTCAGACCCTGAGAGTCAACTGCTTCCACACACAGCCCAGAGGGCAGCTGCAGTCACAGTCTCTGACTTAGCCTCCTGATAAGTTTATTTCTCCAGTACATATTTTGGACAGAAAAAGAAGAACAAAGAAATTTAAAAGCATACATGCATTTGAATAATGTTGAAGACAAACATTAAAGCAAGAGCAGACAGACAATTACAAACTGAAACTACTACATGGCTCTTTCTGCAACTCATAGCAGCAACAGCCCTCTTTCCTTCCTCTTCCAGAACTCCTCTCTACATGAGACGGATGATTATTTAAATTCATTTATTTAATTTATTGCTCCTTGCAAAGGAGACAAAAATCAAGCAGACAGTGATCAAAGACTTTAAAAGATCAGCAGCCAGAAGGACATGCCTATTTTATCCTCCTTTCTCTCCACCTATTCCAGAATAAATTGCAGAGGCTTACTGAGAACAAAAAGGAACTGGGACTCTCTGGTTGCTTCTGACCCTTTAATTAGAGCAGCAAGGTAGAAATAAATAAAACCTTGCCTTCTACCTTCATGACCTTTGATTTCTGACACTGAAAGACACTCTGAAGAAATATTTTAATAATAAAATTCCTCTTCTTAGGGAAGAAGCAAGAGTCTGATCTTCCCCTTCTGGTACAGTAGGTTTTTTTAGAGGTGAGACTGTGGTATATTTCTATTCAGCAAATGGCTCTACTTTATATTATACTACTGCTCTTTAGTTAGTAGGGGTGTTTCAGAGTCTGAAAGAAACTGCATCTGAAAATTATTGTGAAAGATATGCTAAATGTAGTGAGCAACTGGTCTCACTTTCATAGTTAAAAAATCAATGCAGAACCTCAAATTAACTCAACACAAACTATCCCATAACATTAGAGGAAGAACAAGTTTTAAAAGTACTTCTAGTTCAATTTCAAAGTGGACACTTCTACTTAAATTTGGATGCCACCCTGTGAAGCTTTTCTTTGTTGTTGTTAATTTTTAAACCAATAACACGAATTTTAGATAAATTGGAAAAGTCCCTAAACATAAAATTTCTCAGCTAGATGAAATCACTGGCTATAATCCAAATCAGTTCACTTGATGTAACTTTACATAAAAATGTGGTTGCAGACTTTGTTTTAAACTGCAGCCAATTGTACTGGCCTCCCTTTTCAGACAAAACCTCTATCAGAACAATAAAAATTGAGATAGATCCTCAAGTAGATGTAATCTAAAGTAACTTCTCTGGCTGGTAGATTTGCACTAGACAAATTCTGGTGCTTCATTTGAGCAGCAAACTTTGCTTTTATGATTAGTTCAGAAAACATATTTTGTAGAAGAGCACACAATACTTATTTTAAAATGAACAGCTATGATCATCTGGTGTAGTTTTTCCAAGTGTACTAATCCAATTCATTTTGTTCAGCAATTGTGTGGGGTTTTTTACACACTAGAGGCTCAAGCATAAGCAGTGATGAATGCACCAGACCCATGGCCAGCAGCAAACTGGTGATTTCTGGAGATCACTCCCCATCAGCTTGGATCAGAAAATGATTTGGTCCAATAATCTTATTCTTCTCTCTCTGCCTCCCTACAAATCTTGACCAATGATACATTTTAAGACTCTATAATTTAGAATTTTTTTTAATTATTTGGGCATCTTTATTTTTAACATACTGCAGGAATACCAGTAAAGCTTCACTTCTCACAAAGCCATCCAAGAAAGGGCCTTTTTCAAAGGAAATAGTCCTCCATTTCTCTCAGCAACACAAGAAAATCTCCCTGAAAAGCTTCCTGTTATTCTGCAGGGTGTCTGAAAAGAAGGGGAATTGCTGTTTTAAATATGCCTCTCAGGCTCCATTGTTATCAGCATCCAAGTTCCTTCTTTGCCCATTTTCTTCTCACATTTTGATGCTTATATTTCCTCAGGCAAAAATTTCTTGCTTTTTTGAAAATAGATATCTGCCTACTTCATGAGAGAGGATATTTAGAGGTAGAAAAAAGAATATAGAAAAAAGTCACTACATGTTTTACATGTGTTAGTGTAACTTGAAGACATGATGGGTTCACTTTTCTTCTGTATATCCACATCTTTATTTTACAATGGACAGCTTCATGGTAAGGAAGTGAGGCTCCATGTAATTCCCTTTCCTGCTGGTAGCCTCCCATGAAGACTTGAGAGACATTTAGTCGGTTTCAAATACATCATATCCTCTCAGGGTGCCAGAAAACTTAATTTTGGTTGTTATTAAAATCACTAATTCTCAAATGTTCAATTGCTTGTTCTCAAACACTAAAATGAAGAGGGATAAAAATGGAGATGGGATAAATAATGGGATAAATACTGTGTGTTGTAGTTTTCACTGGTTGAAACTGAGGTTTGTACCCCTTTATAATTCTTTAGGCACATGTTAATTATTTGTGTTTAAAAGTCATCAATGTCTTGATATGGCTTTCATATGAAACAGTAAAATAAAACGAGTCATAGATCCTTTAATTTGCTGGAAATATGAAATTAACATTCAGGTATAATTGGACATAATGTAGATTTAATATCTCCACTCTCTGAGTTCCTGGCTGCTGCAAAGCAATTGCGTAGTCTGAATAACCACAAACGTTCAAAGGACTGATAGGTGCCAAAAAAAAGTTCTCCTCCATGAAAGAAGTGCTTTTGCTACCTGAATGACCACTTTCTCTGCAAGTCCCACCCAAAAATACTCCAGATGTACTTTGTAGCTAGCATCGGACTCACACTACATTTTCACCTTGGTAAAAATACAAGATCAAAAGAGCAAAGCCAAGGGGCGTAATTTTCTCCTCCTTTGTCACATCCCAAAATGTTAAGTACACATTCTTTTCCAGCAATGCCCATACAAAAGAATAAAATGAAGAGCAGTGAACTCCAGTCTAGTAAATGTCACTCCAAAATAGGTAATTACCATATGAACATTAAACTTATGCACTCCTCTCCTTACAAGGTTCCTTTTTACAAGCTGAAGATATTACCAGATGTTAATTGATGTAAAAATGAAATCTCTTGGAGCTGCAATTCAAAAACCTCCAAAACTTCACCTACCAGCTCATTCTAAACAGACTTGATAAACCTGGGCCAAAATCAACCTTTAAAAATATTCTCTAAGCACATGGACACAGAGCATGTGCTTGAGCCAGAATTGCATGCAGAACTTTGGATTCATGTCTATGCACACAACCTACATGGGTCACTTCTCAGCTTGTGGAAAGGTTTACTGCATTCATGTGTCCTTGCCTGTGAGAATCACAGAATCACAGAANAGTCACTTCTCAGCCAGTGGAAAGGTTTACTGTGGAAAGGTTTACTGCATTCACGTGTCCTTGCCCATGAGCTTCATGGTGAAGCACAGATACCTGAGTATCAGTGTGTTGTAGGCTAGAGGCAAATCAAATGTCAGCAGCGGGCATCAGCTGAGCAGTTCAAATCACAAGCTAGAGGCAAAATTAGGCTGCATGTGAATTCAGCATTTGGTTCATTCACTGAGGGGAAAACAGCCATGCATTTCAGGTCCTCTAGAAGATTTACCTCTAAAAGTTAGAGTTATGTGGAGACAATCTGATTTAGCATCTCTCCCAAGAAGTACTTAACAGGGAATCTCTCTTCTGTGATAGCTCCTTCATCAGCACTTTCCTAAAATACAAGAAAGGGAGAGAAACCCCTGGGGAGTTGACAGGGATCACAAGAATGGTTGCATTCATGGTACACAAGGATAGACATGAGAAAAGTCTTAAAATTAGGAATCAAAGGAGAAAGATTAGAAAGCACTCCAGTCCAGACAGGCTAAAGCATGAGTCCATGGTACATCATATTATTTTAGTTCAGGATGTCCTGGACAGTTTTGTTCCTATATGAACTAACACAAAGTTCATTCTTCTGCTTATGAAGCACTTAAAGGAGAGTTCATATGAAAATACACCGATCTTGAAAGGCTGAACAAACCCTGGCATGTTTGAGACAATGAACTACATTCACTTTCAAATATTCATCTACACCCTTCCAAACTAAAGCTGCTAATGTGAACTATGAATGGAGAGTTACTTTTTGTTTTTTTCTAGAGGACTTGAAGAGTCTGAAAAGTTACTTCAAAATGAAGAAAACATTTCAAAAGCTATTTAAGCACTATGATTTTAAGGTCATGTCATATTGTTGATCAGTCCAGGTAATCTTCACACTAACATGGAGAGGTCAAATATGGACATATACTACCATCTTTCTAAAAGATCTCTGATAAAGCCATATCCTTCCATGGACTCAGGAGTTTCTTTGATGCTCAATTCTCAAAAGCCATAGCCTGTAAAATATTTTCCCAAGCCCACAGCTTTCCGCTTAGCTACAGATTTTCCTTAACAAGCAACTGTGAACATTTCTGTGCTCATAGTAATAAATGTGTTTCCTTGTTTCCTCACTGCAGATTTCATGTAGGAAACATCATCAACACAGCACAAAGCTGTGAAGGAGGCATGTCACAAAGCTGCAGCTTCCAAAAGCTTCCAACACAGAAATGAGCTTCCATACTTCTATTCCAATCAGATGGTTCTTTCCTCAATTTGTGTCCAAGGACAAGCCTTATTCCCTCTCTCAGCAGACCTGTCCAAATGGCACTGCTTAGCTCACACAGGCTGGATGCACAAAGCTACCAAGTCTGACATGAGTTACTGTCCCTGTTCCACAGACTTCCTCTCTGCCAGAGCAGCCAGGGGAAAAATAACAGGGTTCCAGTCTGCTTGGAAGGGTTTTATTTTTCATTCCTCAGTATTCATCACTCCAGCATTTATTTGGTACAATCATAGTCATCATGCTAAATTGACAGAAAACTGGTATTGCTGATTTATTCCCATAGCAGAGAGATTCCAAAGCAGCACAACATACAATTCAACAGCAGCATGTAACTTCTGCCCCCAAAATTTTATGGAGAGAGTTGTCTCATGTTACCTCCCTCCCAGCTGCTACAGTCCTCCCCTCTCCAAGCCCTCTGTGGGCTCCTGGGGTCTCCATTCCCTTCCATCTCCTCAAGCCCGGAAGTCAACCCTGGACCAGCACAGCTCTCACAAGCACCAGTTCCATACAGACTAAGTTTTACTGCTGCTTTTCAGGCTCTGAACCACAACTCAGGGACTGATTCATCTGAGAATACCTTGCCAGCTCCTCACTTGATTCTGCTCGAGGAGAACAGCAGCAGCAGCAAAAAGGGTCACAAGTGCCACTGTTCAGCATGCACATTTTATATGCTGAAATACTTTTTGCAAGAAGTAGTACAGATGGAAAACAAAAAATCCTTACTACAAGATGCTGGCAAGGAAAATTGTTCCCTCTACTGATACGTTGGCCAGGAATTTTTTTCTTTTTTCACCCCTTCTCACACCAGCACTTTCATATTGGAAATTTTCCCTACAACAGGATGCTGGCCAGACTAACACAGGCCACAAGCATCCTAAAGATCCTAAAGCTTCCCTCTTTTTTTATTTGCCTGACAATAACACTGAAATCTTTCAATATCTTCACTGACTGCATTAAACATCAATAAGAATTACTTTCAACACATAAATTTTTACCTCTCTCTCTATCACCTTTATAGAGACATTTTTAGGTATATGAACTGTTCTATTGAGGTTAGGAGACAGCTAGATTTTGGTTTGTGCTTATGCAGAGAGATTACTTGTGTACAGGGAGTGTCATTGTCACATTCTGTCTGTTCAGATTAACTTTCCTCTTTAATCCAGATCCCAAACTCAATTTTGAAGCAAGAACATCCTGAGTTTGGCTGCTAACATGCTAAAAGCCACTAGATCAAAGAAAAACAACCTCCACTTTACAACATACTTGAAATAACGGAGGATTTGCAAGAGCTTACTCTCACACTACTCAGACAACACCTGACACAGCAGACAGATTCTAGTTTGTTATCCATACTTCCTGTAGCATCAGACAAGCTGCAGTGGAAAAGGAAACTATGAGTCTCAATTTTTTCTCATCTTAGACCCAGAAACTGAGGCTATAGGAGCCTGCCCACAGCTTCAAAATATCCACATTCACATTATCACATCCCTTAGTGTGCTGTACACTACTTCACAGCAGGGTTTAATGGGTTAGGTTAGTCACTGCATGACTTTTAGGCAAGACTAGGCTTGAGACAGGAGTCCAGAGCCTTCGGCCTCTGCCAATACTAACTGATATCTGTTTTATAGGCCTCGAACATTGCAACATCCACCAAGGCCTCTTTTGACTTCAGACAAGAGTTATGGTGGTTTTGGCAGCAGCATTTCACAATCAAGGTCCTGCACAAACAGTTATTCCTGCAAGATTAAAGCAGCCTCCCTGGACAGCAAGTAACTGGCCCCCTTTGAAGTTAGTGCTCTATGCCCTTCAGATTAGGGAAACTGCAGATTTGTTTTCATTATGGGAAATAAACCGATTAGCAGATGGCTATTCATTTTTCCCCCTCTGTCAACTCTAATAAAATAGAAATGGAAAATATAAATAGAAATCTTACTTCAATTAACATTCAAAGAGCTCTCAAAAAAATCAAAATTCCTGAACATTAAGTGTATGGTTTTTGCAAATGAAGTAAATTAATCTTTTAAAAAGCAAGTTTGTTTTTGCACTTGACTGATAGCATGTAATATGATTAAAACACATTGATCTCCAATCTTTAAAAAGATGACTGAAGATTCACTTAGACACAGGACCCACTTAGCTAGGTTTTACCAGCTGAGTGAATATCCTTCAGGCTACACAAGTGTCATTTCTTTCACCTTCATGTCTTCATCAACATGGCAAAACACAATAGGGTGTTAAAGGATAAAAGGTCAAGCAAGAAAGTCCCACTTTCAGCTTGCCACACTCTCTTCAGGGCCAACATGTCAGAAGCTTTTGGCTAGACTTTGGTTTCACATTTATGCAGTATGCAGTGGAATGTGTTTCTGAAATAGGCAGGAAAGAGCTTGTGCAGAAGGCACTCAAGTGCGTGCTGCAAGAAGAGTTAGAAATTATTTTTCATTCTGAATTTGTTGTTCCATGTCTTTCATCTCCCACCATATCTCTGCCTGCTCTGCTTTGATTATAAACACTTATCTGGGGCTCCTCACAACAGACCAGGGAGGTCTCAGCTACAAGGATCTTCCCAAGGGCAGCATGATGTGAAAACAAACAGCTCTGCAGGGGATTTATAGGACTAGAAAAATACATAGAAAGTATTTCCTCTGTAAGCTGTTGGTCAGAAATCACTGCAAAGGACAAAAATCACCATTACACTGGTGCCCTCCCCTCCAGGTTCAGCAGATGCTACTTTAATGACAATGTGATCCAGCCTTGCTAGAAAATTTTACAAAACATACCACAGCATTTCAGTGCATTGCTATTGTCTTCTCACAAAATGTGTGCTTCTTGATCCCCAGCTATCACCTACCCAAACCACCATCAGCAAATACATTCTCCCAGACTCAGAGATTAGGGAAAGTGTAGGCTGCAATAATTGTCTTCTCTTCCCAAACCCAGCAGTCAGAGCAGCAGCCCATCAGGCTCCAACTGACCAATGAAAAAAGTATGAAAAATAACTGTATTGTAGTAGAAAATACAAATTCAGACCAAATAGGAGGTCTGTGGAGCAAGGCACACAGTCCATGAGTGCTTGCCTCTCACTGGGAATATGCCTCTAGTCAAGAAAACACTAATATATGTGTAAGACACATTGCAGTCACTGAACCTTAAAATTATTAAATGCTTTCCTGAACAATAGCTTAAAGAAGAAATAAAATATTCTCCTCTCCTTTCATAGTTTATTTCAGAAGAGGCTTCCTTGATTAGAATAATACTGATTGTGTTATAAGTGTTTGACTTGTGGCTTGAATTCCCTGCATATAGAGTTTCCCTAAAAGAACACCTGGAAATTATGAAATAAGAATTTGTCTTAATGCCCATTTCCAGTCTTGCAGTAAAGCAAATTTCTCCCAGAAAACACATGATAATTGGTAACTAAAAAATCCAGTCAGCTATTAAAAACACATTCTGTATATAAGAATAAGATCTAGACATTTCATTCCAACCCCAAGTTCTGGAAAGGAACTGGACATGAAGTCCACATGAGATCCTGCCAGTTCCCCTCGTTCCCAGTATGTTCCTGCCTTACTCCTCTGATTCCCTGCTTGCTAAAACAATCACTGTATCTCAGCTGGCAAACCCACATCTCTGTTTCTCAAAGCCAGGTTTGCCATTCTCAAAGTGCTTGGCTCCTGCCTCAGCTGGAGTCCCAGAGTTCTGCAGGAATTACAGAACTGAGAAAGGTTTGCCACCTTGCCCCCATGGCCATCCCTGGACTCTTCAGCCCAGGCTGTCAGCAGCAGCTCCCAGTCCTTCCCAAGGAGATCTCAGAGTCTGGATCACTCAGCCACAGGAAGAAGTGCCTGGTTATGGGACCTGGCTCATGGTCCATATTGCCAAGTATTTTCCTCATCATATAATGCATTTTTTCCTCCAGGGCTGCTTTATCACCACACAACACACTGCAATTTGCATGGCTTCTAAACTTTTAGAGCTTCTTAGTTATTTCACCCCAAAAGAAAGAGTTAAAGAATTCTAAAGCCAAGAGATTGGAGTTTTACTGTGTGAAATGAATTCAACCAAACACTGCAACCCAGTGGAAGCTCCAGACCTCTTTAAAAGAGCCCCTGCAGCAGATAATGTCTTTTTAGTCAGTTTGATGCTCTGATAAATCGACTCATTTCCTAGCAGGGGAAAAAAGAAGCAACTAAGTTGATGCCTGCTTGAAACAAAGTATTTTGAGATAGAAGCTATTTGTGTTCATAAATGCCAGAAAGCCTCTAATTAAGAAACACAGGCAATTCCTTTCTGTTTCAACTCCATAAATCTGTTTGACTAATCCTGGGATATTTTGAGGGATTTTATGATAGCCCATGTGCATATCATTCCACTTGCCTGCACAGCAAAATTTGCTTGAGTACACAAAACATATAGCAACTTGTTGGGCTGAGTAATAGTAATAATCCATCTAATCACAGTCAATTCAGCTGCTGGTTGCTTATGGGCATCCTTTACACATTAATTTAAAGACTGAATAAGCAAGATCAGAGCAGCTATTTAACAAAAGCATGCTCATAAAGCTCCTCTAAGCACCCAACACTCATTTTCAGAGGCTTGTGATCTGGGAGCATGCTTTTAAAACAAGTTTACCCGTTCTAACCTTTCTGCCTGTTATCAGAAACACTCAAGTCAGGAGAATTTTATCTCATTTCTTACTAAATGATATACATTTCTGAACACTAATTTTGGCATCAAGAACAAGGACACATGTACACAAACAATGTCTTGGGGTTTTTTGGTTTGTGGTTTGACTTTTTTCTTAAATAAAGCGCATATTGTGTCCACTTCTCCAGTCTCAACTTGCCTTATTTTCAGTCAAAATTACCCCAGTGGGGTGATGGGTAGCACAGAAGGTCTAGGGAGCACCATCAGTCTTTCATTAAGAAATAATTCTTGTTTAAATGCGTTTGAGCAGGAAAACCACACATATTAAGTGGCTGAGGTTTTGGCCCATAGTGAGTGCCCAGTTTTTCAGCTGCCACAGAGGTGAATGGCAGCAGAGGTGACCATCACAGAGTAATTCATGACACATTCAGACGGGCCGCCACTGCAAACCCTCACTGCTTAAACCTTTTGTGCCTTACATTGTCACAACAGGGCAAAAAAAGCAGTGCATGATCTTGTGGCTTTAAGGGTGGATGTGCAAGAACTAAGGGTTCAGTTCTACCAAACTGGGTGGACAGTCCCATGTGAAACAAGCACTCTCTGTGTGTTGTGTCAGGAGGAGCTATTGCAAAGCACACAGTTACTGAACATGACTCCAGATTTATGTCCAAACTTTTGCCACAGGCAAAGCTATTGAGAAGATCAATTGATTTTTCCCCCAAGGCAACAAAACAGCAGTTTGGCTCCAGGAGAAGGTACACTCATTTCTTTAACTCTAAAGGTATTAGAAATCAAGCATCAGAAGTCCCCTCAGCTTTTCCAGGGGAACATCAACAACAAATCAGAAGTGGGTTCTGTGAACACTTGAGTGGATACATGAGGGCCTAAGAAACACAACCACTAAGAAAGAAATCCCAGCATGTGAGAGAAAAGAACAACTCTTCCAAAGCTTTTCCAGGTTTTTTGCTTTAAAGCCTGAGACAGTGAATGCAGACAAAAATTATAAGAATGAAAACGAGATACAGTGTGAAAACTGAGTAGAAGTGTCAGTGACCACAGATGCCTCTGCATGGCAATAGCTCTTCTGCTGAGTGCCTGTAACAATCCCAGCAAAAGGCCATCCAAGAATCAGGTCTTTTTGTGATAGAACTGTACTGATCAGTGAGTTGTTTCCCTACTGACCACAATGCCATCACAGCAGGGGGTTCAGGAAAGCAGAGATCAGTGGAAGCCATGGTGTTAAATCACTGACTGAAGCAGGGTAGGGTGTTTTACTGGTACATTTGTCATGAGAGGAAGGTATCCATCAAAAGGTCACTTGCTTAGCTCCAACATCACATGCAGTACCTAAATTTCAAAATTTCAATTGGAAGTTGCAGTTGTATGCATTAGTTTCCCCTTCTTCTAACTGGAAAAGAGATACTAGAAAAATTCCTAGCTCTTCATAGAATGCCACCTTCTTTTTAAAACACTTCTTTACATATGACTAGGCATGCTTTAAGTCCTTGACTATACTTCTAGTTAATATACATTTGACTTGTCACTGTAGCATCCAAACTGTTGGTTTATAGAGCAGAAAAGTCTCTGGGCAATGAACTCTGCTGGTACTGGCTACAGAAATTTAGAGTCTAGTTATAATACATTAAAATTTATCACCTTTTGATCAGTAGAGATACCATTATACATCATTGCTATGCTGGATTGCAGCTGGGTGTCTCAAGGAGGCTTATTAATCACCACAAGCTTCATCATATTCCAGTTACTATTACTGTACCTCTGCAGAAGTAAACAGAGATTGAGAAACCAAGTATCTTGCCCTCAGATCCCTTAAATAGTCTGTGGCAGGTTCAAAGTGTTCTTTATAGCAAAGAAAAGGAAGGCAGCTTAATAGCTAAGCACCAGATTGATACTTGGGAGATCTGAAGTCACTTCTTTCCCATACACCTTTTGTTTTGTGTCTGGCATGCTTCCAAATATCTCCAGGTTCATCCTTAGTACACAGTGGGTGAAACTAATTAAACAGGAGTTAGAAAATACAGAAAGCAAAGTAACCCAGCCACGAACAGCCCAAATCATTACTGTTTGTACAGTAATGTTGTTTTTCATATGTAAGAAGGGGAAAATAATTCCTCTTTTATTTTCCAACTGCTTAATCCTAGACAATAGGTACTAAAGCACAGGTTAATCCAAGGAGATTACATACCACCCCCACTGCAAGTACATAAAACATTTTATTCCACCTATCCTTTCAAAGTAGAAAATTACTTCACATCAAGGCAGTTTGGGAGCCCCAAAAATGTGGGCAAGTTTGTGCTAGTGCACTCTAACTTCGCATCATGACTTGCTGCTTGTGCCTGTCAGTGCCATGTGGACGGTCCTACACCCCTTGGTGAGTGTGCAGCTGCTTCTTGGCAGCAGAGGCATTGGGACACACAAGGAAATACACAGAAAGCCCTGCAGGAAGACTTGTAACGGCTGGTGGGACTCAGCTAACCTCTTCCAGCAGAGAGAATCTTTAGGATAAATGTTCATTCCCCTGTGCTTCAGCAGCAGGAATGCTGGGGTGCCACCACCCCACCTCACTCTAATGGGGGAAAAAAATCTAGAAAAGCAGCAATATGCATCTTTGTCTTATTGAATTAAAGATGTGAAAACAGAGATGTAACAGATGGATCTTGACTTTGACTCCACAATTCCTTCAGTTCTGTGGTATCGATTGACTTATTCAAAAACTTGCTTAATAAGAGAACACAGCTCATGCATGTGGGCTCCTAACACACTGTTTTGTTTTCAGCCTGTCTTTGATCCCTTCCCAGGGCTGCTGCAGTACATATCACACATTAGCATCAACCTTTTCATTCAATCAGCTGTCAAATACATGCTATACATTGAAATTCCTTTCCTTGTCTACAAGAAAGAAAAATTTAAGATTAACAGAAAAGACCCCTGGGTCAGGCTTAGAAAAAAGGTACAGGAAAGATTTGGCTTTTCAAGCTTTCCTATATACATTCTTCTGCAGCTCTCCCAGTATCACTAAGTCTGTTCATCTCAGGGGAATTACATTTGATAGCATATTTAGTTCACAGGACTAGCACAGTTACATTAAACAGAGGCTGCTGATAAAACATTACATCTCCCTCCCCCCGGCACTCCATTTGCTGTGATGTAAAACGCAGACACCCCATAGAGAAATTAATCAGAAAGAAGGGGAATGAATCTAAAGAGTGAAAATTAAAGACCCCATGACATCTACATCCATCTACTACATCCAGATGAAACAGTGTCCCAAAACTCAAGGATGTATTAAGATCCTTCTGAGAGATGGAAGAGGTTACAGAATTCAGCATATTACCATCAATATAAATTATATTTATTTAAATGGAAAGACTTCTCTTTGCTCAGCACTGAAGCTCCACAGAGAATATAATGTCTTTTAGAAGAAAGTACACTTTTTTTGCTCTGCAAACTGATGAAAAAGACTTCAAGCTAAAGAACAGCTCATACAGAAGCAGTAACAGCCTAGCTTCAGTAAAACCACACTGCTTTACCTTCAATAAGGATATAACCTAAGCATGTACATTTCTCCCATAAAGGGAAATCTAAGGAAGCACCTGATTTAAAAAAAAAAAAAAAAAAAAA